>CM031621.1:49242774-49257698 GCA_018398815.1 Conus ventricosus | reverse complement strand
TGTGGTGCGATCATGCTAGAGAAAGAGAAGAGAGAGAAGAGAAGAGAGAGAGAGAGAGAGAGAGGAGAGAGAGAGAGAGGATTCATATTTACTGAAACAGATACAATAAGATGATATCTTTTCTACAGATCTTTGCATAAGTCTGCACTGAGTCTATAGACAATTTGCTTTGGTATGGCATCGATTTCACCTTGAATATTCATGCACAGAGAAAAAAGCTTTGGACATCAGAGAAAAGTATTCTGATTTACAGTGACCGACAATGGGGAAATTTCCCCTAAGAACAAGCTACATTCTCAAGGTGCGAAAATATTTTCCCTGTCATAATTCTTCGTTATGTCTCACCAAAGACTGTACGCCCTCCGTAGGGCGAACTATCTTTGGTCTCACACAGCTAGCCCGCACACCTGAATTCTAAAGATACCAATGGGAAAACCCAAAAGGCTTATTTCTGTACACATGGTGAATTATCCATTCTTCAGTAACTCTGAAGCTTTAGACGGCTAATTTTCAAAATTCATTGATGAAATTCTTTGAAAGATTGCTTCATTCTGCCAGATTTTTTGTTGTTGTTGTTGAGAATTTTTACAAATTCACTGAATCGTGCGAAGGATGAGGGTGTGTGTTATTATTTACAGAACATTCAGGATGTTTTGGAATTAAACTCACTTTTATCGTTTGACGGAAAGAAGGCTTCATCGTCTAAAGGAGAGAGACAGACTCAAGTAAGGGGCCATAAACTCACTGTGTGCCTCCTCCTCTTCTTTCATTATCGATGTCTGCAACTATTTTTGATGCATTTTCCCCAGCAATCTGGCAGTGATTTTGCTTGTTGTTAATAAGAGCACTCTGCAACTATTTTTGATGCATGTTCCCAGCAATGTGGCAGTGATTTTGCTGGTTGTTAATAAGAGCACATATTGACACTGAAACCCTAGAACTATGCCCTGTGTGTACAAACCCGATGCTTTGGAGTCGACAGAAGTTTTGGGGGAGACAGACTTTTCTGTCTCCCCACTCTGTGGAAGTGAAAGGACTATCCTTCCTATTGTACGCGCGCGCGCGCGCGCGCGCGCACACACACTTACGCACGCACGCACGCACGCACGCACGCACGCACACACGCACGCACGCACGCACGCGCACACACACACACACACACACACACACACACACACACCACACACACCACACACCACACCCCACACACACACGTTGTTTGTGTCTTCTCCCTTTCTTTCATTAGCGTTCATTCTCGACAATGCCAGACAAAAAAGCGCTATAGATCTATTTAAGTCTCGATAGATCTTGCGACCCTATGTGATTGGAGTTTCCTTGATGGTTCATTTGCCTATAGTTGTTTAGCTGGAAGTTTTCATACGTTTTGTGGGCATTACTTACAGTATGTTTTTCTAGGTGATTTATCAGAAATAAGTACTGACAAAGACAAAGAACCAGTTTAATAATTAACTATGAATGATTAACTGAATTATTACCCAACAGAATAATCTGCAGAGCTGATCTGCATTTGTAACACACACACACAAACACACACACACACACACACACACACAAAACACACCACACACACACACACACATACACACCACACACACACCACACACACCCCACACACACACACACACACACACACACACACACACACATACACACACACACACACCGCTCGAGAATGTTAGTGCACATCTGTTTTACTATTGCAGAGTAATATATTTCTGTGTGCTAACATGCGAAATTAAGCATCCGATGCAGATGTGTGTCAAATAACTAATTACCGCTCTTCATAATTCCAAAGTAAGTCATTAAAAAATGTGATTATGAAAAAAAGCACATGAAAATGGTTAATACGTAAGAAGACAAACAAAATGATGTTAATACGTAAGAAGACAAACAAAATGATCTATTATAAATTCTATAATTAGCACAGCAATTTCAAAATCTGAAATAAACAAGCATACAGTAAAAAATTTTAATAACAGAAGAGAATATACTACACTCATAATATCTGACATGCATGTCAACAAAGAAGATTTTTTTTCTGAGGTTCTGTTTTGCAATGTTTAAGTCTTGCGCGCGCGCGCGCACGCGCGCGCGTGTGTGTGTGTGTGTGTGTTCTTTCAAATCCACCCCTACCCCTCTTTCCATATATCTGTGACTATAATTAGTATTGCAACGGCTGTATGCTGATTTTTCAGATGTAAGATGTATGTTATGTTTTATGGTGTGTGTGTGTGTGTGCACGGAATTTTTGTGGATATATGATTTTTTCATTTGTACATAAACAGAAGCCACTTAAAAGCAAATGCTTTTTATTTGTGCCCCCTTCATGATTTTTCAATCTGTCTGTCTCTGCCTTGTGTGTGTGTGTGTGTGTGTGTGTGTGTGCGTGCGTGCGTGCGTGCGTGCGTGCGTGCGTGCGTGTGTGTCCTGATGTTGCATCTCCTTGTTAATATATGATCATCATATACAAGTATGCATAGGGATATGGACAGAAGCGTTCGCACTACACACATGCGAATCCTGCACCCACACCCGCCCACCTACCCCCCCCCCCCCCCCCCCCCCCCCCCCCCTCGTCACTCCTGTCTACGTCTGGCCCTCACAAAGGTGACGGGACACCGATAGTTTTCAACAAATCAAATTTTTACTTCGAGCCCCCACCATCACTACACAACACATTCATCTGCTTCGTCATACAAAATGTAAGCAGCGTGCACATAATCCAGCGTTTACAACCCCCTTGTCTCAGTTATTCTGAATGGTCATGGAAAGACAACATTTCAGTGTTCTCTCTAGTCATGCACACATGAAAACAAAAGAAAGAAAGACGCATCCGCAGCTTGCCAGTTCCCCACCCCCCACCCCCACCCCTTGGCTATACTGTTCGGTTCATCCACCCGTCTCTCTCATTACAATCACGCTGACCTCCCCGAACACGCCGCACTGTTCCAAGGTCCTCCCGGTTTAGCCGCATCCAGTTGAGGGATACTGGCAGTGTAGTTGTAGCTGTACCCTCCAACCGAGTCCCCCTGGCCTCCACTGCGGTTCGCCCTCTCCACTGAAAGAGCTCCTGTCGGCCTTTTCCACTGGTCTTCTGTCGCTGCAGACATCCTTGTTGGCTGACAGCTCCCTGTCTAGGCCCTAACAGGTTTGACACGTCTTGCTGTCTTTCGTCCCTCACACAGGTAGATAATTTTCTAGTTGAGTCTCCTGGACTCTGGTCTGTCGAGATTTCAGTAGACCTTCTGAATACGTAGAGTCTTATAGTCTTGACTTTGCCTTGCTGTATGTTGCCTGAACCTTCAGCAAGACGGGATGATTTCGCTCTCCAAAAGTGAGTGTGACACTACAGCTGGATTTCCGAAACTTAGTATAACTGTTTCTCAAACAATGAGAAATCGAATGGTGTGTGTGTGTGTGTGTGTGTGTGTGTGTGTGTGTGTGTGTGTGTGTGTGTGTTTCCGTGTGTGCGTGCGTGCGTGCGCGCGCGTGCGTGCACTGATTCTGATCTCCAAATGTTTATGAAAGGATTAGTAATTTACGCCTTATTCTACACGTCCTTCCCCTCTCTCCTCTCTCCTCGTCTCCTACACACACACCTTTATTTTGTGAAATTCCTTACTAAATCATTATGATCATGACGGAGGATTTGTTTGCTTGCTCTTATTTTGTCCCCATCAATTGACTTTTTTGTATTATATCTATCTTTCTACCTATCTGTCTGTCTGTGTTTATCAATCTGTCTATCTATCTCTATCTATCAGGAAAGTGACAGATATATCTATCGTATATTAAACGCAGACCATAGATTGCTAGTGTATTTGTCTATAAACTTTGACAAACATTTGAGATACATTTCTGCAAAATTCAGATTTGGTATAACAGTAATAAGTAGTCATTTCAATTGTTATAGAGAACTCAGTGATGATCATCTCCTTTGCCCATTATGTCACGGGGCTTTTGATAATGAAGTTCATTTTGTATTCTTGTGTCAGGAACTTTATTACATCAGGCAAGAGTTTATTCCAGAAAAATACTATAGGCAACCATGTATCTTCAAGCTGATTATGCCAATGACTTCAAGAAATGAAACACTTGTAAAGCAGTTTGCCCTGTTTTTGTGCAAAGCATTTATGATTCGAAAGTTTCTTACAGCCTAGGTTCCTTTTTGCTTGACACAGTGACTACATGGCCCCCTTTTGTCATAGACAAACTAGCCAAACTGATCAAAAATATATCTTCTGAAACAACCCCGCTCTGTCCAGGGGAAAGCGAGCATCCACGGAACATTCATAACCAAACATAACGCAGTCAACGTGAACGTATTCCTCCACCCTTTTCAGCAGCCACCGAGGAAGCGCGTAGTATGCTTCCATCATCGCTTCCTTCCTCTGTGACATGCGCTTTGCTCGACTTCCGGGCTGCAGGCGGTAGAGGTCCACGAGACGCCGCAGAAGATCCGCTGAATCCAGGGCACCGCAGTTCTCTGTGGGGAAAGGGTAGGGCAGATGTTTGGACAACAAACCCCTTACTTGGAGAACGATCCAGACTTTCTGTATCATTTGACAGATATAGGAATCGAATCCACAATTTCGTCTTTTGTTTCTTTCAAAGAGCACCGTAGCCAGGTCCTTGATGGAAGTCAGGTCGTTGTCTGATTCGAAAGAGTTCACGCTCGGGGTCAGAGTGTTGAGGCTGGCTCCAGCCTCGTTCAGGATGAACTCTGTGTCGTCCATGAACGTCTCCATCTTGCCGACGTACTGGAACCCCACAGTGCAAGGGCTGCAGTGCTCGTGCATGGGGTACCAGTGAGGGTCCGTCTCATTCCCGACCGTGATCGCCTTGAGAAAGTCTTCGAACGTCACGTTCAAATAACAGTACGGGGACAGTGCCTTAGGCATCTTCCCGTTCGTCGCCCGGGGCGCCGCTCGAGCGATTCTCCCGGTCCTTGGGTTGGGCAGGAAGATCTTGTCCATGAACGCCGAGAACAGGCGAGAGTAGGGATCCCTGACGAACAGGAACTTGTTGTAGGAGCGCAGAAGCTGGTCCGTGTCCGCCGGGGTTTTACTGATGAGGGAGTAGTAGCCCCTGATGCCCACGGAGTGACGGAAGGAGCCGTTGAAGAACTGGCCCGCCGACAGTCTGCCGTTGAGCAGTTTCATGACCCGCAGCCAGAAACTGGTGCCCACCTTCTGGATGCTGCAGTAGACCAGGCGGTATCGGTCGCTGAAGGAGAAGTAGCGCCTGAGTCTGTCTGGAACGGTGTAGTTGGGGGAGGTGTCGCAGAATCGCTGGACGGTGCTCTGCCGCTGGCGATGCTGCTGCCGCAGCCTGGACAGGTCTGGGGTATGTAGGGCAGCAAACTGCAGGAGGAGAACACACACAACGACAGTGATAAGTTAGTAAGGATGTGAAGGTTTACGTACAGCATTAAGACAATGAAATCTCCCCCCTCTCTCTCTCTCTCTCTCTCTCTCTCTCTCTCTCTCTCTCTCTCTCTCTCTCTCTCTCTCTGTCTCTCTCTGTTGTGTGTGTGTGTGTGTGTGTGTGTGTGTGTGTGTGTGTGTGTGTGTGTGTGTGTGTGTGTGTGTGTGAGAGAGAGGAGAGAGGAGAGAGAGAGAGAGAGAGAAGAGAGAGAGAGAGAGAGAGAGAGTGAGTGTGTATTTATGAGTGGATGAATGTGTGTGTTTGTGAGGGAGGGAAAGAGAGAAAGGGAGCGCGCTCGATTACATGTACTTCCATTGTGCTGTGTCTTTCGATTGAAATCAATAGCAAACTATCAAAATGTTTGTATTAATATTTTACTAACTCGCGAGACCTGACTACAATTGCAAATCCATGCGACTGACATGACAGCAAGTGTGTAACTAAGAAACAAACAGTCTATATGTTTCAATACTTTGACAACTTACAGTGTTTGGACTGGTATGGAATCTCCGTTTGAGGACAGTAAAGCGCTGCTGCATGTTCTTTGGAATCTCGCAAACATTTCCAGCATGTTCCCATGGGGCATACAGTATTACTTCGGAACCACTGAAGCACATGACATGTAGTTCTCCGTGGCTTGCAAAGAGGGTACTTGTTTTCTCTTAACTCAACCTCCTTTGATTCTGATTGGTTCCAAAAAGACCAAGAAGCTCCTTGGCGCATTTAATCCTGTACCTGGCCATAAGTCCCGTGTACATTATGGTGTTAGGAGAATTTCTCACTTGATTTGAGTCAAGGGGCACCTAGACATGAAAAATCACGGAGGTGATCGGGCACCACCATGGTACATTTTGCGTAATGGCCGATTCAAATATGGCCGCCACCCGCCGCCATGAAAATCCTAACTTTTGTGTTTTTGACAATATATACACTTGTAACACTTCTAATCCAACTGATTTTGGAGTGCTGAGTTCATTTCTGGTATCATTTTGTCCATTTGGGGTCATCTTGACCTTCAAATGCCATGGTCAAGGTAATTTTCTTGTACCAACGGTCTTGACCGTAACCTGGCGATATTCTAGCTGTAACAACAGGGCTCCTATACATAATGCCACTAATTCTGACATGCATTTTCACTGTATGATTCACTATTAAAGATATTAGTCATTCTGATCTTGAATTCACAAGTGAACGCCGTTTTTACCTATTCAACTAAAACTGTCTTTGCTACTTTTTCACTTTTTTCTGTATTGCGTGGTCATGACACATCCCAACAGAAACAGAAAAAGTTCTCAAGTATGCAACAAACATGTCAATGTGACTGTAATTGTCTTTTTCCATCACTGATTGGAACATGGAGAATTATCTGCTTTCCATGGCAGAATGCGACGCAGCAAACTCCAGTACAACAGCACCCACACTGTCGAGTGTCACACTTGTCTGCCCACTTGCATATTGTGAGCAAAGTGGGTGGCAAGGGCTTCATGCATTTAGTTGGCAACAGGGTGTCAAAATGTTGCTCCCCCATGTTCTAGTGTTCTAGGTAGCCCTCACGTTGTTGACTGGCCGCCCCAAGCAGATGGCATGCTTTGTGCACCAGAAAGGCTTCTCTCTGTGGATGTGGCCTCTGATGACACTGCTTGTGGGTGGGAGAGAGTCAATTCTAGCTGTAGCACTGCTGTAGTTCTCCACTCTGAGCTGGTTGAACGTTTCAGCAGTTGTTGTTGATCTGACACCCACCCAGACATGTACACGGTACATTTCCGCCAGAGCTTCATCTTGCTCTGACAAGCTGTCCGTCGCTCAAAAGTTCGTCAGATGCTGTACAGGGTCAGCTGCCATAGCAGCGTTCTTCGCCCCTACCTTAGTCACACAGTCATCGCCAGTCAGTATGTGTGCTTTGATCACTGACTTGGCCAGCGGTGCTCCAAGCCTAGAAACTGCTTGGTGCAGTGGAAGCATCCGCCGCTTCTCACGTGTGCCAAACTGCTGCCAGATTTCCTTCAACCACAGCGTTTGGAACTGAGGGGTGTAGTGAAGCAGTAGTGGGAAAGTGTCCGTGTCGTTGGAAACTGCTGTAACTCTCTTGCACTGTTTGACGCGAACAGCCCATTCACATCTACTACCAGATTGGCGTCTGCCTCTTCAATCCAGCTGTGCAGGTCCGGGATTTCTTCACCGCCAGCTCAAATCAACACAAAGAAAACAGAAACCATGAGAGTCAACAACCAACAACGAGACCCACTACGACTGCAACAGCAAGACATCACTGAAGTTGATAAGTTTGTCTACCTCGGCAGTGTGGTCAGCAAAGATGGAGGTACAGATGAGGATATCAAGAGCCGCATCAGTAAAGCCAGGCAGATCTTTATTACGCTACGGCCTACTGGAATTCCTCTGCCCTCTCACTCCACAACAAGATCAGAATCTTCAATTCAAATGTAAAATCTGTCCTTCTATATGGTTCTGAAACGTGGCGAACAACAAAGACAAACACTCACAAACTCCAAGCATTTATCAACAGATGTCTGCGAAACATTGTGAACATCAGATGGACAGATATTATTGCCAATACAGAACTGTGGAACAAGACCAAGCAAGTTCCAATGAAATCAGAAATCAGAAAACGGAAGTGGGGATGGATTGGCCACACCCTCAGGGAGTCTCCATCCAACATCGCAAGACAAGCCCTTGATTGGAACCCCCAGGGCAAAAGAAAAGTGGGAAGACCAAGACAGACATGGCCAAGGAGTACCGATGCAGAGGTGAAGGTCGCCGGAATGACGTGGGCCGAGCTGAAGAGGATCTCCCGAAACCGTGTCCGCTGGAAGAATGTGGTTGCGGCCCTATGTTCACCAGGGAATTCAGAGGACTAAGTCAAGTAAGTCAAGTCACCTCATCATCAGAGACGACAGAGCTGGCGATGATGACAAGATTTCCTTCAGCTCGATTGCTCACCATATCTTGAACCAGCAGCTGAAGATTCTGTTTGTTTTTCTCAGATGCCCAGAACTTGTCAAGCTGTCGAGGGATGGGTGTGTCTGCGTTCATGCCAATATTGTCAATGGGCGTCACACCAGCTCGCCTCATGGGCTGTCCTTCTTTCAGGGAAAGTTCAACGTATGAATCTAACAGCAGGTGAACGTAGTCCGACTCATGGCAGAGGCTTGTGGCTGATGTGATGACTGCAGTGACTACATCACCGAGGGTAGAGAATTCTGCTAGTGGCATCTGTCGCATCTTTGACATGAAGTCTACCACAACATAAGTGGGAAGAAGAGACGTCTGATTCCATTGTGTGAGGTCCAGTTCAGATTCAATTTCACCAACAAGTGTTGACTTGTTGACGTGAGCGTGAAGATCACCATCAAACAGTGGAGTCACTGGCAGCAGATCGTGTGCAAGTATCTGCTTGATGTCCATGCCATGCTCCTTTGCAATGTCCATGGTTCTCTGTGCCTCCACAATGTCCTTGAAGGCCACGTCCAAACACGCCACATTTAACCAGTGCGTCGTCTAAGCCAGAACCTCGAAGCAGTTTGCCCTGGGACCGAGCGGAATGCGAGTCCAGTGGAAGGGTCCCAAGCAGATGAGCAGATCCTTGAACTGTTCTGTCTCATGCAGGTAAAATCTGCCGCCACAGCAAACACGCCTTCATCGCACCAAACTGCTATTGATGCTTGGTTCAGCTGTCTGCAACACCTTTGAAAGTTTGTGAGGTCGCTGACCCTGTACAGCATCTGACGAACTTTGGATAGACAGACAGCTTGTCAGAGCAAGATGAAGCTCTGGCAGAAATGTACCGTGTACATGTCTGGGCGGGTGTCAGACCAACAACAACTGCTGAAATGTTCAACCAGCTCAGAGTGGAGAACTACAGCAGTGCTACAGCTAGAATTGACTCTCTCCCACCCACAAGCAGTGTCATCAGAGGTCACATCCACGAGAAGCCTTTCTGGTGCACAAAGCATGCCATCTGCTTGGGGCGGCCAGTCAACGTGAGGACTACCTAGAACCACTAGAACATGTGTGGGAGCAACATTTTGACACCCTGTTGCTAACTAAATGCATGAAGCCCTTGCCACCCACTTTGCTCACAATATGCAAGTGGGCAGGCAAGTGTGACACTCGACTGTGTGGGTGCTGTTCTACTGGATTTTGCTGCGTCACATTCTGCCATGGAAAAGCAAATAATTCTCCATGTTCCAATCAGTGATGGAAGAGACAATTACAGTCAGTCACATTGAGCATGTTTGTTGCATACTTAAGAACTTTTTCTGTTTCTGTTGGGATGTGTCATTGACCACACAATACAGAAAAAGTGAAAAAGCAGCAAAGACAGTTTTAGTTGAATAGGTGAAAACGGCGTTCACTTGTGAATTCAAGATCAGAATGACTTATATCTTTAATAGTGATCATACAGTGAAAATGCATGTCAGAATTAGTAGCATTATGTATAGAAGCCCTGTTGTTACAGCTAGAATATCGCCAGGTTACGGCCAAGACCGTCAGTATAAGAAAATTACTCTTGACCATGGCATTTGAAGGTCAAGATGACCCCAAATGGACAAAACAATACCAGAAATGAACTCAGCACACCAAATCAGTTGGATTAGAAGTGTTACAAGTGTATATATTGTCAAAAACACAAAAGTTAGGATTTTCACGGCGGCGGGTGGTGGCCATATTGGAATCGGCCATTACGCAAAATGTACCAGGGTGGTGCGATCACCTCCGTGATTTTTCATGTCTAGGTGCCCCTTGACTCAAATCAAGTGAGAAATTCTCCTAACACCATAATGTACACGGGACTTATAGCCAGGTACAGGATTAATTCCATTTGAGGTGCCGCTTTCACTTTCGAACGCGTTCTAAAAGTGTTAGGACTTGCACGAAATGAGCCACAAACGCTTTACAACAGATTCCATTAAAAAATTGAAAAAGAAAAAAACTTGTCCAGAGATGTCCTGCCCGATGTGATTTTTGAGTCCCTGAAAGAGGTAAACATTTTTTTTTATCTGATCCAAGATTTTACTGGAGAAAAAATTCTAAAGCAATTTCTTTTTTCTTTTTTTTTGTATTCAAAATCTGTTTTTAATGACTTGGATGTATATGATTATTTAAAACAAGACAAGGAAAGAAAAACCAACCAAACCAAACACCTTATATGTGAAAAAGGTGACTGTGACGAGGTGACAACCCTGACATGGCCCTTTGCGGTCGGCTGGGATATAAACATCTGGACTGATTGAATCGCCCCTCACTTTCGTCAAGAAAACGTTAAGTCCAGTTGAAGTTTCGCCACTTTTACAGCAAATCGGCTCAGTACGCTGAACTAAAAGATATCAACAGATTTTCCCGTCCATCAGAATTGGGGACAATAGAGGGAGAAGTAGGAGTGAGGTTGATGGGGAATGGGAGATGAGACGGTGAGGGTAGGTTTGGAAGGTGGTCGGTGGGAAGAAGAGGAGGGAGGGACGAGAGGAGGAGGTAGCGGAGGTGTGGTGTGGTGTGGTGTGGGCTGACGATCTGATATTTGTTTTCTTCAGTTCCCCGGTGTATGGAAGTATCTCTTGTTTGAACTTTTCACATCTCTCTCTCTCTCTCTCTCTCTCTCTCTCTCTCTCTCTCTCTCTCTCTCTCTCTCTCTCTCTCTGTCTGTCTGTCTCCTACCCCCCTCCCTCTCTCTATATGTCGGTCTCCCTCCCCCCTTTCTCTCTCTTCGCCTGTGTGTGTCTGTGTTTCTGTTTATGTCCGTCCCTTTCTCTCTGTTAGATAGCTAGAGAGAGAGAGAGAGAGAGAGAGAGAGAGAGAGAGAGAGACAGACAGACAGACAGACAGACAGACAGTGTGTACCTTTACGCTGGAGTGAAACAGCCTTGATGACGACAACATTGGTGAAACTGGAACACACAGAAGGGCCTACATTGAGTCACATTACTGATCCACACACACACACACACACAGACCCGCAAAAGACGATACGCATCCATGGACTTTTGAATACTGGGCCTTAAGCGTCAGGACTGCCAAAAATGTATGTGCTCAACCTTATAAGCTTTGTATAAGCTTTGATTGTGCGTGGACATAAGCTTTGTGGCTTTTCCAACTGTTTTCGATTGGTTGAAATTTTTAGTAGCCACGTATACAAAACTAGTTGTGTGCGAAATTGGGAAGAATTGGGGTAGGATAAATATTTGGGGACTTCGACATTATATCATGTTGTTTTGAAATGCCCGACGATTATCGATCGCCAGTAAATCTGAATCTTTTCCGCTGTTGCCTGAAATTTTCGTCTCTGGCATATGTAGTATGGAAGGTAAACAACGGATTGCAGGAACTGATCTGTTAATTAATTCAGCGTTAGAACAATCCACACACACCATATGGACAGAATTTTGGACTATTTGTATCTGTATCAGAATCTACGAAATCATAAGCCTCTCTTTCTCTTTCTCTCTCTCTTGCTGTAGTTGTGTGTGTGTGTGTGTGTGTGTGTGTGTGTGTGTGTGTGTGTGTGTGTGTGTGTGTGTGTTGTACCTGTATCAGAATCTACGAAATCATAAGCCTCTCTCTCTCTCTCTCTCTCTCTCTCTCTCTCTTGCTGTAGTTGTGTGTGTGTGTATGTGTGTGTGTGTGTGTGTGTGTGTGTGTGTGTGTGTGTGTGTGTGTGTGTGTGAGTATGTGTTTTGTGTGCGTGTGTATGTGCGAGTGTGTGTGTGTGTGTGTGTGTGGGTGGGTGGGTGGGTGCGCGTGCGCGCTTGCTTGCGAACGCGCGTGTGCACGCGATGAGGACGACAGTCATATAAGCCATATTTACCATGCAGAATGGTGATGACGCAAGCGAAGACAGTGATGCAGTAGGCGACGAGGACTGTCCTCATGGACTTGTGTTTCACCCAGGGCAGAGGGAGTGACGACATCGTCTTCCCTGTAAAAATTCATTCATTTGTCGTCTGTTCACAAGTTCTTGGTTTCATTTCATACGTTCACCTGTGAACGTATGAAATGAGTGATACAAATTAAGAGGCCGGTAGTTATCATCATGGGAAGAAGAAGAGGAAGAAGAAGAAGAAGAAAGAAGAAGAAGAAGAAAGGAGGAGGAGGAGGAGGAGAGGAGGAGAATGGAAGAAAGAGAACAAGAAGAAGAGGGGAGGAAGGAGGAAGTCGAAGAAGAAGAAGAGGAGGAGGAGGAAGAAGCAAAGAAATAAAAACTCGCAATGACGTCTGCGCATATATGATATGATATGATATGATATGATATGATATGATATGATATGATATGATATGATATGATATGATATGATATGATATGATATGATATGATATGATATGATATGACATGATATGATATGATATGATATGATATGATATGATATGATATGACATGATATGATATGATATGATATGATATGATATGATATGAACACTTTATTATCTCAAAGGATGAGATAATAACACGCGCTGGTGAACAAGCACTTAAATTAAACTCTCGACTCTGAATATAAACCAAAACAACTGGCATGCAATTTTTAAAAGAGCAAGCGGAATAATCACCAGACAGCCGATCTCCGCCATTGTTGAACGGATCCTGAACCAATCCTTCCATTCATGGGAAGTAACAACACGTATGGGTTGTAAGAATTACTTCCCGTGTAATATTTTATGATCAGATATAAGAGAATTAAATATCAACGTTTGAATTGCTATCAATAACGCACTATCACTCCAACATTCCATGAAAATGTATTGCTTCATAGACAGCTACTGATTTGTAGACGTTTACTTCAAATAGTCATGTACAAGAAACCTGAAATAGTCATGTCCAATGGTCAATTTCTAATAGACTTGCTTCATGGGTCTTGGGTCTGTCATTAAATACAGATCCGCGCTTCAAGTCGACATCAAATTTAAACGAATTCTTCCTTAAGCCACATGCTATTTTTCCAGGATTGGGCAACCTCGGCGAGATAATCTTTGCGTAATTTTGCCGACAGACAAACAAACAGTCACGGGTGAAACATAACTTTTGGGGCGGAGGAAATCAGTGACCTGTATAAACAGACAACTGGGCCCATGCTTACTAACTTAAACTGCTCTGGACTCTTGCGCTGTGCCAAGGAGGAACGCGTTAGCATCTTGGAATCATAGTGACCGGTATCCAAAGCATTTGTTTGGCTCATTGTTAATAATTACAGTCGAAGCCGCTTATAACGAATCGCAGGGGACATTCAAAATTGCTTCATTATATCTGGCTTTCGTTACAACCGACGCGCTGGTTATAACGATTTTCTATTTGGTTGCTTCGTAACATCCGTCATGACCTGCCCCCCCCCCCCTCTCTCTCTCTCTCTCTCTCTCTCTGTGTAGCTGTGTAAGAAAATGTATAAATGTGTTGACTGTGTTTAAAGCAACGCATAAAAAGCTCTACATTTCATATGCTATGCTGACACTCCTCCATCTTCCTAGATTAGCATGCGACCGTGTGAAGGAATACACATGGCAGCGAACTAACCAACCATTTCTGAGAAAAGTAACCTCTTCGTTATGCCCGGCTCGAACCCTTCGCGGGGCTGAACAAAATGATTCGGTGTAGGCGGCTGCTTCGTTATATAACAAGCGTGTTCGCCCGCTGGGGACACTAAAATCACTACTTTGTAAGCGGCATTTCGTTACGTCCGACTTCGTTACATCCGACGGGTTTTTAGTCATGTAAAGAGGGATTTTTGCTGGGACTAACCTTTTTGCTTCGTTATATCCGGCATCCGTTATATCGGACTTCGTTATAAGTGGCTTCGACTGTAATTGACAGTTTCTATCATTCCCTTCTGGAAAGTCTGAGAAATTAGGCTAAGATTGAAGGTCAAAGTCCCATAGCGTACTGTCTGTTGGGGCAGTGAACTGTCAGAAGTTCACAATGTCTGGGTAGGGCATAATGACAGCGGAACCAGTCTCTTTCCTTCTGCCGCCTTTTACCTTTCCTGAACTGAATCAAATATCCATTTACTGCTGAGCGGGCAGAGACGGTTTTTAAACACGCAAAAATAATCGACATAAAGAATGGTTCGAGCTCACGATCATCAGCTCCACATGCAAACACTGTAACTGTTTGAGTACGAGCCCATTTCTTATAAACTAAAACATGCTAAAACAGTCACATTAAATCAGGAAAGAAACGATGACAGAATATGACGAATTACGGTTGACGAACAGCACGCGACAGTTTATGATACTCGTATATGTGTGTTTTCTGCCCGAAACGGTTCAATACAGGGAAGACCGTCTTCAGAATAGACAGTTAAATGTCGACGTTGACCTGAAAAATGTTTCGGGCATTCCAGATCGCAAGAAACGTCCAGCATATTCGCGAAATACATGTCATAACACCGGAAATAAAATTATGCAGATGAAATAAACGATGAAAACGAAAAGCGTCGAATACATAGCAAATGTAACCATTTAACCTACTGCTTTGA
>CM031621.1:49210274-49237774 GCA_018398815.1 Conus ventricosus | reverse complement strand
ATTTCATGAAGAACGGACAAAACCTCTCTCTCTCTCTCTCTCTCTCTCTCTCTCTCTCTCTCTCTCTCTCTCTCTCTCTCTCTCTCTCTCTCTCTCTCTCTCTCACACACACACACACACACACGCACGCACGCACGCACGCACGCACGCACGCACGCACACATATGGAACGAAGAACAAGATGAAATAAGCTGAAAAATTGCAAAAAAATATAGGAAAAGCTATAGATGTGAAACCGTCCCAGATTTCAAAATGTGTAAGTTTAAATATCATGGACCAATTTTAGCCTGGTGAACTCACGTGCGCATGTGTCTGTAGAAACTTCAACCTTTTTTCCCTAATAAGTCGAAGACTAAAAAAGATCTACTTGTTTCCCCCTCCCAACCCGCCTATCCCCCTTTCCCCGCGTCACCCCCCACCCACCCCTCGCAGTTCTTTACTTGCCTTCCATAAACAAAGAGACGGTTGATAAAAAGTAACAACCAAATGGATAACATGCGCCAAGAGTAGCGTAGTCTGTACGCGCGTGGTCTTCGTCGGACGGGAAAAATAAAGTGAGGAGATCCGTTTCCTTGTTGTTGTTATTGCTGTTGTTGTTGTTTTGAGAATTGCATGTGTCTATGCTATAATTAAAAAAAAAACTTCCTTGTTGATCATGCGCGGGTGATGTGGGGTGACAGTATCCCCTTCTTCCTCCTCCCTGTCCGCTAATCATCATATCGCATCGCTGTCAGATGGGACACCAGCCTTACGTCAGCTTCCTTCCGGCTTTTGTTCGCTTCTGTCTTTTCTAATTGAATGCATTTCGGCTTCAGCAGTTGAATATGTTCCTGTTTCCGCCTCTGTGTGTGTGTGTGTGTGTGTGTGTGTGTGTGTGTGTGTGTGTGTGTGTGTGTGTATGTGTGTGTGTGTGACGTGGGAAAACCCTTCAAGCCATGAAACCAGTTTGTACACATAACACTATGACTTGTGTCCCATCGAAGTTCAGCTCTCGGTTCACTTCCACAGTGTCGGTCACAGGCATTGAACGCTTGAGGCACTCGAGAAGAAACATGGCGTTCTGTTTGTCAGAATGACCCGACTCTTCAGCATGCCGTCAGCTGACCCCAGCTGAAGTAGATTCCACATGCTTCGTGAAGGTAAGTGTCACGATCATCGCTTTCCCGTTGAATGCTTGTTAACAGTCTTCAGCAAACTGGCTGGAGTCCCCCGATAGTCATTTGACAGGACTGCGCCGCCATTGTGTAGGGAGCCAGTTTTTGTTTGTTTGTTTGTTTTTTGTTTGTTTGTTATTTGCTTGTGAGTCGTGATCGCGTTTTTGTCTCGGCCTTTTCGTGCTAATCTGACTGTCAATGCCAAGCTTTCTACCTCTTATGTTAACCTGCTCACCGTCTTAATCTCGCTTCACTTTATTGAGCTCCCGTTACCAAATTTGGTCAACAAAACAAAACACAATATTTCACAAGTTCACAACATTCACAAAAGTAGCTGCATGACACCATGTACGCAGGTAATTTTTTTTTTCTACAAAAAGCAGCATATAGTTAATACATTTTAAGTTGCTTTCTTTTTTTAATCATTAAACGCTTGACACTTCAATATTTATTTCTGTAAAAATTCCACCAGCGGGGATTAAGTTTCAAGGAGGAAGGAACTTGAGTCCAGGGTTGGACGCTGAGGTTTTCTATAGGGAATCAATATCTCAACCAAGGAATCCAGCAGACTTCTGTCTGCGCTACTCAAAATCGGCCACTCTCCGGCCTCAAGGAAAACTAGGTTTTCCTTTTACCACCCCCTTAAGGTTGAAAAACATGCCAACGACTCGGCCCAAGCCAAGCGCCCTTGGCTCCCGTCTGGCAACTACTGGACTGCCATACATCTCGGGAACACACCCGGCCTGCAAAACAGTGAGCTCACCAATCACGTCCTTCAGCGTCCAATCAAAGTTAGAGATTCAAACACTGTTTTACCTAGGGTGTCGCCTTCGCGTCAGAAGACCAACACATGAGTCATGTTTATACACCGTCATGGCATCCCACACAGTGGAAGCCGGTTTATGAATTTCAGACTTCAACGGCCATCATTCGTTTGATCAGAATCATGACGCGGTACTGGCTTCAGCTGCGGACACCATTTCGTGCTTTCGTCCGTATTATGTCTGAGCATTTGATGGACATGCAGGGGGCGGATCAGGGGAGGGGAGAGCGAGTTTCATGAGTGATGACGCTCACCTCCACACACACCCGATCTCTCTCTCTCTCTCTCTCTCTCTCTCTCTCTCTCTCTCTCTTCTCTCTCTCTCTCTCTCTCTCTCTCTCTCTCTTATGATACCCCCTCCCACCTTAGTCCTACTTCACGCCTCCCTTGTACGTATTTTTAAAACATCTCAAAGCGTCATAAATGTGCATTTTGTGGGAAAAAAACAATTGCTTGGTAATGCAAAAAACAAAACAAAAAAACAAAAAACAAAACAAAAACAAGGTCGAAAAGTCATAGCCTGGAAGTGCAGTCTGTCAGTTTTAATGTGAACACTTGCAAGAAGTTTGCTTACAAATTTTAATTCTGGAAGATAGCTGTCCGACAAACGCTGTCCATCTTCATAAAATGAAAGTCAAGACAAAAGGATATAGTAAAATCTGTACGCTGCATATTGATGTTGATACGAATTAAAGTTGTGTAAAAGTCTCGACAGCCCAAACAGGGTTCTCTTGCTGGGCTGATACCGCACTGAAAGGAAAGTCTTGTCACAAAACAAAAAAACAGAAAAGCACAACACGCGAAAGCACGCATAATTTGTCCGTGCATATACATTGTCTGTATCTGTCTCTGTCTGTACATATACCCCTCTCTCTCTCTCTCTCTCTCTCTCTTCTCTCTCTCTCTCTCTCTCTCCTCTCTCTTCTCTCTCTCTCTCTCTCTCTTTCCCTGTCTCTGTCTGTCTGTCTGTCTCTGTCTCCCCCTCTCTCTTTCTCTCTGCATTGATGTCTATATGTTTGCAAGTCTGTACTCGTGCATTTGTTTCCAGCAAATCATGACACAATAACGTTGCAAATGTTCATAGACGTGTCGCCACACATGTGCAGCTGTCGCGGGTGACGCCTTTATCTCACTCAGTCATGATATAGTGGCATTGTTCCTCATAGGAATGGGCGCCATGGACAGCTGCAACACATTTTAAAGCAATCGGTTAGACCCGGCTGGGATTCGAACCAAGACCACCCACTCTCGGGGCAGACGCCGCACCACCGGTCACCGCGACACAAACATATACATGCGTAAGCACACGCGCAGATACGACAAAAGAGACATATGCACGCACACACACACATGCACTCGCTAACACACATGCATGCATGCATACGCTTACACACATACACACACACACACACACACACACACACACACACACACACACACGCGCGCGCGCGCGCGTGCGTGCGCGCGCGTGCGTGCACTTATCCCTTACATACACACAAACACACGCATGTGCACATCCGCGTGCGAACGAATGCATGCGCATGACGGAACACGTTACATACTTCTTCACTCGGTGGTGCCCCAACAGGCCCTGAATTCATCTGGATGTGAAATCACATCTTCCACATCCCCTGACGCATATGACACATTTCTTCAAAATCTGTCCAGTTATTGCCAAGATGAGAGAGAGTGAGGGGGGGGGGGGGGGGAAGAGAGACAGACAGACAAAGAGGGGGTAGGGAGGGAGAAAGAGAGGAGAGAGGGGGGGGGGGGGGGAGTAAACGTGACAGACCAATGAACGTAACTTCTGGGCTGTTTTTCCTGCGAGAGGCTGCTGAAGGCAGTTACAAAAGCGTACTTAGGAGTAGAGTGGGGGAAAACAATGAACTATAAATACGCTACACAGAATCACAACAAGAATAAACCATTAAGACGGACTGTGGAAATGTCCAGTTGAAAGGCTGGCATCATGTGGGAATTGTCAACATCAGTAATCAAAAACTGAAGAATGGCTTTCTACCAACCATCCTAGATCCCCGACCCTGCTATTAATTTGGCATCTAGCCTACTTCATGGTGAATTGCGCTAAAATAAAACAACAACAACAACAGCAAAAAGAACATGAGAGCGGCAGGTTAGGATATTCACCAAAGCATATTAACCCATTCTTGAAAGCGCTCATGTCGATCATCTATGGACATTAGTTCAGCAGTTACTTGAAAACCAAAAACTAGACCGACAGACGGACAGACTGAAACGGACACGATGACTACTTCACAAAATAATGTTAAGGGAACAGCGCGTGTCGAAGTAACAACATCCACGCCGGGTTGAATGATTTGTGCCACCCAAAGAGCTTGCATTTTGGGAGAGTGGAGTGCATGTGTGATTTCTAAGCTGTTTCTGCAAATTGTCTTCAAAAAGTAACGGGTTATGTTGCCTTTGAGCTCGGGTTGACTGCCTACGAGACAGGTGTACCCATCCTGATGCGCTTGTTGCTGCAGCTCCCATTACCCACAAGGCGGGTACGTAACCTGTCATGGCATTGCCCCGATTTTTCGCTCTCCCCAAAGAGAAATCACACGTGGACTGTGATCCAGTCCAGCAGAGGAGCATTGTTACTCCATCATGATTCGAGATGTTGGGATCAAAAGAGGTTTTCCAAACTGAGTATTAGGCCTGGATATTACACGAGATTATATGGCATCCGTCAGTCTGGAGAGACAATGATGCTGTGCCGTGGATCAGTTAGTTGAGTTTCAGCGCCTGCTGTGGCTGAAAAGCCCAATCCTCGATGGCACACTCTGTTGCAGTTGCTGGAGGTGGTCTTGGTCATCAGTGTCTGTGGGTGCCGACGCTATTATTTGCCGTCTGCGGCGCCTCTGTTCTTCCAACTGGGCCTCTTTCCACTGCTCTGCTTGCTTGATGCCGGGGTGTCGTATATAATACTGTCGCCGTGGAATTGTATCGCAGCGACAGCATTTCACGTGAAATACTGTTGCAGCGACAATATTTGCTGGAAAAAAATTGTCGCGCGACAACTTTTCACGAAAAATGTCCTATAGAATATTGTAGCTGTCCATAAAATGCAGTATTTCCCGGGAAATACTGTCGCTGCGACACGATTTTATGAGCGACAGTATTATATACGACACCGGCCTTGATGGTGGACTGCTAGCTGACCCGGTCTGAAGCTGCTGTCTCCAGTTCTGCTGGGCTGAGGCTGACTGTCCTCAGGTCACGCTTTGCATACATCCTTGCGACCCTCATCCATGTAGCTGACGTGGCCAAGCCAGCATGTTCAGCCCAGCGTCCAGAGCGAGTTGCTGGAGATGGTGGAGCTCAGGTGTGAGAAGTCGCCAACCACTTCGAGGGTATGATATATGAGATGCGGGGAGTGCTGCTGACGTCGTGGCCCATGATTTTTGTTTTCTTCAGGCTGATAGTGAAGCCGAACTCGGTACAGGCATCAGCGAAGCAGGTGATGAGCCATTGTAGCACTTTCTCGGTGTGGGCAGTGAGAGCGGCAGTGTCTGTGAAGAGCATCTCCTTGATGAGGACTTTCCGCCCCTTCGTCTTTACTCTGAGGTGTGCGTGGTTGAAGAGGCTTCTGTAACTCCTAGTGTGGAGGAAGATGCCGTCTTCAGACTGTCGGAAGGCGTAGCGTAGCAGCAGGGAGTAGAAGATGCCGCAGTGTCGCAGCAAACATACATTCTTATTTGACACCGCTCTTGATTAGGAAGGGGTCTGAAGTTTGAACCATCGTACTATAGAGTGCCATCCATGTTGTCATGGAAGGACTTGATCATCTTCAGGAGCTTGGGGGAGCATCCAATCCGATGTATTAGGGTGAAGAGGCCTGTCCTACTAACCAAGTCGAACGCCTTGGTCAGGTCGATGAAGGCGATGAACAAGGGCGTCTCTCCTTGCAGCATTCTCTTGTAGCTGCCTCAGGGAGAATATGTCGATCGTCGACCTCGCAGTTCTGAAGCTGCACTGTGCCTCTGGGTACAGTCTTTTGGCGAGGAGTTGCAGCCTGCTGGGGGCGATGCGGGGGAAGGCTTTACCAACAATGCTGAGGAGTGATATTCCGCAATAGTTATTGCAGTCGCTACGGTCCCCTTTGTTTTTGTATGGCGTGATGATGTTTGCATCGCGCATGCCCTGGGGGTACGGTCCCTTTCTTCCAACACTGCAACAGAAGCTCATGGAGGTGATTGAGGAGAGAACTCTCCTTGCAGGCCTTAATGTCTTCTGGAGGAATGCCGTCGCTACTCGGAGGTTTACCACAGGCCTTGCTGAGTTCCTCAATGGTAAATGGGGCATAAAAAACCTCCATGGCGTGCAGGGGAGTGGTGTTCTGGATGGCTGTGTGGGTGACTGGGTTCTCTCTGGAGTACAACTCAGCACAAACGAGACTCCCATTACACAAGATGAAATTATTGAAACTGTCAACGTTCAGACGAAGTGACGTATCTGATCTGTTCACAGAACTGCTGTGGTCTGAACATTTCACAGGACTGTGTACAGACTTGAAAAATGGACAACGCCTTAACTTTCTGAACAGGTGATTCTGATATTGAGATGGCTGCTCATGAAAATTGGGCTGACCTGAAAACAAAGCGAAGAAATCATAATGGCGTGCTTTACAAAGCTTTCAGAAAATGCTCAGCCGACAGCAGCAATGTTTCTTTTCTGAACGGATAATTCCGATAGTGGGATATCTGCTCATAAAAATCGGGCTAACCTAAATACAAAAGAAATAAATCATAATGGCGCCCTTCGCATAGCTTTCAAAAAACGCGAAGCAGAAAGCCCATTCATTTTCGTTCCTTTCATAAAAAGCAAGTTCTACATGTATGCTTAAGATAGAAGTATAGCCTGGAGAACTGAGATCAACATTTCTTTTTAAACTTCTCTGCCAGACAGCCTGCGGCAAGAGCTTTTGTTTCCATCGCAGTCAACTGGTTAACGTGCTTGTCCCGACTTAAAAATCATTCTTGATCGCGATCCGAAGGTGACTGGTACTGGGTCCAGTCTATGTGGGCTGATAAGGGCAGGCAACTCTGAACGTCACTAAAATGACTCGGCCGATGCTGACGTGTGCGTGTTCAATCTGATCGCACATCTCTTCACATCACTTGAAGTGACCCGGCAGCAGCAGCAGGGTCTGCTCCACTGGGTGGCCTTCTGACGAGCAGTGTTGGAATAACGCCACTAAGAGGGTACAGGCATCCAATCCCTCCACCCCCACCCCCCAAAAAAGAATTAAAATATGTAGCATCTTTTGGAAATGTGAGCTAATCACCAACGATGATTTATACTTGCAGATCATGTCATTTGCACAAGCCCTTCGTTGCACTATCTTGCCAATCAAGTCACAGAGAAAGTTGTCATAGAGCGTTGTGTGTGTGTGTGTGTGTGTTTTCGTTGACACCCGCCTCTCCACATTCCTGGTTGATACTCATCTCATTTCATGTCATTCCCATGACGTAAGTGGTCGTAGGGGGGACACGAGGGACGACTCCGCCGATCTTCTCCATCGCGGTCCATCCTCTGCTTCTGGCAGGAGTTCTGGCAGCCTGAGGTTGGTCCATTCCATCACGGTCTCCGACCCGCTCTTTCTCTGCCTGCCTCTGCGCCTTCAAGCGTGCTTTGCGGGATTGTCGTTGCCAACGGGTCGTGTGGTGTGACGTGGCCATACCACATCAGCTTTCTCCTCTGGATTGTAGCTAAGAGGGGTTTCTGTGGTCCTGCCAGTGTGGTCACTTGCTCTTGGACAGTCATTGGTTCTGTGCTCTGTCCAGTTGATGTGGAGCAGTCTTCTTTATCTCTTAATGTGTGTGTGTGTGTGTGTGGGGGGGGGGGGGGGCGTGCGCGCATGTGTGTGTGTGTGTGTGTGTGTGTGTGTGTGTGTGTGTGTGTGCGCGCGCGCGCATGCTGTTGTGTCCGTTGTTGTGCGACAGTGTGTGTGTGTGTGTGATTATGTGGTGTGTGTGTGTGTGTGTGTGTGTGTGTGTGTGTGTGTGTGTGTGTGTGAATATGCTCCTTGGTTTGTAGATGAATGGTACTTATTGGAATATTCATCTTGTTATTGGTTTCATTTATGTTTTCTTTAACCGTTTTATGTATTTGTAAGCGCTTAGGGCTTATGATGCAAGATTGAGTGCCATAAATAATCATTACTATTTCAAAGGCCAGGATTCTTCTCAACAACGCTGCTGCCAAGGTCCAGCTTTCGTCCCCGTACAGATTTTGCCATTTCATTAAAATAAACATGTGAGCTGAAAACGATTTTTTTTTCTATTGTTATTTTTTCTTCAGTTCAGATTTCTTACTTGTAAATTTTTTGATGGGTGGTTACGGTGATTAGGTCTTTAAATAATTACAGAAAAAGATGATTGGCTATGATTTCAGAACCATAGCTGGCTATGATTTCAGGACCATGGCGACTTCAAGAGACGTGTGTGAGAACGAAGCACTAGGAAGCAGCGAGGAGGTCACTGTGACCGCGGGAAATGAACAAATAGAGATTTCTCAAGTTTTGAATACCTGCAGTCTGGTGTCAGTCTTTCAAGGTATAGCTCTCTGAGAGAGAGAGAGAGAGAGAGAGAGAGAGAGAGAGAGAGAGAGAACGCAAATTATTATTTGTGGCCGAAGTTAAGAAAATTGAAAGCACAATAACACACTGATGCATGGATATATTATTTAGTTAAGGATGGTGCATTTTTTGTTACTTGTAAATCCTTCCTCCAGAAGAGATGATTATAACCGGGACCTGTATTGTTGCTTTTTGGTTGACAGGAATGTCCTTCTCGGTATCTATTTTTATTACCTCTGACTCACCCCACTGCTCATTTCCAGGCACCAGTAATATCACAGTGGACAAGGATGTCTGTGACTATGTCTCCACACCAGCCCTGGAAGAGGCCGACGAGATTCTGCAGAACACTGGGAGGGTGATACTGTGTGGACCCCCTGGCAGTGGGAAGACCACCCTGGCCTATGCTCTGTCCAGGCGCAGCAGAAAACAGGGCTTTTCTCCCTACGTTTGGATCAGGTACAACTCTGGAAGTCCAAGGTTGGGGAAAAGGAGCGCAGCATCGTGGTGCTGGATGAGAATTTTGGCAAGGTTTGTCTCGACAGTCAGCAGTACAGGGACTGGAAGAAGATCCTCAACACTGTACTGGAGATGATCAAACATGGATGGTGCAGGCTGGTGATCACCGTGTACCCACACATACTGCATGAACTCCAACAGTTGGAAAGTCACTGGGACAGTCCTCTGCGAGATGCTACTGCCACTGTGAACCTGACTGACACTTTGCCAACAGATGTCAGAGAAAACATGCTGAATTTCCATCTGAAGAAACTTGATCTACAGAGTGACAGACAATGTCAGGTTGTGGAGACAATCCTACAGAATGATGACAGTGGTCCTGTTTTCCCTTGGTGCTGTGCTTACATGGTAAGCCACTGGTCGTCTTCAGAAAATCCTACAGATATATTTCTGACACCAGCTGAGGCCCATGCTCTGCTGTTCAACGAGATGGTTTTGGACAAAATCCAGGGACCCATCTTTGTTGCAGTCTTAGTGCTGACTATGAAGGGAGTGTCTCACTTCCTGCACAATCTGTCAGAAGCTGCATCAAATCTGCAGAAGCTTGGGTTGCCTAATATTGACGATGACACTCTGACAAGGTACGCAGACATCCTGCAGGGAACCATACTGTTCCAAGGGACGTTTTCCAGCCGGGTGCTGTACGAGGCTGCTGGCTTGGCTCTGGGCCGTTTCTTCCGCCTGTCCACACTGCTGAGAGTGTGTGACGTTCCATTCCTTGTGAAGTACGTGCATTTAACGGTCACAGCAGGGTCAGTGCCTGAAGGTCTGCCTTTCAACCAGTGTGTTATTGTTGGAGCCGTTCCAAGCCGCTCCATGGACCCCAAATGTTGTAGAGTGGATCGCCGGGCATTGGTGGAGAGGATCTATACAGAAATCAGTGTAGGTAACCTTCAAAACATATCTCAGCACCCCTGCCTCCAGTGTCCTGTCTTTTTGCAGGAACTGGAGGAGTATTGTTCCAAGGACAGGAAGAGGATGAAACAGCTGTTGAATGCTGTGGATGTTGTGCATCATCTACCGTTGGCCTTCTGGTCAGCTTTCCTTCCATCTCCCAATCTGACCCACTGGTGTCTGGCCAAGGTGAAGACCGCCAAACAACTGTCCACTGTAGTGCTGATGGCTTGTTCCCTTCTTGATCAAGTGACTCAAATCTCCCAATGCAGACTACCATCTCACTTGTTTAAAACATTAACGGTACGAATGTTCAAACACCGTAATTGTGTCATGGATGTTCCGTTGCCTGGCCAATGTTTGACTAAAGCGCTTCAGGAGCAGGTGGAATTAATTCATGGGGCAGAGTCGCTTCAAGGAAGACTGCAGTATCTCCTTGATTCCTCCCTTCCCATCCCCCCTGATCTCCTCATGGTCCAAGCGACCAGTGACAGACTGCGGCTCCAGGTAAAGGACAGACATCTCTGGTACCTGGTGTTCCGACTGCTGACAGACAGGGTGGTGTGTGAGACAGACAAAGACGGCAACTCCCTCCTCCACCTTGCTGTGAACAGTGTGGAGACAGGAGTTGTCAGACTGTGTCTGAAAGCTGGAGCTCTCATCACCCAGAAAAACAGGAAAGGAGTGACGCCTTATCAGCTGAATCAGAGGACACGTGCTCTGGCCTCAAAGAACAGAAAACAGAGTGACACTGATCAGATCTTGGAACGTATTCGTAGGGCAGATAAAGAAGAAGTACAGTTTCTCCTTCTCTACGAAGTCGGCGTGAACGACATGAGCAGTAGTGGTAGAACAGGATTACTTCTGGCTTGTCATGAAGGACGGGAAGACATTGCCGACCTGTTCATTGAGCTTGGGGCAGATGTCAATGTTGAGGACACCATGCGATGTGGAATAAGATATTCATCACTCGGTCCTGTTTATTTCGCTTGCAATACAGCACTTACATATGCTTGTGTGAACGGCATGGCGTGTACAGTGAAACGGCTGCTACAACATGAGGCTGACATCGCTACCAGAAGCGAGTACACAGCCCTGCACTTTGCTGGTCTGTGTCTTGGACATGCTGCATCAGCTGACATCACCTGTCATTTGCTTCAGGCTGGAGCTGATATCACTGCCCAGGATATAACTGGTCGCACACCACTCATGTTTTCTGTTGGGAATGACCAGTTCACCGTAGCCAGGCTGCTGATAGATCACGGTGCGGACGTCAATACACAGAATAAAGAGGGTGACACCCCCCTTCTGTCAGCTGCCAAGCGTGGCAATTTCAATACAGCTAAGTTGCTGGTATGTCACGGTGCCAACATCAACGCACAGAATAGACGGGGTGACACACCACTTTTGTGGGCTGTCAGAAGTGGCCGGTTTGACATGGCTCAACTGCTGGTAGATCACGGTGCCAACGTCAAGACATGTGGGGAGCAGGGTCAAACACTACTTCTGTTGTCTGTCAGGAATGAGATGTCTGATACAGCTGAACTGCTGATAGATCACGGAGCTGACGTCAACGCATGGGATACAGATGGAAATACACCTCTTCTATGGTCTGTCAGGAATGGGATGTCTGAGACAACGGAGCTGCTCATAGTGCATGGGGCTGACGTTAATACAGTTAATACAGAGGGTAACACACCACTTTTGTGGGCAGCCAGAAGTGGCCACTTTGACATAGCTCGACTGCTGATAGAACGCGGCGCTGATGTCAATGCACGGAATACATGGGATGACACGCCACTTCTGAAAGCTACTATGCACAGTAGGTTAGGCATCATTACATTGCTCATACTTCACGATGCTGACGTCAACGCACGTGATAAACAGGGTCTAACACCACTTCTGTGGGCTCTTGCGCGTGACCAGTCTGACACGGTTAAACTGCTGATAAAGCATGGTGCCGATGTCAACGCACACGACGAACGGGGTGACACGCCACTTCTGTGGTGTGTCAGGAATGACCTGTCTGACACGGCCAAGCTGCTGACTGATCATGGCGCTGACATAAACGCACAAGATGCAGACGGAAACACACCATTAATGTGGTCTGTCAGGAATGGTCTGTATGATACAGCAAAGCTGATGATAGATCACGGAGCTGATGCAAACGCAAAGAATACGGACGGTAACACACCAATTCTTTTGTCTGTCAAGAACAGCAGATCCGAAAAAAACAAACTGCGGATTTATCAAAGTGCTGACGTCAACTCACGTGATAAACAGGGTCACGCGCCACTTTCGTCGCCACCCTTGTGTGTCTGGTCTAACATGACAAAACTGCTCCTAGATCACGGTGCCAACGTCAATGCAAATGATAAACACGGTCAAACACCACTCAGATTGGCCTGCATGAATTGCAGGTTTGACATTGCACAATTACTGATAGACCACGGTGCTAAACTCAGTGCAATGCAGGAAGAAGGCTGAGTGCGACAGTTAAGTTTATGGAACCGGCTCGTTACTCCCCCGGCTCGTTACTCCCCGGCTCGTTAATCCCCCGGCTCGTTACTCCCCCGGCTCGCCTAACCCTAACCCTAACCCTAACCCTATCACTAACCCTAACCCTAACCCTATCCCTAACCCTATCCCTAACCCTAACCCTAACCCTATCCCTAACCCTAACCCTATCCCTAACCCTAACCCTAACCCTATCCCTACCCCTAACCCTATCCCTAACCCTAACCCTATCCCTAACCCTAACCCTAACCCTAACCCTATCCCTAACCCTAACCCTAACCCTAACCCTAACCCTAACCCTAACCGGGGGAGTAACGAGCCGGGGGAGTAACGAGCCGGGGGAGTAATGAGCTGATCCGAAGTTTATAACACAGAATACCCCAGCGGGAAACTTTCTGTCAGTGACCAGATGTTTGTTTGTCTTTTAATGTCAGGCTTTCCATGTGGCCCACATCGCAGACTTGGCGGACCAATGTCCAGAGTAGAACTCAGAAACTTTCTTTTTTTTATCGTCTCTACTTTTCATTCGATCTTGGAAAGCGAGAGAGTCACGCCTGGACAGAAAAGATTTAGAATTTTGCTTTTAATCAGTTTAGACAGACAGACTTTAATGAATGCAAGAACAGGACGCCGAAAGTATAGTATGGATTTTGCACTATCCATAGGTAGGACTACCGGGGCCCGTGACAAAATAAAGCCTTACCAGACCCTTCTGGCTGGAGGACCGTGGACAGGCAAGAGGCCGGGGGATGTCACTTCACTGAGCTCACCTACGGCTCGGTAGCGGGAAGGGAAATGTGTCGCCTGAACGCTTCTCGTCTTGGTTGCACAGCCGCACAGCGCAAAAGGACGGTCCAGAATAATAAGTCTGTTAGAAATAAACTGGATAAAAAAAAATTAACAGAAAAGAGACTAGAAACCTTATGTGTGCTGACGCGTGCATAATGGTACTTCTTGACTCATTTGTTGACGTGGTGATTCAGACAAGCCCCTGTGTGAAAGCCTCTATATGGTGTGTGTATGTGTGTGTGTGTGTGTGTGTGTGTGTGTGTGTGTGTGTGTGTGTGTGTGTGTGTGTGACAGGACTTCTCGACTCGTTTATTGACATGGAGATAACCCAGATGTGTCCCTGTTTGTTGGCCTCTTGTGTGTGTGTGCGTGGGTGCGCGTGCATTTATATGTGCTCATTTATGAGCTTACACATGTGGATTCCGGTCGGAATGCACAGCTGTCCCTGTGTATGTGTTTGTGAGCAAAAAATTGTAGATGATTACGTGTATTATTGTCAGTGTATTCACATACACCTACGACTGTAAGTCCACAAAATTTGTGCTTTTTTTAAACGTGTACCTGATGGTCACATGCATAATTAATTTAGCAGGAACAGACTGAAAAAATCGTCTATGCATGAAATCTTATTCACTGGATGAAAAAAAATTGTTTTCAGTCTCTCTGTCTCTGTCTCTGTCTGTCTCTCTGTCTGTCTCTCTCCCTGTACATATCTTTTTTGACAATAGTAAATGTGTATAGTGAGCTGTGTGGTAGAGGTATTACCTCTACTGTTGTGAACTATTCATTGGATCATGAATTTATTCATTCTTTCTCTCATAGTGATGGTGAAGCTGATGATGATGATAAGAGCTATAAGTCATTAAAAGAGATGGATGTTATTAGACATACTTGTTGTATCAGAGAGCAAGAAAATACAGTATCCACTGTATACTTTCTGATATAGTCAAATGGTTGCTGTTTGATAGGATTCTTATGTCAAGGGCTACAGTAACACAACATACACTGTATACTTTCTAATGATAGTTGTTATGTGTTTTGTTCGTTATCGGAAAGACGAAGAGATCACAATATCCACTGCATAGTTTCTAATGATGGTCAGATGGTTTGTTATTTGACATGCTCTGAATGCAATGACCGAGAGGACACAGCATGTATTGTATTCTTTCTGATAATGGATGGTTGTTACTTGGTATGCTTGTTATGCCAAAGACAAAAACAATATAATACACACTGCATACTTTCTGATGATATGTTGTTTGATATGTTCGTTGTGTCAAAAACCAAGAGAACACAAAATTCACTGTATACTTTCAGATAATAGATGATATTTGAAATGCTGGTTATGCCCAAGACTAAAAGAATACAATACACACTGTGTACTTTTTTTGATGATAGATGTTGTTTGGTAAGTTTGTTGTGTTAAAGACCAAGAGAACACAAATCCAGTGTATACTTTTTTTTTAATGATAGATGTTGTTTGGTAAGTTTGTTGTGTTAAAGACCAAGAGAACACAAATCCAGTGTATACTTTCTGATGTATAGATGCAACATGAAATACTTGCTATGCAAAGAACAAAAAGAATACAATATCCACTGTGCACTTTCTTATTATAATCAAATGGTTTTTATTTGATATGCTCGTTAATTCAAAGACAAAGAGAACACTAAAACGCACTGTATACTTTCTGATTATAGATACTGTTAAAGACCAAGTAAACACAATGTGCACTGTATACGTTCTGATAACAGACAATTGTTATTTGATCTGCTTGTTATGTCAAGGACAAAAAGAATGCAATATACACTGTTATTTTCTGATGAAAACAAAAACAATATCTACTGTATACATTCTGATAACAGATGGTCGTTATTTGGTATGCGTGTTATGCCAAGGACGAAAACAATACAATAAACACTGTATACTTTCTGATGCTAGATGTTATTTGATGTGCTTCTTGTGTCAAGGGCCAAGAGAACAGAAAATCCACTGTATATATAGTTCCTGATGCATAGATGTTATTTGAAATGCTTGCTATGCCAAAGACAAAAAGAAGACAATATACACTGTATACCTTCTGATGATAATCCAATGGTTGTTATTTGATATGCTCGTTAATTCAAAGAGTAGGAGAACACTGATATGCACTGTATGCTTTCTGGTAATAGCTAGTTGTTAAATACCAAGCAAACACAATATGCATTTTATACTTTCTGATAATAGATAGTTGTGATTTAATCTTCTTGTTATGTCAAGGACAAAAAGAATGCAATAAACACTGTTACGTTCTGATGAAAAAACGTTCTGATGAAAAAACAAACAATGTCTACTGTTTTACTTTCTGATAACAAATGGTTGTTATTTGGTATGTTTGTAATGCCAAGAACAAGAAGAAAACAATGCACACTGTATACTTTCTGATGCTAGATGTTATTTGATGTGCTTCTTGTGTCAAGGACTAAGAGAACAGAAAATCCACTGTATATATAGTTTCTGATGCATAGATATTATTTGAAATGCTTGCTGTGCCAAGAACAAAAAGAACACAATATACACTGTATACTTCCTTGTGATAATCAGATGGTTGTTATTTGATATTCTCATTAATTCAAAGAGCAAAAGGACACAAAATCCTTTGTAGACTTCCTGATGTATTGATGATATTTGACATGCTCTTTATGCAGCCAAGGATCAAGAGAATACAATGTCCACTGTGTACTTTCTGATGATAGTTAGATGATTGTTATATGATATGCTCGTTAAGTCACAGACCAAGAGGACACAAAATCCACTGTATACTTTCTGATGTATTGATGTTATTTGAAATGCTTTTATGCAGCCTAAGATCAAGAGAATACAGTGCCCACTGTGTACTTTCTGATGACAGTCAGGTGATTGTTATTTGATATGCTCGTTAAGTCACAGACCAAGAGAACACAAAATCCACTGTACAGTTTCTGTTGTATTGACGCTATTTGAAATGCTCGTTGTGCAGCAAAGGACCAAGAAAATATAAAGATCCACTGAGTACTTTCTAATGATTGATGGTGGCTGTTTGATATGCTTGTTCTGCCCAGGACCTAAAGAACATCGCCGTCAACTGCGTACTTTCTGTTCCAGGATCATGAGAGATTTCGGAGTTGTTGTTGCCGGCTAATTAAAGGGGTGCACCCCGATAGATCCCCGCACCGATAGATCCCTAACCCTAACCCTAACCCTATCCCTTTGCAGGGATCTACCGATGCGGGGATCTATCGGTGCGGGGATCTATCGGTTCGGTGCAGGGATCTATCGGTGCGGGGATCTATCGGGATGACCCCAATTAAAGTACATGTATGTCTGTTGTGTGAAAATAATCAGTGTGCGAGGTGTTGATTTCACTTGGGCGCTAGCATGAAAACGATTATTTAGCATTACTTTCATATGTGTGCCTCTATGAGAGACCACAGGTTTTATCAGCAGAATGTGAAATGGAAACATGTGTCAGAGAGAGAGAGAGAAAGAGAGAGAGAGGCAGAGAGAGAGAGAGAGAGAGAGAGAGAGAGAGAGGTGTATTAGAGGGAGAGAGAGACTTTCTGAGTCGATGATATGAATAAAATATCTGACATCGAACCTGTTTTTGTCTATCCTCATTTGTGTCTGTCTTCTGTCTGTATGTCTCCTACCATTAATATTACTGATATTGCAATATTTATCCTCACAACCTTCTCCCTACTCCAGTAGCACTGTGAACTTGTACTCATTGTCTGTCTCGCGCGATAACGTTGCGTTGGTATTCTGAATATATGAAATTAAGTCTGTCTCTCTGTCTGTCTGTCTGTCTGTCTCTCTCTCTCTCTGTGTCTCTCTCTGCAATATCCTCCACCTATACACACGCATACGACCACATCTCCCACTGTTTACCTCAGACATAAGTAACAGCTATCATCCTTTTCCCTTTCCCAACACTCTGAATCTCTCCACTTACTACATCAATTTACTCACCCCCCCCCCCTCCCCCTCTCCGCTTTCCCTAGTAATGATGGGTGTAGTAGTGTTGGTGGGGATGGCGGTGGCTGGGGGTGGGGGTGATCAATGAGTGAGGCTGAGATTACAAATGGAACACACACACACACACACACACACACACACACACACACACACACACACACACACACACTAAATAGAAATACTAGCTCTTTTATCGTTGATCGTTTCCATCTCTTTCAGGATGCTGCTGTTTTTACTAGTGTTGCTGCACTTATCATTGCTACTATCATTATTATCATCATCCAACAGTACTGTCTGCTGTTATTCATTGAGCATTTCAACTCCTTTCCACCTAATCTTATCATTTCCAATATTACTTAATACCATTATTACTGTATTACTATCATCATATTATCATTATTACCATTACTGTCATCATCATCACCATCATTGCAACAATACTGATGTCACTGTTGTTATTATTACCGTCATTATCATTTTTACCATTATACTTATAATCATTTTGTCCTATTATCACTAATCCCATTGCCAGCGTTAATTGAAGAAGTAAAATAGTAGTAATACTTAGATACAATAACTTATTTATCAATAATAAAAAAGATAAAAAAGAGAGAGAAATATTGTGTATAGGTATGCGTACGTTGCCCCCCCCTCCCCCAGTTAGTGTGTAAACCCATCCCCTTCTTCCCTCCACCCTCATAGCATCAACACCTAAATGTAGCATGTACCTATCCACCGCTGCAATTTCAGCCCACAATATCCTCTAACAACACACACATACACTACCATATCTCCAACTATTTACCTCACACATAGCTTACAGCTATCTTCCATTCCCCGCTCACATAGCTTACAGCTATCTTCCTTTCCCCGCTCACTACGCTCTCTCTATTTGTCACATCAATCTATTGTTTATTCAGATATTTGTCCACTCCATTTTCTTCATTTGGTTTTCTTTTAATTCCATTTACTGTTTCCTCTACAAGAGCTTCTGTTCCATCTTCCCTGTGCATATGTGTTTGTAACTATGCGGACACACACACACACACACACACACACACACACTCTCTCTCTCTCTCTCTCTCTCTCTTCTCACAACCCTCTCCCTTTCCTCTGCTCCAATACTACTGTAAACCTTTCACTCTTTGATCATCCCTATTCTTTTTCACCTTCCATTAATATTATTAATATTGCAATATTTATCCTCACAACCTTCACCCTACTCCAGTAGCACTGTTAACTTTTACTCATTGACCATCTCCATTCCTTCCCCCCTACTATTACTGGCACTAACATTAGTTTTATAAACAGTAAACAAGTGGGTATGTTCTGCTCCCATAAGGAAACCTAACACAGAGTAACTTTTATTCAAGACTGGCACAGCCTTTTAAACTTGAATAAAGTCAGACAAATATATAGACGAACAATCTAATAGTGGGGGAAAAAACAAGCGCAGGTCAACAACTGAACTGTCTGGCAAAGATTTGGACTTGAGGGGAGAGGAGAGGGGAGGGGAGTTTGAAGATGGAGAAACTGGGAAAATGAAATTTAAAAAAAAAAAGAAAAAGTTACAGATATGAAAACTCTTCTCTAGCTGCATAAGGGAACCATCGCAATCCCTTTTGAAGGCAGATATATTTGCATTGCCTGCTCCGAGGCCTTTCGCCCGCTGGATCGGGACTCATCAGGAGACACGGCTGGTTGTGTCTGCGCTCCCGGCGTCAAATAGAGACACACCACAGTCCATAATACTGTGGTGTTCTCACCACCATGGGTGCAAAAAAGAATCCAATAGCACCCCCAGAGCAGCCAGCGAAGAGTAGTAAATGCAACCAAACGAAAGTGTGGGGAGGAAAAAAAGTTGCTGTAAAACTAAAGACATTATGCAAATAATATAAAATGTAAGGGACAGTCTTTGAGCCTACGCCTGAGGATCCACCCAAAGATTCAAGGGAGATCAAAAGACAAACACACAAACGGACAGAAACAAATACAAATAACCTCAATTTAATCAAAGCAAAATCGGAAATGAAATGAGGTAGGGAACAGTAAACGATAAACAGTAAACAAGTGGGGTATGTTCTGCTCCCATAAGGAAACCTAACACAGAGTAACTTTTATTCAAGACTGGCACAGCCTTTTAAACTTGAATAAAGTCAGACAAATATATAGACGAACAATCTAATAGTGGGGGAAAAAACAAGCGCAGGTCAACAACTGAACTGTCTGGCAAAGATTTGGACTTGAGGGGAGAGGAGAGGGAGGGGAGTTTGAAGATGGAGAAACTGGGAAAATGAAATTTAAAAAAAAAAAGAAAAAGTTACAGATATGAAAACTCTTCTCTAGCTGCATAAGGGAACCATCGCAATCCCTTTTGAAGGCAGATATATTTGCATTGCCTGCTCCGAGGCCTTTCGCCCGCTGGATCGGGACTCATCAGGGAGACACGGCTGGTTGTGTCTCCTCCCCACACTTTCGTTTGGTTGCATTTACTACTCTTCGCTGGCTGCTCTGGGGGTGCTATTGGATTCTTTTTTGCACCCATGGTGGTGAGAACACCACAGTATTATGGACTGTGGTGTGTCTCTATTTGACGCCGGGAGCGCAGACACAACCAGCCGTGTCTCCCTGATGAGTCCCGATCCAGCGGGCGAAAGGCCTCGGAGCAGGCAATGCAAATATATCTGCCTTCAAAAGGGATTGCGATGGTTCCCTTATGCAGCTAGAGAAGAGTTTTCATATCTGTAACTTTTCCTTTTTTTTTTTAAATTTCATTTTCCCAGTTTCTCCATCTTCAAACTCCCCTCCCTCTCCTCTCCCCTCAAGTCCAAATCTTTGCCAGACAGTTCAGTTGTTGACCTGCGCTTGTTTTTTTCCCCCCTATTAGATTGTTCGTCTATATATTTGTCTGACTTTATTCAAGTTTAAAAGGCTGTGCCAGTCTTGAATAAAAGTTACTCTGTGTTAGGTTTCCTTATGGGAGCAGAACATACCCCACTTGTTTACTGTTTATCGTTTACTGTTCCCTACCTCATTTCATTTCCGATTTTGCTTTGATTAAATTGAGGTTATTTGTATTTGTTTCTGTCCGTTTGTGTGTTTGTCTTTTGATCTCCCTTGAATCTTTGGGTGGATCCTCAGGCGTAGGCTCAAAGACTGTCCCTTACATTTTATATTATTTGCATAATGTCTTTAGTTTTACAGCAACTTTTTTTCCTCCCCACACTTTCGTTTGGTTGCATTTACTACTCTTCGCTGGCTGCTCTGGGGGTGCTATTGGATTCTTTTTTGCACCCATGGTGGTGAGAACACCACAGTATTATGGACTGTGGTGTGTCTCTATTTGACGCCGGGAGCGCAGACACAACCAGCCGTGTCTCCCTGATGAGTCCCGATCCAGCGGGCGAAAGGCCTCGGAGCAGGCAATGCAAATATATCTGCCTTCAAAAGGGATTGCGATGGTTCCCTTATGCAGCTAGAGAAGAGTTTTCATATCTGTAACTTTTTCTCTTTTTTTTTTAAATTTCATTTTCCCAGTTTCTCCATCTTCAAACTCCCCTCCCCTCTCCTCTCCCCTCAATCTTTGCCAGACAGTTCAGTTGTTGACCTGCGCTTGTTTTTTTCCCCCACTATTAGATTGTTCGTCTATATATTTGTCTGACTTTATTCAAGTTTAAAAGGCTGTGCCAGTCTTGAATAAAAGTTACTCTGTGTTAGGTTTCCTTATGGGAGCAGAACATACCCCACTTGTTTACTGTTTATCGTTTACTGTTCCCTACCTCATTTCATTTCCGATTAGTTTTATAACTACATGTATTGCTCTCAGTAGCAATCTCATCACATGATCATTATCATCACCTTCATACAATGAAATCATAAAAATAAACACACACACACACATTTATGTATATTTTTTTAATCAGCATACCTTTTGTTACGAGTTCATAACTATTACAAATGTTGTATTTACTACTATCATTAATATGATTATTATTCTTAACAATATTTCTGACATTCTAGCTTACCACTTTTCCAGCCTGCTATAGCATCACCATCATTACTAAATGGTTACAATCATGATCATAGCTATTAATATGCATATCATAATTATTATAATACCTATTAAATTCCATGCTTCCCATAATTTATACCATCCTTCTCTTTGCTCTTTCTGTCCCCTCCACCTTTTTTCTTCTTCTCTTCCCTTAGTATTTGCATTAGTACTTATTAGTAATTTTCATTACTATTATCAACATTATTGGTAGTATTTTTTTCTTTTGTAAAAAAAATATATTTCTGTATCATGCTTTTATTATCAGTACTGTTATTACCATTACCGTTGCAATAGTTAGCATTATCATCAATACCAATACGATTGTCACTATTGATATTACCATCACAACCATTAACATCACCAACGCCATCACCACTATGACCGTTGCCACGTACGGCAACCATGCTGTTTAAGAATCCTCTAACCCACTCTCCTTCTCCCAAACTACAATTGCTATTGCCATATTATCACCAAAAGTGGTAGTAATCCTGTCTTTATTTATCATTTTTTTATATTTTGATCATCATCATTACCATTATCATTATTTCTATCAGTAATATAACTATCATCATTACTACCTCGACTCACACATTGTCTCCTTGACAGCCTCGTTTTCATTCAAAGCCCATCTTGCGCTGAAGTGAATAAAGATTATTGCTCGTTCATTTTCGTTGTCCCAAGTTGTTTGTATCTTGCTTGAAGAAGACCTAAGAGGTCGAAACGCGTCGTGTTTTGTCTTGTGATTCGTTTGTCAACGTTTTCTTGGCGGTTCGCTATTAATTACATTTAGAATGTCCACTCCAGGGAGTTATTTGAAAATGAGACAGCAAGCGGTAACGGCAGTGACGGGCCTTTCTTGGCTATGGATCTTCGTTTCCGCTTATGAAAGTATAACGTACGCCGCTGTTTTAAAAAGAGTCATCAATAGAAATGTTCCTATGGTAATAGACTGTAATCTGTGCCATTAAACTCGGAGAACAGTCGCATGTACAAGTGACCATTATCATCGTAATATACTCTAATTTACGCTGTTATCCTCTGAGAAAGGTAGCCTGTAGACATGGCAGTCAGTCACATTTTTAAAGCTTAAGCGCACTCCCAAGCTTGTCTTGATTAATGTTATCTCACTTTAAAACCTGTCACAAACTTGATTATCAGCTGTTTAGATGAAAAACGATGCAGGTGACGTGTGTGTGTGTGTGTGTGTGTGTGTGTGTGTGTGCGTGCGTGCGTGCGTGCGTGCGTGCGTGCGTGTGTGTGTGTGTGTGTGAGTGCGTATGCTTTCTTTTTTCTTCTTGCATATCCTGCATTAATCTGTGTGTCTTTTAAACTCGTGAAGTTGTCCCCATTGATACAATCTCGGGATCTTTTGAACAGTAATTGTTCATCCCTGTGTGTGTGTGTGTGTGTGTGTGTGTGTGTGTGTGTGTGTGTGTGTGTGTGTGTGTGTGCGTGCGTGTGTGCGTGTGTGTGTGTGTGTGTTTTATCCCAAGTTACCAGCCCCCTCCCCTGACAGGCCGTCTTTGTTTGACGGGTCCACCTCTTGATGTTGATACAAAGTACCGCGTTATTCTCATTTTCTTATTTTCGTCTTCACTGCATACTGTTTTTTTTCCTCCCTTTTTTTTTGAAGGGCTAGGATGGGGTGGAAGGCACTTTCCGTAAGTGCCGGAGGATGCTCGATTTGTTGTTGTTGTTGAGAGTTTCTCTTTTGCTTGTATGGAAGTAACATTATCCAGCAGGTAATCCGAATTCGGCAGCAGACCTAATGAGCTCTTTACAATGCGAAACAGCTCTCGCTTTCTGGTCCTGGTGACTCCCCCTTCAAAGAATACTGACATCAACAGAGCTTTCAACTGAAGAAGGATGACTTCTCATACTCTCTTTCTTTTAAACAAAAGACTGCTCCCTGTGTGGAAATGAGAGGCATCTGGGCCCTAAATTTAACTGTCATTTCTGTTATATTGTGTGCATGTTTCTGCATCAGTCTGTGAACCCTTCAAGCATGGGAAGCGGCGCCCAGTGTTTAAAGTTTGGGATTTTGCAAATTTATCTGTCTGCCTCTCTCTGTGTCTTTGTCTCTGTCTCTGTCTGTCTGTCTGTCTGTCTCTGTCTGTCTCTCTACCTTTCTGTCTGTCTGTCTATCCGTTTGTCTGTCTGTCTCACTGTTCATCTATCTATTCTGTCTATCTCACTGTTCATCTATCTATTCTGTCTATCTATCTGTCTATCTCTCTATCTTACTTTTCATCTATGTATCAGTCTGTCAGTTTGTCTGTCTATCTACCTACCTCTGTGTGTGTGTGTGTGTGTGTGAGAGAGAGAGAGAGAGAGAGAAGAGAGAGAGAGAGAGAGAGAGAGAGAGAGAGAGACCGAGCGAGTGAGTGAGAGAGAGAGAAAGAGAGAGAGAGAGAGAGAACATATGTATCGATTCATCGAATTATGTAAACTCTCTTGCAAATGTTACATGAAATCCGTGAACGATATACTTATGTTGAGAATGTCGACCTCTTGTCTATCTCTCCACAAAATCTGGTTAAAATGGGTTCAGTAGTTTGAGAGTAACTACACTGACAAGAGCAAGCAAACGAAACGAAAACATACACTCCTCGGGCGATTTAAACGTCCCGTTTTCGGAAAGTGGACAAAGGGACCAAACTCCACTTTTGTTTTCAGAACCCTTCCAGTTCCCGCTCCACCATACAGACGTGATTGTCTACCTTGTTTGCCGCCTCCTCAGCGATGAATCGTACAAGCTCTGCTCACCCAGCTAAATTGGAAACACTGGAGATGCTCCGCAAAGGTATGAATCTTTGTTTTCCACGTTCCTCCCTGAAGAAGTTGCCTTCAACGACCTGTTCAGGCCAACCTCAAACCCACCTGTAAGAACACTCCGCCAGTTCCACTAGCTGACTTTCAAGTGTGCAGAGGGCTGCCTGTCTAGAGTAAACTGTACAGAGGGCTATCTAATCTAAAGTGTACAGAGGGCTAGAGTAAAGTGTACAGAGGGCTAGAGTAAAGTGTACAGAGAGCTATCTATCTAGATTAAAGTGTACAGAGGGCTGTCTATCTAGAGTACTGTGTACAGAGGGCTATCTATCTTGATTAAAGTGCACAGAGGGCTGTCTATCTAGAGTACAGTGTACAGAGGGCTGTCTATCTAGAGTAGTGTACAGAGGGCTATCTATCTTGATTAAAGTGCACAGAGGGCTGTCTATCTAGAGTACAGTGTACAGAGGGCTATCTATCTTGATTAAAGTGCACAGAGGGCTGTCTATCTAGAGTACAGTGTACAGAGGGCTGCCTAGATAGATTCAAATGTACAAAGGGCTATCTATCTAAAGTTTACAGAGAGCTATATATCTAGAGTAAATTTTACAGAGGGCTGTCTGTTAAGAGTACAGTATACAGAGGGCTATCTATCTAGATTAAAGTGTACAGAAGGCTATCTATCAAAAGTGTACAGAGGGCTTCCTGTCTAGAGTAAAGTGTACAGAGGGCTTCCTATCAAAAGTAAAGTGTACAGAGGGCTTCCTATCTGGAATAGAGAGCACAGAGGGCTTCCTATCAAAGTAAAGTGTACAGAGGGCTTCCTATCAAAAGTAAAGTGTACAGAGGGCTTCCTATCTGGAATAGAGAGCACAGAGGGCTTCATATCAAAAGTAGAATGTACAGAGGGCTTCCTATCAAAAGTAGAGTGTACAGAGGGGTTCCTATCGAAAGTAAAGTGTACAGAGGGCTTCCTATCTGGAATAGAGAGCACAGAGGGCTTCCTATCAAAAGTAGAGTGTACAGAGCTGCTTATCAACGGTAAAATGTGCCGGCGGCTATCTGTCTATAGTAAAGTGTACAGAAGGGCTATCTAGAGAAAAGTGTATAAAGGGCTGTATATCTAGAGTAATGTATACATAGGGCTATCTATCTAGAGTAAAATGTACAGAGGGCATCCTGTCTCGAATAAAATATACAGAGGGCTTCCTATTAAGAGTAAAGCATTCAGAGGGCTGTCCATCTGGAGTAAAGTGTACAGAAGGCTTCCAATTCCTATCTAGCGTAGAGTGTACAGAGGGCTTTCTATCTAGAGTGAAGTGTACAGACGGCTTCCTTTATAGAGCACAGTGTACAGAGGGCTTCCTATCTAGAGTAGAGTGCACAGAAGTCTTCCTATCTAGAGTGAAGTGTACAGACGGCTTCCTTTATAGAGCACAGTGTACAGAGGGCTTCCTATCTAGAGTAAAGTGTACAGACGGCTTCCTATCTAAAGTGAAGGGTAGAGAGGGCTTACTATCTTGGGGGAAGTGTACAGAGGGCTTCTTATCTAGAGGAGAATATACTGAGGGCTTCCTATCTAGAGTAAAGTGTACAGACGGCTTCTTATCTAGAGCAGAATATACAGAGGGCTTACTATCTAGAGTAAAGGGTACAGAGGGCTTCCTATCTAGAGTAAAGTGTACAGACGGCTTCTTATCTAGAGTAGAATATACAGAGGGCTTACTATCTAGAGTAAAGTGTACAGACCGCTTACTATCTAGAGTAAAGGGTACAGACGTAGACGGCTCCTATCTTGGATAGAGTGTAATGAGGGCTTCCTATCCACGGTAAAGTGTACAGACGGCTCCCAATCTGGAGTAAATGTACAGACGGCTCCTGTTTTAGAGTTGAATGTACATACGGCTCCTGTTTAGAATTCAGTGCACCGACAACTCCTATCTACAGTTGAGTGTGCAACCAGACATCTAACATATTGTGTACAGACGGTTCTGGTCTAAAGTTCAGAGAACAGATGGCTCCTGTTTAGAGTTGAGTGTATGGACGGTCACAGTCGTTCAGTGTAAGTGGGTTTCTGTCTAGAACTCAGAATGTCAATGAAGGCTTCTATCTAGGGCTGTGATCAGACGGCTCCTATGTACAGTTGAGTGTGCAGACGGCTCCCATCTAGAGCTGAGTGTACAGACGGCTCCTATGTAGAGCTGGGTGTGCAGACGGCTCCCATCTAGAGCTGAGTGTACAGACGGCTCCTATGTAGAGTTGGGTGTGCAGACGACTCCCATCTAGAGTTGAGTGTGCAGACGGGCTCCCATCTAGAGTTGAGTATACAAACGGCTCCTATCTAGAGCTGAGTGTATAGAGGGCTCCTATCTAGAGTTGAGTGTATAGAGGGCTCCTATCTAGAGTTGAGTGTATAGACAGCTCTCATCTAAAGTTGAGTGTGCAGACGGCTCCTATGTAGAGTTGAGTGTGCAGACGGCTCCTATCTAGAGTTGAGTATACAGAGGGTTCCTATTTAGAGTTGAGTGTGCAGACGGCTCCCATCTAGAGTTGAGTGTACAGAGGGTTCCTGTTTAGAGTTGAGTGTGCAGACTGCTCCTGTCTAGAGTTGAGTGTGTAGACGGCTCCCATCTAGAGTTGAATGTGCAAACGGCTCCCATCTAGAGTTGAGTGTGCAAACGGCTCCTATCTAGAATTGAGTGTGCAAACGGCTCCCATCTAGAGTTGAGTGTGCAAACGGCTCCCATCTAGAATTGAGTGTGCAAACGGCTCCCATCTAGAGTTGAGTGTGCAAACGGCTCCCATCTAGAGTTGAGTGTGCAAACGGCTCCCATCTAGAGTTGAGTGTGCAAACGGCTCCCATCTAGAGTTGAGTGTGCAAACGATTCCTATCTAGAGTTGAGTGTGCAAACGGCTCCCATCTAGAGTTGAGTGTGCAAACGGTTCCTATCTAGAGTTGAGTGTGCAAACGGCTCCCATCTAGAGTTGAGTGTGCAAACGGCTCCCATCTAGAGTTGAGTGTGCAAACGATTCCGATCTAGAGTTGAGTGTGCAAACGGCTCCCATCTAGAGTTGAGTGTGCAAACGGCTCCCATCTAGAGTTGACTGTGCAGACGGCTCCTATCTAGAGTTGAGTATGCCAACGGCTCCTTTGTAGAGTTTAGTTTACAGACGGATCCGACCTAAAGTCCAGTGAATAGATGGCGCCTATTTAAAGTTCATTATACAGACGGCCCCTGTTTATAGTGGCGTGTACAGACGTGCACTATCTAGAGTCCAGTGTTCGGACTGTTCCTTTCTAGAGCTTGGTGCGCTGACCATTCTAATTCAGAGCTGCGGTTATAGACAGCTCCTGTCTTGAGTTGAGTGGACAGCCATTTCTTATGCAG
>CM031621.1:49192774-49195274 GCA_018398815.1 Conus ventricosus | reverse complement strand
GCTAGTCCGCGTGTCTCTGTGATATTGCGCATGTATATGAATGACATGAGCCTGCATGGAAATGGATGTAGGCAGCAATCAGTTCATCATGCTGTGCATTCAGTGATACTATTGTTTCAGTCACCATGAAGAATTACGAATGTGCATGACCACGCAGACAAACACGCAGATGCGCGCGTGCGCTCAGAGAGAGAGAGGGGAAAATTTATTCAGCATAGGTCACAGCTCCTTCAGAAGGGGGGGGGGGGGGGGGGGGGGGGGAAGGGGGTTACATTCACCACATACTATTGTAAATGTGATCGTTTGATACAGGCAACAATCTACTGACTGTTACATTAAGATGGGTGGGAGTAGTTCCGTAAAATACGATTTCCGTATTGGCGTTTTGGCGATTTTTTCCCCCGTTTGCACTTGGATGGATGCGTATAAAACCCAGGGTTTGTATCAAAGGAGAACGCAATAAACAATCCTTGAATGTCAAGTTTTCGTCAGCGGGGCGGGGGGGGGGGGGGGGGGGGGGGGGGGGGGGCTTTGCTTCGCCTTAAGCGGCCCCTGGACCCGGCCACAAACTTTCCTGTATTACAAACATTTCTCACTCCCACCATGCATCAAACACACACAGGTAGAGTAGCTCAGTAATCACATAACTTCGGGCTAACTATATACTTCTTAGGTTCGGAACATAACCTTCTCACACTAGGTTTTTGTTGATTTCTCATTGGAACATCTTCGTGGAACTGACATGGATTTGCATGAAATTTAACGGGAATATTATACTCCTGCTAAATATCACTGAGAGCAGAGCAGGAGAAATGAAGATGTATTTCGTCACCGTTTGCCTTTTCATATTATGGGAATGTCAAATTCTTTCAGCAACTGTATTATATACCATTGACAAATGACACAGCAAATCTGAACTTCGTCTTGTATTTTTGACTCACATGGGTAAGAAATGAGTTTATGAAATCATTCAGTTCCTTTATTGTGTGTGTGTGTGTGTGGTGTGTGTGTGTGTGTGTGTGCGCGCGCGCGTTTGTATGTGTGTGTGTGTCCGCGTTAAACTTCAACGTTGATATTTCCTCAATAAGTGCAAGCATCAACGCAGTGAGGCTTGCAAGAACGGTCAGTGTTGTTTAGATCTTTTTTTTTCTACGTACACAAGCTGATACTCTTGCGGACGCTCCCTGTATAGTAGACAGGCAAGGAGTAATCCCCGTCTACCCAACAAACGGAGTGGAATTTTGTTGTTTGACCGGGGTTTTTTTTTTCCACCATTAAGGCAGCCATACTTCAACTTCGGGGAAGGCGCATACTATGTGTAACGTGTCATCCATACTAACGGCCAAATTGGCCTTCTCTTCCGAAAGTTGGTGATGGGATTTTACGTGTGTGCAAGATGTTATGCGTGCGTTCACACACGCAACCTCGGTTTATAGTCTCATTCGAAGGGCTGTATGGGGAATAGAGTCAGAACCCATATTAACTCCGAGGGAAAAATCCCCCTGTACCGAAACAGCCCGACGGAGATTCGAACCCGCAACCCAGGATCACCAAGATTACGAGTTCTGCGCTCTACTATTGAGCTGTTCCGGCCCCTATGTTGTTTAGATCTTTCCAGCCCTCACATCCGTGAAGATGTCACCGAATTCTAGCATCTATCAATCATCTTCAGTTTACATTTTAAGCAACGGAATCAATATTACAAATTTTCATTTTCTTAGAAATTATGATCATTACTTACAAGTATTGCTTTATTTACTGATAACAGACTTGTTAAAAATTAGACTACATTCAAATATTGTAAAAACTGTTAATTGTACTCCATCGGGATCGAACCAGTCAGTGCCGTTTCTATCAAGCAGTGGTCCGGAAACGCAGAACTGATGTATTATTAACAGAAGAGTAAGATTGACGACATGTACACAGTAACTTCAAATGTTATGTCATGGTGTTGATGCATATTCTAGTTTTATTGAAAAACAACTGGTAAAACACTGTGTATAAATAAATTAAGAAAGAAGTGAACAGTAAACAATAAACAGTAAATAAGTAGGGTAACTTTTGCTCCCTTTTGGGAGCAAAAGTTACCCTACTTATTTACTGTTTGTTGAGTATAAATATCTTATAAAAGAATATAGTATTGGTGGAACGTCCTGTCTACAGAGGCCAACGAGCAGACGAATGTTTGGAAATCTGCAAGGGAAGTAATACTTGTTAGAGCTCGCGTTCAGCGAGAGTGTCTCCGCCGCTGTCATGGGACTGATGCAACTGGTAGGCGCGCCTGAAGCAATTTTGCCCCAATCGGTCAGCTTAACAGTTCAGTCATAGAGGGAGAAATAACAGCCAGGATGCCTATAACGCAGACAGTCAATATCCCGATTATTATCTGGAGTGCATTTCAAATGAGAGGTGTGAGTTCGACATCGATCTGCATGACCCATAAACTGGGAAAAGATAATTCTATTTGCAATGGAAAGACAGGCGTTATCTTCCCTGAACT
>CM031621.1:49182774-49187774 GCA_018398815.1 Conus ventricosus | reverse complement strand
GCTATCATTGACACTGAGGAAAGTACAGCCATCATTGACACATGGGGGAAAAGCAACCATTGTTGACAATTGGAAAAGTGCAGCTGTCGTTGACACTGAAGAAAACAGACCTGTTGTCGATATGAGTGAAGTACAGCAACTATTAACATGGAGGAAAGTATGTTATCGTTAACACTGAAGAAAGTTCAGCTATCATTGCCATTTAGGAAAGTATGTCATCGTTGACACTGAAGAAAGTACAGCTGTCAGTGACTCTGAAGAAAGTGCAGCTATCATTGACATTGAGGAAAGTGTATTATCGTTGGCACTAAAGAAAGTACATCTATCATTGACATTGAGGAAAATAATGTTATCGTTGACATTGAGGAACGTATAGCTATCATAGACATTGAGGAAAGTAATGTTGTCATTGGCACTGTGGGGCTGTCATCGACATTGATGAACGTACAGCTGCCATTGACACAGAGGAAAGTACAGCTATCATTGATATTGAGGAAGGTACAGCTATCATTGCCATAGAGGAAAGTTATGTTATCGTTGATGCTGAACAAAGTACAGCTATCATTGACACTGAGGAAAGTACAGCTGTCATTGACACTGAGGAAAGTACAGCTGTCATTGACACTGAGGAATGTACAGCTGTTATTGACATTGAGGAAAGTGCAGTTGTCATTGACACTGAGGAAAGTACAGCTGTCATTGCCACTGAGGAAAGTACAGCTGTCATTGACACTGAGGAAAGTACAGCTGTCATTGACATTGAGGAAAGTACAGCTGTTTTTGACACTGAGGAAAGTACAGCTGTCATTGACACTGAGGAAAGTACAGCTATCATTGACACTGAGGAAAGTACAGCTGTCATTGACATTGAGGAAAGTACAGCTGTCATTGACATTGAGGAAAGTACAGCTGTCATTGACATTGAGGAAAGTACAGCTGTCATTGACACTGAGGAAAGTACAGCTGTCATTGACACTGAGGAAAGTACAGCTGTCATTGGCACTGAGGAAAGTACAGCTGTCATTGACACTGAGGAAAGTACAGCTGTCATTGACATTGAGGAAAGTTCAGCTATCGCTGACATTGAGAAAAGTACAGCTATCATTGCCATTGAGGAAAGTAATGTTATCGTTGACATTGAGAAAAGTACAACTATCATTGACACTGAGGAAAATAATGTTATCGTTGACACTGAAGAAAGTACAGCTATCATTGACATTGAGGAAAGCAATGTTATCGTTGGCACTGAAGAAAGTGGGGCTGTCGTGGACGCTGATGAAATATACCTTTATCATTGAAACTTAAGAAAGTACAGCTGTACTGATGAAATTACAGGTATCATTACACTCAAAAAAGTACAGCCAACATTGACTCTTACGAAAATAAAGCTTTTATGGGGGAAAATACACCTACAGTTGGCACTTACTAAAAACACATCCATCACACACTCATTAAAGCTCCGCTATCGGTTGAAACGTACAAAAAGTACAGCTGTCTCCGACTCTGTGGAAAATACAGCGGTCATTAAAATCAAGGTTAAGGTTAAAGTTCTATCGCCTAATGGGCGTAGAGGAAGTGACGTATGAGAGATTCAGCGTGTGAGGGCATGGCAGCATAGCAGGTGGGACCCATCCCTCTCCTTCCACCGCCTTAACCTTCCCTGATTTGAATCAGGTATCGGGGGCCGGAACAGCTCAGTGGCGGAGCGCCGGACTCGTAATCCTGGGGTTGCCGGTTCGAATCTCCACCGAGCCGTTTCGGTACAGAGGGATTTTTCCTTCGGAGCAAAGACTGTACGCCCTACGGAAAGACGGTTCACTCGCTGAGCGGTTACTCTGTCCGCAGTATTAGCTACAGTGAAGCCGGTTGAGCGCCGCGCCGCGAGCAGGCTCTGGCTGCCACTCCCACTTTACCGGTGCATAACACAGCCGACTGGCAGATCGGAAGTGATGGAACACAATGTTTTACAAGTTTCGTGTTCTCTCTGTCTCATCTGTCTATGTGTGTGTGTATGTTTGTGTGTGTGTGTGTGTGTGTGTGTGTATGTGTGTGTGTGTGTATGTGTGTGTGTGTGTGTGTGTGTGTGTGTGTTGTTTTGTGTGTGTGTGTGTGTGTGTGTGTGTGTGTGTGTGTGTGTGTGCGTGCGTGCGTGCGTGCGTGCGTGCGTGCGTGTGTGTGTGTGTGTGTGGACTTTATCGTCATCTTATTTCTTCTTTTTTTTTGTTTACATCACTCTGTGTCGTCATCTTATTTCTTCTTTTTTTGTTTTGTTTACATCACTCTGTCTTGTATTTCAGAGAGAAAGAGAGTGCAGGGGGTGGGAGGGGGGGGGGTCTTCTCCTATCTTTGTTTGGTATTGTTTTGCATTCTTTACATGGGATATTTTGTCTGTAAGAAGTTGGTACTGCACTCCAAATCAGTCGACAGTTCTTGCGGGTGTGGTCCATGAACTGATTGGCTTCAAAATGCTCAGAGCAAATACAGCAGTTTGCATGAAGGTACGCAGCTGGTTTGCCCACAAGATCTTCACGCCTACAGTTCTGAACCCACGTCTTGCATCTGCAAAGAACACAAAAAGAATGTTGAAACTTGGTTCAATATAGAATAGAAACTGTTTTTTAACGCCAGTCTGTAGACGTTCTCTCAGTGTGTGCATATGTGCGCCGTGTGAGCACATGGTCACTTGCTTATGCACATGCGTATCATCTTCATACAAGTGTGTGTGTGTGTGTGTGTGTGTGTGTGTGTGTGCGTGCGTGCGTGCGTGCGTGCGTGTGCAAGCACCTATAAGTGTGTGTATGTGAGCGCTAGTAGTATCCTATGCATTTTTACTCTCTCTCTCTCTCTCTCTCTCTCTCTCTCTCTCTCTCTCTCTCTCACACACACACACACACACACACACACACACACACACACACACACACACACACACACATGCGCGCGTGCATGTACGCTCTCTCTCTCTGCTTCTGCATGACAACATCGCGGGAGCAATTTCCTCGCTCACGCAGCTGAACTGACTCTCTCTCTTTCTCTCTCTCTCTCTCTCTCTCTCTCTCTCTCTCTCTCTCTCTCTCTCTTAATTAAAACAACGTATTCAGGAAATGTAACACAGAAAATGATCTCACCTTTCTTCGTCTTTTGGAAAAGAAAAACACCGGAACCCCTTCTTCCGAGAATTATGACAGTTCGGCGCAGCGCACCAGTTGCCTCCTGCCTTACTCGCCATGTTGGACACGCGTGGAAAGATAGCATGTCAGGGTGGGAGTGGCAGCATGGAATGTGCCAGCCATCTGGCTTCACTTTTCCGCGGAGTGAACCATCTTTCCGTAGGGCGAACTATCTTTGTTCGGAGTTAACATTAGTTCTGACTCCATTTCCCGTACAGTCCTTCGAATGAGACTATAAACCGAGGTTCCGTGTGTGAACGCACGCATAACATCTTGCATACACGTCAAATCCCATCACCAACTTTCGGAAGAGAAGGCCAGTTTGGCCGTTGGTATGGATGACACGTTACACATAGCATGCACCTTCCCCGAAGTCGGAGTATGGCTGCCTTAATGGCGGGATAGAAAACGGTCATACACAGAAAACTCCACTCCCTTTGTTGGGCAGATGGGTTTAATACTTGCAGAAGAAGAAGAAGAATCAGGTATCTATTTACTGCTTGGTGAACGGAGAGATTTTGTTGTTTTGTTTTGTTTTGTATTTTCTGCTGTAAAGATCCGGCCAGGTGAGTAGCTCGGACCCACGGCCGTCAGCACCCATAAGCAAACGCTCAAACCCATTCAAATTCGGGCCCCTCTACACAGCTTCTATTAACACTTGTTTGGGTACAGCTGTTGTTGACACGAAAGTAAGTACAGTCTCGTTGACACTCGAGAAAGTACGATTATCATTAACGTTGTACCCACTGCTGAGATGGATTAAAAAAATTCTTTTCCCTTTTTTTTCCAACCCTTTCCCCTTCCACCAGTCTTCACCAAACCCCACCTTCCCTCTCCTCTTCTCGACCTCCTTCCCCGTCCCCCTCCGCCTTCCCTTGGTTTGTAAAGAGTGTGACGAACATGAACTTGTTGTTGGCACTTGACCTAATCCTGTGCTGTTGACTCTCTGACACCACCTCCCATTCCTCACCCTCCCTCCGTCTCGCCTCTACGCCCACCCACCCCCCTCCCTTCCGCCACTATCTGCGACTGTTCTCCCTCAGCCTTCTTTCAGCCTTTCCCCACCACTCCTTTTCTCCTTTACGACTGCTCCCCCCCCCCCGCCCCCCCCCCCCCCCCCCCCCCCCCCCCCCCCCCCCCCCCCCCCCCCCCCCCCCCCCCCCCCCCAACTGTCTCTCACACCTTCTAAGTTCAAACTGGTTGACTTTGAAAAGGCTTTCGGTCGCGTAGACTGCATATACTTACAATGTATTGAAAGTTTTCTGTCTGGCCTAATGTGTATGCTTCTGAATGAAAACATTCTATGAAAAACATGACATCAACATACCGTAAGCTGACAGTCTACACAACGCTGCAAGACAGAACGTGCGTGAAGGCAGGGAGATCCTGTGCCTGCATAGCTGTTTACTTCCTGTGACGAGATGTTAGTTTTAATGATAAATGAAGAAAGGTTACTGAAAGGCTTCATCTATCCGTGGGCAGGGGTGGTTGGGTCTGTGGGGTGTGCTCGGCAGCTGGGGGGGTGGTGTTTTTCGCCGGTGGGCTCTGCTGTCATGAAATACGGGCTGGTACACCCATGGGGATGCTACTTTAAGGCTGTTATGAGCTGCATCCTGTAGTCTAATTTACCTCTGTTCAGGAGCAGTTATGTCCCTTGATATCTTAATGGAGTGTCCTGCGCGTGCCTGTACCCATCGTCAACACAGCGCAGGCCTCCAAGGGTGGTACAGGACTGCTCTAAAGGCAGGTGAAGACAGTGCTTCTCTGGGTCCTCCCCAGCACCTTCGGGTGTTTCTTTTTCTTCTTTGCCTTAACTAGGCTGACCCTGGA
>CM031621.1:49172774-49177774 GCA_018398815.1 Conus ventricosus | reverse complement strand
CTCACCCTCTCTCTCTCTCTCTCTCTCTCTCTCTCTCACACACACACACACACACACACACACACACCACACACACACACACACCAATTTCGACATATTTTGACGAGTTCATTATCTTTGAATATGGACGTGAACATTCAAAGTATGACAGGACTCATACACCGTTTTTGTATTCCCACTTCTTATAGAACAGGGAGGTACTTTACAATGGGAACGAAGAAATGCTGTCTGTGTGTCTGTCTGTCTGTCCGTCCATGGTCAAAATGTGTTCCACTCGCTCCAGACAAAACTTCTGGGCCGATCTTTGTGAAAATTTGTACGTATGTTCATTATGGGTCACGGATGACGCTCGATGTTTTATTTTACCAGAATAGCCGTTACTAGCGGCTATAACGGCCCAAAACGATTTTTCTTCTTTATGGAATATCTCAGAAAGTACTTGCATTCAAGATAAACTGGGAGCATGTTTAGATGTTTTGCATCTTCTTTAGCATTTGCTTTCATCAACTTTACGCGAGAAAAAAAAAAATGCCATTACGCAAAGTTTGTAAACGTGAGCGGAATATTTGGTGTAATCAAAGCTTTCGTATGACAAAAATTTTAACAGACCGGAATAAATCACAAGTTCAAGAATGTGAAAACTTACTCCAAGCACACCATGATTTTTTCTTCTTTTTTTTTTCTTTTCTTTTTAATAACAAATGTTGATTGTAGTTTATTGTAAGAAGATTATTTGACAATAAGATTGGAAATAGGGCGAGCTTCACACACAAAAAAGAAAAGAACGAGTAATAAAGATACAACGTTAACCAGCAAACAATTAGCAATAACACCTACAACAACAAAAACATAAGATAAACGACAAAAAGGTGATCACTTTGTCAAGTGGGTGAGATTAGAAGGAGGGAGAGGGAGTGGGGGTGGGAGGAGGAGGAAGAGAAGGCCGGAGGTGGTTCAGATTTCTTTTTTGGGGGGAGGGGGGGAAGAGGGGGGTACCATGCCCGTAGAAAGTTGTTGAACAGAGGGAAAGGCAAGAATATCGTTTGCCGAATGACTTGCTTTCAACAAAATGGCGTTGAGCGGTGGGGACTGAAGGGAAAGATGGGGGGGGGGGGGGGGGGGGGGGGGGGGGGGGCGGAGGCGGGGGAGGCAAAGTGCGTAATCTCTCTGCAATGTTTTGTGATGACGTGTTTCTATAGGAATTCATCCGTTGCTCTCTCTCTCTCTCTCTCTCTCTCTCTCTCTCTCTCTTTTCTTCTCTCTCTGTGCATCTATCTCTCTGTCTCTCTCTCTTTGTATATCTCTTTGTTTCTGTCTGTCTGTCTGTCTGTCTGTCTGTCTCTCTCTCTCTCTCTCTCTCTCTCTCTCTCTCTGTGTGTGTGTGTGTGTGTGTGTGTGTGTGTGTGTGTGTGTGTGTGTGTGTGTGTGTGCGTGTGTGTACGTAGATAGATAGATAGACAGATAGATAACACGAAATCTTAATAAGATTTTAATGACAAATGACCGAGAAAAAAAACACACGACAAGAACAGTCATGACACATAACAGTTTATTTGAATCAGTCCTGACGGGTGGAAAGTTAAGCATGTTTTAATACACAGCACGAAACCCGACAGAGGGAAAAAAAAAACAACCAACCAAACAAACAAACAATTAAGCACGCAAGCAAACCTTGTCAAAAAACTGTTAAAACCAGACGGGGAAACGAGAGCTCTGCTGAAACCGAACAGGTGAAGGTGTAAATCTGCTGAAACAGGATTTCAACAACATCTAGTCATAATTATGTGTTAAAGAAGAGTTTTGGTGTGTGCGCGTGTCTGCGTGTTGGAAGGCCTATGCTCATGTATGCATGCCAGAGTGTACTTTTTCCACGCCGTTTCTGCACCTTCCCCCCTCCTTCCCCCTTTTTTACATCCCCATCTCCTCCCCGCACCCCCAGTCCTGCCCCTTCCCTCCCCTTTGCCCCTCCACGTCCCTTCTTCCGGCTTGCCTCTGCGTCATTTCAACAACATAGCAAGAACAACAACAACGACAACAACAACAACAACAACGACAACACCTTTAACCCGCCGTATGGAATTTCAGCCACATTACGAAGCAAGGGGATAGGTGAGTCTGTAAAGATTCGAGAAAATGAACCCTAGAAATTCTGCCACAGCTGAAGTTGAGCTGCCTGCGCTCAAGAATATGCGTATCATGTGTTTATTATTCCCTCTCTCTCTCTCTCTCTCTCTCTCTCAGTGTGACACTACAGAGAAGCAGCCACAAAAAAAGCTAAGGTGTTGACGGTGATTTCAAAGCTGTTCCTCTGAACTCGATACTTCCGCTCCCCTTATTCTCCCTGTTCCACTTTCCAGCCCTCCCCCCCCCCTCCCTCCCCTCCCCCCCCCTTTCTCTCTCATTTACAGTCCCGTCTGTCGTTCCATTTCTCTCTTAAAAAAAAAAAAAAAATCCTCCACAAACAACACACAATATATACATGTACAGACTAAACACGCTAGCGTGTTTTGTTGCGGCACACAGGTTTTGGGGTGGATTTTCTTTGAGCTGCCTTGTTGGAAACCTGGGGTTTCTGCTGCCACTTCCCCGCATTGAAGGTAAGACATGCATGGGATTTCTGCTTTACCCACACTGAGGGTAAGATCTGGGATGCCTGTCTTACCTCATTGAAAGTAACATTTGGGATATCTTATTTGCCCGTTTTGAGGGTAACATGCGAGATATCTTGATACATTCACATGGAGGGTAAAACCTTGGTTATCTGCTTTATCCATATGGAAGGTAAAACCTGGGATATCTGACCTGCATCACCACATTGAAGGTAAGAGTTGGGATATCTGATTTACCCACTCTGAAGGTAAAAGATGAGATAGCTGATTTACCCACACTGAAGGTAAGATCTGCGATATCTGTTTTGCCCATTTTGAAGGAGACATATGGGATATCTGATTTATCCACATTAAGGGTAAAACCTGGGATATCGGATGCATTCATGTTGAAGGTAAGAGCTTGGATACCTGATTTATTCACATTCAAGGTAACATCTGAGATATCTGATCTACCCACATCAGTGGTAAAGTATGGAATATCTGCTTGATCCATTCTGAAGGTAAAACAAGAGATATCTGATTCACCCACATTGAAGATAAAACCTAGGATACTTGACATAACCACACCAAAGGTAATAAAACCTGGGACATGTGATTTTTTTCACCTTGAAGGTACCATCTGAGACATGTGATTTACTAGTATTGAAGATAAGATCCGAGATATATGATTTACCTACATCAAAAAGAACGACTGACGTATCTGATTTACTCACATCGAAGGTAACACACGAGATGTCCGTTTTAACCACCTTGAAGGCAAGATCTTGAGTTTCTGCATTACCCACACTGAAGGTAAGGTCTGAGATCTCGAGTTACGCACAACGAAGATCACGTCTTCTCATCTCCGCATCACCAGCAATGACCAGAGAACCTTCGTGTTGATCAGGTCGGCATGAAGAGGAGGGGCAGCTCGGCAGATCAGTCGATGCAATATTGCTCAGCCAATAGGCCGTACCGGTGCCGCAAAGGACACAGGACTAACCATGTTGTTAGCTGTCAGAGCGCTCGTCACGGCGTGTCGGTGCGAGTCCACGGTTACAGTGTAGGCCCCAAACGCCATTATATTCTCTATCACACTCACAGCTGCACCCGGCTTTTCTTAGAAGATCAGCCAGTACCAAAACATATTCATCACATTTCAGCCCTTGATCCATACGATACCTGACTCTGAGGCACGTCTCATGTCCGTTTCTATTTCTAAACAATCACGATCCACATGATCCTTCATTTTCCTGTCGTCTGCCAGACTTTTCACTCCAAAATCCTAGTGCCCTACCAATGGCGTAGAACATCATTCTGCTATTTTTGCTGACAAATGGCATTCAACTAATCTACTGACCCCAAATTCCAGGACAAAATCATTTTTTTCCTTTAAAATTTTTTTCACAGAGCCAGGCGATTTTCATCGTTCAAACTTTGTTGTTACTACTTCACCTTTGATGTAACCTCGAACTCTGACCTTCAGCGGGCAGTGTGAATGATTGTCTGTGCCCGCATCCTCTCCCAAGTAGAGAACAGCTTTTTACCAATCCTGACTCACTTGCTCAACCACCGTGTTTTTGGGCGAAAGTGGCCTTAAAGCCGCCTTTTCCTGTGGCGGAAGAGAGAGAGAGAGAATCACCGGCAGACAGAGAAGAGAGAGACAGAGAGAGACAGACAGACAGACAGAGAGGCGGGCACACACACACAACACACACGCAAGCGCATATTACTGTTCTCTGACAAGTAAGACTTCATATAACCAAAAAATAACGATTATCTACAAACAAACATACTGTGTAGGGTTATCCGTTTTCAATACTAATTTACTAAACTTTTCAGATTTCAGTTTTGTTTAATCCTGTGTTTTTCCTGGTCATTTTCAATAACATCATTTTCGCGCAAACATTCTTCAAATGAGTCTCTGTCTTTCATGTGAAATAGAACTACAGTCTTTAACTGTTCTCTAAAGTCTTTTAAAACTGAGTTATATTTCTGGCATAAAATCCACACACTTATCCCAGCATGTCTTCCGCTAAAAGTAGTTTCGACAAAGTGTTTCTCTTTTTAACTATGTCTCTTTCTGCCGAACAGTCATCTATAATAAATAGTGTCTGCGTTCCTTCAAACAGTCTATAAAACTGTTCTAAACACTCACTCAGTTTATTGCTAGGATTAACTAAATATATGTCATTATCTGTCCATATAAACCTTCTATCATGATATGCTTTGTTCCATTTAAGTGTTGGACAGAAAATCACAATATGATTAAAATTATAGCGATAAACTGTTTGTAATAGGTTGAGGACAAATATTGTTTTTCCACAACCAGTCTGTCCACAAATCAATGAACAATGAGGGGTTTTTTGTCCCTAAAAGTTTAATCCTAGTTTTATACTAGAATTTTTAATC
>CM031621.1:49152052-49171774 GCA_018398815.1 Conus ventricosus | reverse complement strand
AACAACAACAACACAAAAACAAAAAAAACCACGAAACTGATGCTTACCAGCTACCCGTGGGTGACCCAAAGTGGCGGGTCAAGCAACTCTCTGCCCTCAGTCCAGTTGAGAGGACAGCAGAGCAGATGTGGAAAAAAGATGACGTGATGTGATGTCCCTCCCCTACAGGCCGACTGTAGGGATGAAGGTACCGACCGTACCTTCGACGAAGTGGTGTAGAACCAAAAACAGAGCAGTCGCTCTCAGAGACATCTTCCACTCGAGTGAAGAGAAAACCTGCCTAAACGATGGCAGCCAACATGCCATGCTACGTCACAGTGAGCATAGCTCAAGCCTAAGAGGAATGATGCACGTGCGGCAGGTTAAAAGACAGGCGAGAGGCCGATAGAGACAGCCAGTTCAAGCGAAAGGTACCAGCCACCCGTGAACCTGCAGGATGAATTGCACGGGCAGTGGAATTAGAGAGAGAGAGAGAGAAAGTAAACCTAACCTGAGCTGAACGACATTAAGGTGCAAACGCACCACAAGCCACATTAAGGGACGGATACACGACAACAGCAACGACAATAAATAAATGAATAATTCTACTACCCTAGATGGGCCAATCGTCATAGGCCTCGTGACAAACTCGTGACAAGCACAATGAGAAAAGTAAAGAGCAGAATGAGAAGTAGACCGAAGAGCAGAATGAAGAGTAGAATAAAGAGTAGAATGAAGAGTAGATTGAAGAGAAGTTTGAAGAGTAGAATGAACGGTAGAAGCAGTAGTAGAATGAAGAGTAGAATGAAGAGCAGAATGAAGAGTAGGAGGAGGAGTAGAAGTAAGAGTAGAATGAAGAGCACAATGAGGAGTAGAATGAAGAGTAGATTGAAGAGAAGTTTGAAGAGTAGAATGAACGGTAGAAGCAGTAGTAGAATGAAGAGTATTTTGAAGAGTAGAATGAAAAGGAGGAGGAGTAGTAGAAGTAAGAGTAGAATGAAGAGCACAATGAGGAGTAGAATGAAGAGCACAATGAGGAGTAGAATGAAGAGCACAATGAGGAGTAGAATGAAGAGCACAATGAGGAGTAGAATGAAGAACATAATTAGGAGTAGAATGAACAACAGAATGAGAAGTAGAATGAAGAGCACAATGAGGAGTAGAATGAAGAGCACAATGAGGAGTAGAATGAAGACCACAAAGAGGAGTAGAATGAAGAGCACAATGAGGAGTAGAATGAAGAGCACAATGAGGAGTAGAATGAAGAACACAATGAGGAGTAGAATGAAGAAGACAAAGAGGAGTAGAATGAAGAGCACAATGAAGAGTAGAATGAAGAGCACAATGAGGAGTAGAATGAAGAACACAATGAGGAGTAGAATGAAGAACACAAAGAGGAGTAGAATGGGAAATCTAATGGAACAGTGGAACCAAGAGTAAAACGAGGAGTAGAGAGAAGAGCAGCATGAAGAGTAGAATAAACCGCAGAATGTGGAATAGGATGTCAAATAGAGTGAGGAGTAGAATAAGTAGTTGTGCGAAGAGAAGAATATCGAGTAGAATGGAGAGAGCAGAATGAGCAGAAAGAAGGGCAGGAGTGAGGAGTAGAATGAACATCAGAACGAGAGTAGGATGAGAAGTAGAACGAGAAGTAGAGTTGGAAAGAGAAGGAAAAGTACAATGAAGAGTGCAGTGAAGAGTAGAGGGAGAGTAAAAACAAGAGCAGAATGAGGAGTGGGAATAAAAGAAGTAGAGTGGGAGTAGAATGAAGTAGAAGGGAATAGAATGAATGACGAGTGGAACGAAAAGTAGAGTGAGTGTTAAAGGAAGTGTAGAACGACGAGTAGAAGTAGAGAGCGAGTCGGAAGAATGAAGTGTAGGATGACGATGATAATAAGGAGAAGGAGGAGGAGAAGGAGGAGGAAGAGAAGTAAAATGAAGAGCAGAGCGATGAAGTAGATGTAGTATGAGCAGAAGAATGAAGAGTGGAATGACGACGAGAGTAAGTGAGAGTAAGGAAAAGAACGAAAAGTAGAATGAACACCAGAAGGACAAGTATTAGGAAAACCCGTAGACAGGAAGCAGAGCGGAGAGAAGAGTGTGTGTGTGTGGAGGGGGGGGGGGGGGGGGCAGGGTGTGGTGGAGGGCAGGGGAGGGACTGGGTATGAAGGATGAGTGTAGGTCACCTCCTAGAATGGTGCGGAGAAAGAAAAAGGGGGTGGGAAGGGGGCGGGGGGGGGGGGGGTTAGCAAACCTATCCCCCCTATGGTTTCAAAAGAAACCACCCGAGCGAGAACTGAGACGACAACCGAAAACCAGTCTGTCACTCCGGTTGGTAGAGTCGGCCATCTTGGCTTTTTCAGCCCCCGACAAAGTTGGTCAAGCCATTTAGGGCCCCATAGATCTTCCCTTCCCCCCCCCCCCCCCCCTGTCCCCCCCCCCCCTTCCCCCCCCCCCCCCCCCATCCCTTTCTTCCTAGGACGCCAGCGAGACATATTCCAGTTAAAGGGCGGGCAGATGAGCAATAAAGGGTGATGTATGTAAATAACAGCACTTGACTGGAAGAAGATCGTGACGGGTGGCTACTGGCAAATAGTCAATACAAGTGGTATAACAAAAAGTATTACACGTATTATAGAATTATCACAGGTTTTTTGTGAATCTAAAATAATCACAGATGTCGAAAAATAATCATCGGTAGTATAAAATAATCACCGGTACCAGAAAATAATTATAGGTATTACAAAATAATCAGAGGGATTACAAAATAATCACAGGTATTACATAGCAGTTACCGCCATTAAAAAAAACACCAAAAAACAATTACAGTCATTAGAAAATAATCACGCTGATTACAAAAAAGAAATCCGAGTTCTCACAAATAATCATCGATCTCAGGCTGGAATTTTCTGTTCAGTGATCAAGAACACACAACCACTTTTTCCCCTGTCTCATCGTCCGTACCAGTTTAGTGTCATCACCCCACCCTACCCCCAACCCCTCCCCTCCCCCACCACCACCGCCGCTCATTCCGGTTCCCCGTCCACAGCCGCACCGGCTTATGCCGCCGCAGCCCCAACACCGGCAATGCATTGGGAGCAAACAAACTGGAGTCGTCATGAGGCAACCCACCAGAGGAGACGCTGCACTGCTGCCGAGTCACTTCGATGGTGTTCAGTGGCGCCTGTTCTGATCTAACATACGCAGGACACCACATACTGAGCCCCCTACTGACAACAATATTTGCTTAGTCGCGGAGCCAGCGGAAATAGGTGTCCCCATCCGAAGGGCGCCAGCACATCCGTCCAACGACAGTCCCCATGATCTTGCTGACACTGGTGGCCTCGACACGAACTACCAAGGGTACAGACGTGCAATGGAAATGGAAACTAAGGTTGCCATGAGAGCAGAACATTACGAACCACAGAGTTTGAAACTTTTTGTGCGCTGACCAACGAGGATGAGGATGCTGAACATGACGCTGCAGTTCTATTCCTGTCTGAGACTGCATGACAGGGCTGTACTCTACGCTTACTTTCATAGTATATCCCTGTGTCAACCAGGCCCGAGAGATACAGTCACCTGCAGTTTTTGTCAGAAAATTTGAGCAACACTCTGCGAAAAGCATCCATTAATGAATGAAACTCGACTGTGTGGTCATAGTCTTCCCAGCTGAGCCCATATTAGGACCCGGTCGGGGCAGAAAAATCCCGCAAATAATGGCTCTGATGGGAATCGAACCCACCACCTCCCAGCTTGGAATCCGTAACGTTAACCACTACGCCACGGGGACTGGTAGAGCCACAGAAAATGGTGCACAGAACTCTATGAATCGTACTGACATGTTTGGCCCATCGTCATATATAGGAAAAGTGTAAAATGTTTGAAAACAAAAACGTGATCGTTTACATTAGAGTGCATACTGTTGGACTTAAATTAACATGTTGGACTTAGGTTCTGAGGGTAGGCACGATAGTATGCAGAAATTTACGTCATTCTTTGCAGACACTATTTATCTGACGTCAAGTTTTCATTCATGTAATGTATTCAGAAATCATGTCTTATTTGAATTAGATTAAATGAGGCCTTTCTTGCAAGAAAACATTATTTCACATAACAGAACAATGTTCATGCTTTTGTTGCAATCAACTCTGGTTTGTTTCTCTAGTTAGTAAACAACCAGTCGTGTGCATAGTCCTTTATGACATGCTCTTTAATTTCTCCTGTAAAATGATGCCCAGCTCACTGTGTCCGACCATTTGCCTGGCTCACTCTTTCCCTTCACTCTCCACACTTCCCCTTTCCGTGTTAACACATCACCGCCACCCCATCTCTGTGTTTGCGTGCGTGCGTGCGTGCGAGCGTGCGTGTGTGCGTGCGTGTGTGTGTGTGTGTGTGTGTGTGTGTGTGTGTGTGTGTGTGTGTGTGTGCGTGTGTGCGTTCGTGCGTGCGTGCGTGCGCGCGCGCGCGCGCGCTTGTGTGTGAGTGTGTGTGTGTTGTGTGTGTGTGTGATTTTGTGTGTGTGTGTGCGTGCGCGCGTCAAGTGTGTGGTGTTAGTGTGGTGTGTGTGTTGTGTGTGACACCTCACTTTGAGACTAACCAAACATCCAGCTTTGCTGAAAGACTTGATAGAACAGCTTTTTTTACCAATCCTGACATCACATGCTCAACACCGATTATTGGGCGAAAAGTGGCCCTTAAAGCCCGCCTTTTCCTGTGGCGGAAGAGAGAGAGAGAGAATCAACCGGTCAGAACAGAGAAGAGAGAACAGAGAGAAGAACAGACAGACAGACAGAGAGGCTGCAACACACACACATCACCATGCCACAAACACACACACACACACACACACACGCACACACACACAAAAAACAACACACACACACAAAGAACACAGTGCAAGCCGAGCGGCACGTATTGCACCTGTGGGGCTTCCTATGTTTGGGGCCTAAAAAATCAATAAACCATGCCTCGCGAGCTTACTTCGTTTTTGTCTCTACCTGCCAAGTGCGCTGGGCGGGCAACTTGCCCCATATTGCGTCAGGCAAATGTTCAACGAAAAGTCTAGACTGTCACGTGACACATTCCACGTTCAACACTAACTACGCTGGCCACAGCGGCCATTTTTTAGCCATGCTTTCTAATTGGAGACGACCGTGCTTTTGTTACAGAGGACCAACTTCTTGTTATGGAGGATCATATGCAATACTACAAACTTATGATGGATATATAAACAAAAGAAAATTAGGTGAGCGCTGTTTTTTACCTTGTAAGCCAAAGAGCAGATAGCGTTTTTAGAAAGGTGGGGGTGAAAGAAAAAAACGAGAACTAACCATTGATGAACTACAACAGCTAACCTGAAAGCTTGTTGGTTCCACAAAAGAGATTTTAGAAAAAGATTTGGGCAATATTACTGAAAGAGATTGTTGAGGCTTTGAATAATCTTTGACTGTTGACGAAATGATTCACTTTTTTTTACAAAGTGGTGCTCTTTTACTAAAACTTGGCGAAAGAAAAACTATCCATCATGCCTATTATGGGTCAACTGCCTTTGAAAGGCGCAAAACAATTTTTCAAAGACAAAACCAACTGAACATACGGTGAGGAAGGGTGTGTGTATAAACTTTTTTTGTGCAAGAAGGAATGTATAATGAAACTTTTGTTGTGGAGGCAATCTGCGGTGAAGTAGCCTTGCTGACTGCTACTATAAATAGCCTTCATGCTGTGAACGCCTTATTTTCGTAGCAAAGGTCTGCGGTGAAGTAGCCTTGCTGACTGCTACTATAAATAGCCGTTCATGCGTGAACGCCTTATTTTGTACAAAGGTCCTGCGGTAAATCCACCTTTGCTATAATAGTCGTTTCATGCTGTGAACGCCTTTATTTAGTACAAGAGGGCTGCGGAAAAATCCGATTTGCTATATAAAACCGTTCATGGCGGTGAACGCCTATTTAAAGAAGCAAGAGGGCTACGGTAAAAACCGCCTTGCTATAAATAACCGTTCCATGCGTGAACGCCCCTATTTATAGTAGCAAGAGGCTACGGTACTGCCTGTACTTGCTAATTGCGGACGACTAAGGGAGTAACTCCTGCGCACGACCCCACGCCCACGGCACGCACGTCCCCACCCCCCACCCCACGCATTGCACGGGTGTCACCCTCCCACCCCCACCCCCACGCACGCACACTTTAAGTCATCCTCAAGTCATTCACAAAGTCATCCCTCAAGTCATACACAAGTCATCCTTAAGTCATTTACAAGTATCCCTCAAGTCATTTACAAGTTAACCTCAAGTCATCACAATTCATCCTAAAGTTATACACAAGTTCTTAACTTAATTCAACCTCAAGACATTCACAAGTCATCCTCAAGTTCATTTACAAGTTCTTACTATAAGTCATCTTTAAGTCACACCAAGTCATCCCCAAGTTCTTACCCAAGTTAACCTAAGATTCATAACTAAGTCCATCCTCTAAGGAACAAACCAAGGTTCTTTATTTAAGTATCTTATAATTATCAAAAAAAAATACAATCTAGTTTTTATCTTAAATAGTAAATGTCTAAAAGGGGTGGATAGTACACCAGAGTCGCCACAAAAAACGCGTCATTGTTGAGATGTCTTGAGCTCAGCGATCTCTGCATAAATCTAAGGAAGGTTTTACATTCCGAAGCAACCGCAATTTAATACAATTCGGTCCTATGGAAATGTCTTTTATAGACTCATGACTTTATTATTGACTTTATCATTTTGGGTCAATACGCCATGGATCTTTATTTATTTTATAAAAAATTTAAAATTAAGTTCTTAAAATATTATTCCATTATAAAATGTATCAAAATGATCTTTGATTATTGGCGGTTTTGGCGTGCAGTTTCTTTTTTTCTGTATTAACGTTTCATGTTGTTTTAACTTCTTTCGTTCTGTTTGCCATTGTGTATATATTTTATAGCCATAATAACTACTGCCCCAACAGCAGCAAGGGCGCCATAAATGCAACAGTTTTAAGTTCAATAATTCCATGAAGACTTTGGTGCCCTTGTATCACCTGGAGTTTTTATAGCTGGCATTGAAATCAACTTGTTCTGGCGTTTGCGTGTTATGTTTTTTCATAATGCCTGTTAACATTAATTTTTTTGTCTGACCCAACTCTGCTAATATTTATTCCTGCTTCAACACGCCCAGGAATTTTTAATGGTCTCTCCGCCTGGTTCAGTGTTTTCCTGGTTACTACCACCACCTGGTTTCAGTGTTGTCTGGTTTCTGCTGCTTTTCCGATCGTTCATTTATGAAGGAAATAAAATCTATAAGACTAAAAGTTATTAATCCCATGATTAATGGCGATAACAATGTCCAAAACTGTAGTATAGATCACCTCTAGAGACTCTAATGACTTTTTAAAAACTGATCTTTGCGTTAAATCATACGTAAGATTCTTGTTGCAAGAATCAATGGGAGCAAATCTACTGACTAGTTTTATTGTACAAACTAAGAACCGTTTGCCCCACACTTTTTCAACCATTCTAGACCCCAGCTGCGCTTCATACCTGTTAAGATACATTAAAATGTCTTGCGGCGGCTATCCTGTTGAATCTGTTCAATGCCTGTAATTCTGTTCCGAGGAACTGTTTTGTTTTTTCCACATGCTGCTAAAGAATAACAGCCTCTCCTTTGGGCATAATAGCTTGGTCATTAGCTTTGTCATTCATAAGTTCCAGGAAGGTTTAGGCTGCCTTTTAGCTGTAGTATATCCATCGCTGTTCATGTTTTTATTAAATTATAAATTATTTATTTATAAAAATGAGCCCGAAAAAACTGTGCTAACCATGTATAACCATCTGCTGTTATTGGAGGTCATAAGTGTAGGATACTCCGAAAACTCAATGCATGGTAAAAGCTTGTTAAAAATAAAACGGCAGATCTTGCAACTAGACTTTGAGGATTCAGCAAAAACTGATTTGCTATTATTCAGCATCATTTGCTACGAAAGATTTTACTAGTTATGCAAGGAATAATTCTCCAGAGAATATAAATAGTAACAAAAAAAATGTATGGGTGTTTTTAGGCTTCACTCGCAATAATATATGCGGGCGCTGTGGTGAATGGCGCTTGCTTTATGGCAGTAATTTGCATTTAGTAAACCTGGGAATGACAGCGAGAGAAAAAGGCATAACAAAGCTATGGAGCAACTACAGCTGCACAAGACCCCTATGAAAGGCAGAGACTTGAGCAGTTAGATTTTATTAAGACACACTGAAAAAGACAGAAGGGGCATGCAGCTTACACAATTAAAAATGTGACAAGCAATAAAAACAATATTTATCTAGTCACAGGCAAACCAATCGAGGCATTGCCCCCACCAAAATTCAGTGACTTTTATCAACCATCAGAAAAACAAAAGATGCAAGAAATCGGTTTATTGTCGTTGGTATGACTTTGTGTATTTTGTTGCACATAATATTGGCTGAAAAAAAAAATGAACAAAATCTATTATTCGCCCAAAGGATATTGGAGGGAAACAGCCCAATTAAAAAAGCAAAGCCAGCGGCAGGAGTCAGTGAAAAAAACGAAAAAGAATGGTTATCTAAACAAGCGATTTGGCAAATTTATTTACCTGCCCCTAGCGAATACAGGACCACACTTTGTAATACAACTCCAAACGACACCCATCAAATGGATCTTCTTATTTACCCTCTGATAGGATTAGACGAAAAAGTTTTAAAGTACGCTCACAGTCATTGACATGGCTTAAAAGTACAAAGATGCGAGCCATTAACACAAAAGAGTGCTTCTGCGTTGCTGTTGCATACAACTGTATATCCAAACGAGGGCCCTAACTTATCCTCGCATGATTCAAGTGATGATGGAAAGAATTTAAAAGGCCAAGTGAATCAATTATTGTTAAAACACAGAGTTACTATTAAAAGAGGCTTTCCGGGGTTCACAGATCACAGGCTTTAGTTGAAAACTTTAACAAACAGTTAGCCGAAAGACTTTTCTCCTACCAGTATCACAGAGAGCTGATTGACAATTCTCGCAACACAGAATGGGTTAGAAGACTGCCCTCAGTTTTGCGCGCAATGAATAATGAAGAATTTAAAGGGCAAAAACCGTACAAGCAATCAAAAGAAAAACAATAAATGTTGTTGAAGGAGAGTTTACCCGGCAAACTTTTTCCCATTTGGTTTGAAAGTAAGGTACCTTTATTTACGGGGGAAGCAGAAGGGGCACTCGCATCAGGGCAAACAGATCCAGTTTGGAGTGTTGATCCATAGAAATAAAAAGAATTGTAAAAAGGAATCCGCCGTGTATTATTTAGGGAGAAACTGACACAACAAAACAACCAGCTCCTCAAGATCTTTTGTAAAAGAAAAAACTGCAGATAATCCCCCCAGACACAGTTCCGCTTTAATTAATTTACGGTTCTCCAGTGCCAATTGCTTATGAAAACCCCGGATTAACAAACACCCGTTTTGTGTTTGTTTATCTAATGACTTCTTTGTTACAACCGTTGTGTTGATCTCATGTAGATTAGATCGCAGTTTTACGTTGTCATGATGAAAGTCTTATTGCCAAACAATGCTTCTTTGTAGTTGTCATGCGATATGTTTGACTGCACAACGCTGGAGATATTCCCTTTGCTTTCTTAATGATTTTCCCCTGGCTCGAAATACTGTACATTTTTGCCTTAACCACATACTCCTTGTTACCTTTCCAGATAATTCATCCTTCATCTTTCCTAAAACCTTCTTTTTAGAAATTTGAATGTAAAGGCGTCTTTAGGATAATCGGAGTTTTCATACCATCCCTGCCCCTTTAGCTATTTCCCTTTTTCCCATGTCTTTATAAATTCTTCAGTGGGGAATATCTAAAAACAAAACTTCTGTATCTGTGTAAAGTACTCTGGACAGGATACGAGGGCTTAAAGTAGTCATAAAGAAATCTAACATCAAAAGCTTTGATAATTCTAAAAAAAGTAACCCAATAAATACAGGTTTGTCCAATTTGACTTTCTTTTTTTTTTATCATTATGCCAAAAAGGTGATCATGAAATCTTCTGAAGTCCCGATAATTGGTTTTGAAGTCAGCTTAATTGCTTCGTTCTCTTTGGTGACCAATCTTGACATCTTTCGCTTGTGCGGATTCTCCATAGTCTTTCCAAAACAGCTGTTGTTCATCAGCTTGAAAAAGTCTTTTTCTGAAGCATCTGTGGATTTAGTTCTGAGTCAGTGTTCTTCATGATGTATGGTTTCATGAACTGTTCTTGATCAAAAGCAATATGCGATGAAATGCTGTTAACTTTCAAACCATGTCTTAAATAAAATTGTAGAAGTCTGTAATGACAGACTAATTTTTTTTGGGCCCCCAAGATTAGGCACAAGTTTAGGTGGTTCTCTTGGATCCATCTTTAGGGCTTTCTGCTGCTAATGGGTAGTCATTATGTGGTCATGGAGTTCATGAGGATATTCTAAGTCAACTTCTAGAATGTATCGCGCTGCTGATCAGGCGTTAAACTGTTAACCACTTTAATGCCTTTTTAATATTATTCGTACCTGTGTACATTTTAAAGTTCGTAAAAGGAAGGATTGCGCCATGCCCATCCATACAGATTGTTTGCTCTAAATACATGAGATAGTTTGACCTTTTACTTGGATCATAGTGCCCCAAGTATTTGTTGTTTGCTTTACAGTTAATGGTGCGAGCCATACTAATTCCTCCACGCAATCCGTTTTCAATCATCTGAATCATTGGTATCAGACAATAAATCAATCTGTATCCCGTAAACTTTTAAAAAAGATCCCAACTATCCCCGGGGGCAGAAATATAATGCGCGGATCCAACTGTAATGTTTCATGCAGGTCTTTCTATAATTTTCAAAGACGTCCGCAACAAACATATCTGCCTTTAAGTAGAATCATGATAGTCTCCATCGTTTTACAATCTAACTTCTGCCCCGCATCTTGAGCTGTGGTAATCAGAATCCTGATGTCCTTTCCTCTAAAACTAGAAAAGAACGCGCCTTTAGGGGAAGTGTTCTTCGTCAAACCTTTCCCAACTGTTATGTATTTATAAGGGTAAACCCCTTTCTAACAAGAGTTGGGTCAAAATATTTTCCGTTATTGGGCAGGACTTTAAGGACATAGCAGTGACTCTAAGACCCCTCATGTGTTTCCCTAGAGTCATTTAAAAAAACATGTTATTTGATTAAAGCACATGTACTTTTCTGATGACTGTGCAATGATGACACCCTGAAGGCATCGTCCACTGCTTTCATTATAAGATGAGAGTGTAACTCGCAAGTTATGAAAGAATACAGGCAGCTTCCATGTCTTTGGTTTAAACTTTAGTTGAAGATTGCATTTGTTTGCGCCCCCTCTCTGAACTTTCCCTTTAAAGTGATTTATGGTCTCTTACTTTTGGATTTTGCTCATGGAGGCCTAAAAACCACAATCCAAAAAATTGGTGGCTGAGTCATACTGTTTTTGGTCTTCAGGCGCCATTATGATTTCAGATAATTTAGATTATTAGAACAGTCATTGCGCACTTGTGCATGCCGCTGTAAAAATCTTCTGGCCGCATTGGGCCTCTGTATAAATTTTTGGCTGAATGGGCGCCATCCGACCTAACAATAATGAAGGCAAATGAACAAATCTGATGATTATCATTAAGGGCTGTTTTTCGAGTTTTTGTGGTGTGGCCCTTCATAAGGACAATAAAGGGTTTGAAGTCTGCGTAAACAAAATATGGAAATTTTTTGCAGCCGTTTCCAGTTCTTAAAACTAACTTTGTCGGGGGGGGCGTTAATTAGTTCTGTATTACAGGTTCAGAACTTTTACAATGTTTCTTATGTTCGCTCGCGGCTTGAACAGATGGCATTCTTGTTAAAAATTTTCTACAGAAATTTTTGTTTGCCTGATCTTTTGAAGTATGCTGCATTAGTCTATCATTGTTCGTATTAATGGGTTATGTGGCAGCCCTGCTGGCGAAACATTAGTAGTAAGGTCAACATGATTTTCGTCTGGACTCGCCTCAATTGTTTGGAATGTTCTTTGGTACACTTTAATTGGCACCAAATTTGTTCCTATCCTCATGTGTAGACATTAACAGTTATGGTTGTTTTGTTCTTCAAACTGATCAATTTGGTCTACATAACAGGAAAGGACAACCCACTAAAGTTAGATCATTTGATGATACGGGTGATTGTTAGACATCTCTCTGCGTTTTTGCAAGGGCGTGATGCAGCCCCTTGCAAGGAACACTCCACATAAAACATGTGTTTTCTGTATTCTTTATGTTTAGAACTGCTCTTTTTGCAACTAATGCTGGAGGTAGTGGAATGTAAGCTTACCAACAATCGGCGCATACTTAGCCTGTTTTATCTGATCTAAGGATCTTCGCCCTCTGACAACCAGAGACCTCTCATTTTGCTTCTTCAGCCGCAGCGTCAACTGTTGTAAGCAGTTCGTCTGCCCAACCGGGTGTTAAGTCGTTATGAGAAAGAACAGTCTGTTGTTTAGTCGAGACCCCAGACTTCTGATTTTCTTCATTTATTGTTACATATGTCGATTAAAACAGCTAACATTACTTTAACTGGCGGGTCTATAGTAGTTTACTTGGAACTGAGAAATTAGCATGTACAACGCTTGCCGCACGTTTGGCTGGATCAATGACTTCTAGATCAATATCATTCAGTGCTCTTGATAAAACGCTCTCTCTCAAGCATTCTTCAAAAAATTCGTCTTGCCCTTCATATATCTTAGCCATGGTGAGTTCTTTTCTAACTCAAAATTTTTATTTAAATTAAAAAAAAAATAATTAATCAGAATCAATATCAACGGTCTCTTTTGCGCTTGGACTATATACTAAAGTATAAACACCCTTCGGTGTTGTTTACTGATGGAGCTGTTTAGAACAGCGGTGAATGTTGTTTACTTTTTTAAGCATCTTGTTTTTATTGCTCGGGGGTCTGGCTGTTGAGAAAAACTGTCACCGCCTTTCTTTGAGATCATACTTTTGTCTTTTGTATCATCAAAATCGGCCTGTAAACGATTAAATTCTTCATCCGTGATGTTTGAGTCAACAAGCGCTTTATTTATTGCCATTTTAAACGAAACTATGTTTAGCGTTATTAGTTGAAACATAGTGTGTGCTTTTGGAAGGTTTAGTTCTTGTTAATTTTTTGCCAGCAAGCACTTACAGCTAATGAACACAGACCGCGAGCCTAAAAGACAACCCGCTAGAAGGTAAAGCTTGCTGGGTGCGCCTATGCGGTTGCTAAGAGACAACACTCGTTTCTGGATAGAGCGCTTATAGTCGATGCCCCAGTATTAACATATGTAACAGGATTAAAGCAGCAGGAATACCTTCGTTTGGTTGTGCTGTATTTGGAAAGGTCATGCTAGTTTTTGTTGATTTGGTAATGTTTGTTATCTGAAGGTTTTTACTTCAGGGGTTTCTATAACAGCAGAATTGCTGCTATCTATTCTGTTGGCGGCGCTGTAGGCACATTTGGATAAAACCTGACCAGACATGCTTTTTTATAAAATAAAAATAATTTTAGTTTACTACATTGTATCTGTTATTTACAATTTTCTGATGGCATCATATATTAAATAACAAATGTACATTAAGCGGTTTATCGGTTCTTCTTCTTTATCAATTTGGATGTTTTATTACGTCTCTCACTGGTCTCCCGCCTCATGCCAAAACTGATTATCTTCTGTTGACTTAGGTCATTCCATAAACCGTATTCGTTGTTAAATATCATCAAGCTAACTTGTGTCGATGTAAATCTTTAGGACACAGGTCAATGTTGGATTCTACACCTCCCGCCTCCAAAACAGTTTTCTTATTTCATCAAAATTCTGAGAAGGTTTAAGCCCGCTAGCGTAGATATTGGTTAGGTTACCTCAATCGAACATTGTACTTTCGTTATTTTGGATTAAAAAAACCTTTTCACTTCTCTTTTGAACGGTTCTCATTCTACGCACAGCGCAATAAATATACCTTTAAGCGATCTTGCTGCAAAGCTTAAAACTAAAATTCATTTAGTGTCTGCCCTTGCTTCTGGGATATGTTGTATGATTGAATCACGCTTTCGTTATATATTGGGAAATGTGTCTCATATTGGTGAGCAATCAGCCTTGCTAAATTAGGGTGCAACACGTCAAACTCTAACGCGATGTCAGAAATGCTGTACTTTGCTTCGGTTGTCTGTTGATTTGATAACACGTTTGTATTCATTAAAGTTTAGGTTCATATGACATCTGTCTTTGTCTTTTAATGCTCCTTGAAAGTATGGGGCATTGCGCTTTTAACAACTCAAATCTTGGGAATGGAAAAGCGATTTCCATACGCAAAACTTCGGCTACATACTTTTTGACGTCTTTAGTATCTCCTGGCCTTATCTATGGGTTTTGTGTCTTCTTCATTTCGATTCTGAACGCATGATACATCCCTTTCATTCCCGGTTAGCCATAGATCAGATAGTGTAAAAATATGTCTAGCATTGTTGGTTAAAGAAAATTTTTCTTGCCCCTCATTTTTATAGAAATTTCTTAACGATTGCCCGTCCCAAAATTTCTGTACAATGTCCGTTTGGGTCTGTTGTGAATCGAGCTCTATTTGAAAAGTAAGACGGCGCAGAGCCTGGCACAATCAATCATTCCGCTCCTAAGTCTGGAAAGAAATTTGACAGTAAAGAGTTTGATCTGCATCAATAGTAGATGGATTATTTGGAACAATAATTTCGTTTATTTCCTCACGCCTATGGGGCTTTTTCTGTTTTTCTATAGCGGGTCAGAATCGAGCCATGTGTTGTTGTGGCATTTTTATGAAGGCAAAATAAAAAAGTTAATTATTTAAAAACATGGCAGGAATTTAAGGCGAGAGTTTATGATGTTTGATCGTGGAGACGACATGAGTGAAATGAAATCTCCTTTGACACAGCATCGTCACGTCTCATTGCAGAGTGAATTAAACAGCAAGTACGTCGAAGCATTTGACAAAAGTTTAGGCCATAGAAACCTCCGAATTCTATAGACCAAATGATTTTGAATTAGAAGATGTATTTGTCTGAAAAAACGATCAAGGGGAACTTGTTCGGCTTACAACTAAACCGACCACAAAGTTTTTAGCTGTGGTTTCAATTAGAAATAGATCAGTGTAAAGTCAAAATCGCCTTGGCATTGTTAGACCGAATTAAGGGCGGAGGCATGTTGCTAAACTTCAAAAACACTACATGAATCCCGACAGATACAAATGCAAATCATGGAACTTAAAGAATTAGAAAATCAATCAGAGGCGAATTAATAAATACAATAGAAGCAGAAACCAGTTTGTCAGAAGATAACTGCGTTAAAAACATTATTGATTCTCCCATTGCCTATGCCGAGAATTATTAGCCCTTGATCGTACTTTAAGAACATCAGAGGCGAATTAACAAACAATTTAGCAAAACTAGGTGAAAAGATGGCATATAAAAAGAGGAAAAAGAAAAACTCGTTGAGGCTGATGATCCAATTAGGGGCTTGATATTAAAGCTAGCATCAACAAAGACTTAACGATCTTGAACAAGAGAGATCAGCAAGACTAGAAGTGACAACTACTAACCGAAAAACCTATTACGAACTCAAGTGAATAGAATAAGAGAACTAATCGAAAAATTTTTATGAAGACGCAAACGCTAGCAGAACGATTAAGAACATTGTTTAGAGAGCAGGGAGTCACATTAGCAAGCGTTATAACTGCCTTAGGATTTGCCAAAAGTCACTGGTGATGGCTATTACAGGCGGTGGTGGAGGGCAAAGTTCAGATGCTCCGCCACATCGCCTGCCTGATAAATCATGGGTAAAAACAAGCCTTGATATCTTGGAATTTATTAAAAAAATTTAGCTCAAGTAATCTCGCTTGTGACGCTTTTTACCGGGTTATATTAGGGGTGTTGTTAGCTGGATTTTGTCTTACTGCAAGCAAAGTAGTTGGGCTTTATGGCCCGAGCATTTTTGGTCATTAGTTCTAGTAACTAGTTGGGTTAATTTTTAGTAAGATAAAGACCAAGTAATCCTAGGCCAGTTATCCAAGAACATGCGCTGTCTTTTCATATTCATGGTCATCGCGAAACAGAGTCTGCGAGCTTTGCTGAGTCTCCAAGGACTTTGGGGGTTTGGACTCGGGAATTAGATGAACTTAATCTTGAGTGTTGTTTACTGCTTGTAATAATTACTAGTCAGTATTTATGTCGTTTTTCCCATCTTCTGTTCATTGGCTGCTATAAGAATTTCATTATTTTAGTTTATTATTATTCCTACCTGGAGTCTGAGGTTCAGGAAGGCAGCATGTATAAACCAGGGCACAGCAAAGTTACTTTCGTATTGCGTATTGTAAAACATTTTGGTATCTTTTAATACTTGAAGGTAAAATCAAACTGTGATTAATGGGCGTCCTCTATATTTGCTAAGTTTGTTTTTGCGCTCAAGCCAGAGAAGGATCAGTTATGCTCAGTTCTTGCTGTGCCTTGCGATCTAGGCAAACACCAAACGTAAGTCGAATAGAGTCGTTTATTCGTTCTATTCCGCCCTTGTTAGGCCCTTAGAAGTGTCTAGATAAATGTTGTCCATGCTGTTTTATGCGCTTGCTCTTTGGTCCAGGGCTAAAACAATTTTGAAAGGAGAACGCGGTCAATGTTTACTTTCTGGGCGTTGCCCTGAAAATAAATGACGCATATGCCAGGATTATGATCCAACTTTTGTCTAAAGTCTGTCTTGATGTTAATATTGAATTCGTTACAGATCTTTCAAAAGCTCTTCATGTTCTATTTCTGTTGCTGAGTGGATTTTAAACGGTTTGTTCATTGGGCAATGGCGCTTGCAATTTCAGCAAAAATACGTTGAAGGTGGTAATGAAATGAAATCGGTTACACATGACCACACAAAGGATCATGGTGATTTACATTGATCAGAATTCGCCACTCCAACCAGTGATGCGCAAAACACGGCAAAGTTTACTGGTTCTGATAAAACTGCATCGGATGACTAAACCTCGCTTTCTGGATGTGCTCGTCTTTCAATAGGGGGGTTAAGATATCTGCTTAATGGAGTACTCACCTTTTATGAATAGAGGCAGGCTGGGTCACAGCAATGTCAAGGGTATCAGTTGCTATATTTTTAAGATTGTAGTGCGCCCAACAGAATTATTTTGCGCCAGTATATTTGAAGCACTCATTTTAATTTGTTTTAAAAAATGTTTGTAACAATAAAAACCAAGAACGGCTTCGTTTTTAGAACTTGCTATTGATAATGGTTGTGCGAAACCAGAACGGTGCGCTCATGAAATATTTTTACAAAGTGTATGTTTAATATAAGCAAAGCCAAGGACAGAATAACAAGATTATTAAAAGTTACCAGAGCAGGGACCAAAATTAGCAAGTTAACAATACTGATGGTTATTACGGTTTTGCTCGCTAAAAGAAGAATGAGTAACTTTTACATTACTCTCAAACTTAACAATTGCAAATCTTAAAAAACAATGTTACATTCAAGCTGAAGAAGTATCTTACTTTTTTGATAGGAGAGTAGCTAAAATGTTAGCTTTACAACTGGAATCTAACCCATCTCATGGTTTTAGTGCTGAGCAGACAAAAACTACTTATGAGGGGGAAAAATCCGCTCGATTCTTGCATTACATTCATTACTCTATGTTCATTTGATGAGCTAAGCACTGATGAAAATCCTTATATGACGGAAGGCCTCAACTGTATTTAGAGCTCTTCCGTCAGGGCAAGCTGCATATTGCGATTATGAATTATTTACAATTCCTAATTTACAGTTTAAAAGATTTGTTTGTGGGGTGGATCGGATTCATTTAATATAAAAAAATCAAAGCAAAACGGGGAAAGCGTGTTGAAATGTGATAATCTGCCCACATTGTATTGGAAATAAAATACATTAAAACTGTACTAAAAATGTTGCGTGGGCCAGAACGAACCAGGAGTTACATTGGCCTGTAAAGGTGTATAACCTTAGATTAAAAGGCCTTCAGGGACGATTTGCGGACTTTGATACAGAACGGTGTGAGATAGGCACTTTGTATGGGTTGAGCTACACTAAAAGATGGTGATTATAACGCAAAGAGGTTAGCGACAGTAAAAAAGTTTCCTAAACTAGAACAGCCTGCGAATCTAGAGGCCAAATTATGTTGGCAGTATGAATATAAATAGTTCGAAAAACCTGACCTCAAATGGCACTTAGAACATATGTAGAAATGGGAAGGAATAAAATTGGAATTCATAAGCATTTACATATTTTAGCCGTCAAAAAGTTTCAGAAAGCATTCAATCTGCCCTTTCTTTACATGTAAGTCTTATGCCGGGGACGACAATAGTCGGAAAGAAATTGAAATAACGCCGTATGGAAAAAAAGCAGTACATCCTCCACAGGTAAGAATCAGTTGTAAAAAAGCTTCTAAAAACTTACAGTTCTTTCCAAGCAGAAATTAGGAGACACGTTCCAGTGATTATTTGAAATTTCTGTCTTTAAAGTTGTGGTGAGGGGATGGGATTGTGGGCGATTAGTGATGACTTATAAAAGGAATTACTATTAGCTGGCAATACTTAGACGTTAAAGCCTTAAACGTGTTGTCGTCGTTCTTCACAATGGTGAGGATATTAGATCATAACAACAAGCAACAAAATCACTGTTGACTTAAATGATACCTCTTACAGGAAACTGATTGGATTAATCTTACACATTTAGGCCTCCGTAGGGTTTTATTATTTGAACAAGTTTTGACGGAGAGTATGATAAAAATATAACTGGATTAGATTAAATTCTGTTATAAAACTATGGAGCGTTAAATTTATGACAAAAAACTCCTCATTGCTCATTGATTTGTGGCAGACTGGTTGTGAAAAAAATAGTTATCCTCGGACTGTTAAAACAGTTTATCGTTATATTTTCATCATATTCGTGGTGTTCTGTCCAACACTTTAAATGGAACAAAGGCATTATCATGATAGAAGGTTTATATGGACAGATGATGACATATATAGTTAATCCTAGCAATAAACTGAGTGAGTGTTTAAACAGTTTTATAGACTGTTTGAAGGAACGCAGACACTATTTATTATAGATGACTGTTCGGCAGAAAGAGACATAATTAAAAAAAGAAATACTTTGTCAAAACTAGCTTTCAGTGGAAGACATGCTGGAATAAGTGTGTGGATTTTATGTCAAAAATATAACTCGGTTTTAAAAGACTTTAGAGAACAGTTAAAGACTGCAGTTCTATTTCATATGAAAGACAGAGACTCATTTGATGAATGTTTGCGCGAAAATGATATTATTGAAAATGACCAGGAAAAACACAGGATTAAACAAAAATTAAAGTCTGAAAAGTTTAGTAAATTAGTATTGAAAACGGATAACCCTACACAGTATGTTTGTTTGTAGATAATCGTTATTTTTGGTTATTGAAGTCTTACTTGTCAGAGAACGGGGAAATACCAATCCTGGGTTACTTTCGCCCGAAAACTGTCTGTCTGTCTGTCTCTCTCTGTCTCCTCTTCTCTGTCTGTCTGTCTGTTCTGAGGGCAACTTGACCTTAACGGGTTTTGTCAGGGGTGCCGGTGATTCTCTCTCTCTCTCTCTCTCTCTTCGCCACAGGAAAAGGCGGCTTTTAGGCCACTTTCCCCCAAAAACTCGGTGGTGAAGCAAGTGAGTTAGAATAAAGGGTTTTTCCCTGTCTC
>CM031621.1:49139359-49146859 GCA_018398815.1 Conus ventricosus | reverse complement strand
GAATCGGAGAATGCATCCTGCAGTGCAGCTTTAGTCCAGAATAGAGCTCTGCACCATCATCATCCTCTTCGTGTTGATCATGTTTTCAAAAGGTCTTAGATTCTGTGTCCCTTCATTGATCATCATTCAGAAAGGTCTCAGATTCTGTGTCCCATCATTGATCATCATTCAGAAAGGTCTCAGATTCTGTGTCCCATCATTGATCATCATTCAGAAAGGTCTCAGATTCTGTGTCCCTTCATTGATCATCATTCAGAAAGGTCTCAGATTCTGTGTCCCTTCATTGATCATCATTCAGAAAGGTCTCAGATTCTGTGTCCCTTCATTGATCATCATTCAGAAAGGTCTCAGATTCTGTGTCCCTTCATTGATCATCATTCAGAAAGGTCTTAGATTCTGTGTCCCATCATTGATCATCATTCAGAAAGGTCTCAGATTCTGTGTCCCATCATTGATCATCATTTAGGAAAGCTCAGATTCTGTGTCCCTTCATTGATCATCATTCAGAAAGGTCTCAGATTCTGTGTCCCTTCATTGATCATCATTTAGGAAAGCTCAGATTCTGTGTCCCTTCATTGATCATCATTTAGGAAAGCTCAGATTCTGTGTCCCTTCATTGATCATCATTCAGAAAGGTCTCAGATTCTGTGTCCCTTCATTGATCATCATTCAGAAAGCTCAGATTCTCTTTCTCTTCATGTCCTGCCGTCGTGATGATTTCAGTTTCGGCTTATGTTTTCTCGCTACACCCAAGTTCATTGTGGGTCTCTGTCATTTAGATCAGTGCCGACAGATTCCAAAGGACTGTCGTTGGGGGGTCGGGGGTGGGGTGGGGGGGCGTGGGGGAGGGTCATGATAGAGCCTTCTTGAGAGGGACGCTGTCACCCAGGCTGGCTCTGCGCCCACACAAGTATTGTCGTCCTGATGGAACTCAGTAGGTCGTGTGCTGTGTGGGACTGATCGGAACAGACACCGTGGAACACCGCCAAAATGAAAACGGCAGCAGTGCAGCGTCTCCTCTGACGAGGTGCCTCGAGACGATCTGATATTGCGTCTAGTGGTTCGCAGAGCAGTGGCTGTCCATGGGGAGCTGGAATGAGAGGTGTGGGAGTAACGCCACCGAGGGGGAGCACGAAAAATGAGACCAAACAAAAGTTCAGGAACCTGTTTCATGTACATTCTCGTAACAACTGAGAGGGTTAATCAAAGGGAGACCATAGCCACTCACCGAGTCACCCATGTCACACATAGAAAGGAAAGGTGAGACAAGTAAACGTGCATTCAAACAAATAACATAAACAATTCAAGTCTGTGTCGCACAAAGAAAAGTAAATTGAAACACATAAACATGCATTCACACAAATAACATAACATAAACAATTCAAGTCTGTGTCGCACAAAGAAAAGTAAATTGAAACACATAAACATGCATTCACACAAATAACATAACATAAACAATTCAAGTCTGTGTCGCACAAAGAAAAGTAAGTTGAAACACATAAACATGCATTCACGCAAATAACATGAAAAACTCCAAGTCTCGTCACACATAACAAAGGAAAGGTGGAACAAACAAACAAAATGCATTCAGACAAATGCAAAGAAAAATTCCAAGTCCGTTTCACATATATAGAAAGGAAAGATGAAACAAATAAACATGCCTTCAAATAAATAAATGTAAAATTCCAAACAAATTTCAGATGTTAGTGAGAGCACACTGCCAAAAAACGTAGACAAACGAATCACAAGACAAAACACGACGCGTTTCGACCTATGTCTTCTTCAGGCAAGATACAACACACTCAGGACAACGAAAATGAACGAGCAATCACTTGTCTTCATTCACTTCAGGAAAACCAAATTTCAAGTCTGCGTCACACACAGAAAGGAAAGGTGGAACAAGTAAACATGCCTTGCAAAAAATGAAAATGAAAAACACGCAAAGACCGTCTGGACTGACCATCTTGCTCCAGGTCGGTGTCCCAGGCCTTCTCGTCGCCCAGTTCAGCGGCCACGTGGTCCACCTCGTCGTGGCTCTTCCCTTTGGCTTGCTCGTCGGCCTCGTTCTCGCTGGCCGAGCTTTGCCCCCTCTCCGCCTGCTTGGACTGGTCGCTCTCGGCTTGAGACTTTTTGCTGCTGGCCCGGCTTATTGTCTGGGAACAGGGTGACAGGGTGTTCGTCAGGATGCAGGTCAACAGTGATTTTTTTTTTAAATTAGTTTTCGTTTCTTCGCTTTGTGGAGTTATCCATGACTGAGAGAGCAGTGGGCTTGTTGTAGATGAGCTGCAGAAATTTGAATCACCTTTCTCCTTCCCCTTTTCCCTATCAAAAGTTTGTTATAGCAAATTACACGCTGACGTCCTTTTTTTCTTTTTATCCCCCCCCCCCCCCCTCCCCCGTGTGTGTGTGTGTGTGTGTGTGTGTGTGTGTGTGTGTGTGTGTGTGTGTGTGTGTGTGTGTGTGCGTGCGTGCGTGCGTGTGTGTGTGTGTGTGTGTGTGTGTGTGTGTGAGAGAGAGAGAGAGAGAGAGAGAGAGAGAAGAGAGAGAGATTCAATATTTTCCAGTTTTGCTTAACTTACTAAAATTCAAAAGGACCATCAGATGTTTCCAAGGCAGCAGACTGTTGAACTTTTTTTTCCCGCCCGCTGAATATTTATAAACGCCATCAAGACTGTGTTCAAATCATGATCAGTTAAATCTGTTTTACTGCATTGTAAAAACGGAGACCTTCGTTTTGGTCTGTTGGGGAATTCGTTGGAAAATTGGTGGACAGTTCAGAATGTCCTTTTGATTGGGATTTTTCTTCTTCAGGATACTCTAATGTGACCAATCATATTTTACTTATCCAATCTGCTTTTCCTCCTCCTCTTCCTCCTTCTTCACTCCTCCTTCTTTCTTTCATTCTTTCTTTCTTTCTTCCTTCCTTCCTTCTATATTTCTTCTTCTTCTTCTCTCCTCCTCCCCCCCTCTCTCTCTTTCCTGTCACCCTTCTCTCTCTCTCCCCTCCCTCTTTTTCTTCCAATCCTCCCTGCCTCTTATCTCTCTCTCTCTCTCTCACTCTTCCCCCTCTGTCTACCTCCGACCGTCCCCCATCCCCCCTCTTTCTCCCTCCCACTCACTTCCTCTCCTCTCCCATTCTCTCTCTCTCTCTCTCTCTCTCTCTCCTCTCTCTCTCTCTCTCTCTCTCTCTCTCTCTCTCTCTCTCTCTTGTCGCTCTCTTTTTCTTCCCTGCCCTAGGCCCCTTCCTCTCTGTCTCCTTGATGAAACACGAACAGAACCGTCGCGAGCCAAGTCAGGTACGGAAGTAAGACGGAGAGAGAACCGCACTGCAGATACAGAATTTGGGGAGTACGGGGGGGGGGGGGGGGGGGGGGTCACCAGGGGTCGCGTGGAAACTGGTCGATACATTTCAGCTACCAACGATCTGCTGCGAAAGTGTCCTTGACACTGGGGGTGGGGGTTGTGGGGGGGGGGGGGGGGGCGGGAGGGGGGGATGGAAGGTTGAGAATCAGGCTGTTGTTTGGACTGGAGACTGCTGAAGATGAAGGAGGCTCCGTGTTATGGGTGTCCAAGGAGGTTGTTCAAAGATCGCTGGTGAGGAGAACTGTGTGAAGATTGCAGGTGCCGGATAAGATGTGTTTGAAGACACTGTGTGCTGATGGCTTCAGTCAATGGAAACGTGAAGGGATTTTTTTTTTTTTAGCGTGTTTCTGTTCAAGCCTTTAGGAGTACAATGTGTTCGTAACACACTTTTCACATGGACTGATGTTGAAATTATGCATAAGTCTGTACCTTGAAAATGGTTTAATATCACTTTTTTATTATTATTAGACGCTGTGGCTTATAATGTGAACAAATAATTTCATCTCTCTCTCTCTCTCTCTCCTCTCTCTCTCTCTCTCTCTCTCTCTCTCTCTCTTCTTTCTTTCTCTGTCTCTCTCTCTAAACGTACAGTTCTAATACAGTATATCAGCAACAACAACAACAAAACAATACAGCCAATAATAAGCTTGCTGTCTGTAAGTGACTGCTTCCCTTGACAATACACCCTGACATCGACCCAGCCCCGAGCGATACAGACACCTGCAGTGTTGGTCAGGAAATCTGTTCTAAAAAAAAAATCCCAAACGCCTTGGATAAACGGTATTGAAATTTGACTCAGTGCTGACAGTGATCCCACCTGTAATCATGGCATACTACAACCACGAAAGGGACTCTCTACTAGGAGGTGAAAGAGAGATTCCCAACAGCTGTCGAGAAGCGTGGCTGCACACCCACAATGCATGCGCCAAGGCCTTGGTTAAAGAGCCGAGTATTTATAGACTGGCGCAATTCGATTGTTTTGACAATTTGTATTGTGTCTGAAAGTTGATTTACCTTCTTTTCTTTCATACGCCCATCAAGGGACGTATCAGGTGGTTCTCAGCAGATTGAAATGAAAGGAATGGGACTATTTGGGAGGAACCAGCCGGCGCAAAGATAGGGTCACGGGCTGAGTGAGCAGGCCTGAAATGTGACGTCAGCTAAGGGGAAGGTCATGTATTTGAAGATTGTGAATGACGTCATCGGTGAACACCCTCCCCCCCACCAAAAAAAAAAGGGGGGGGATGATTGGTGGGGGGTTATTCTATTTAATCAATTCTCAGTTTAATATCAAATGCTGGCTCTCAAACTGACGTTCGGCCTCAAAAACGCTTACATGGATTAGTATAGTAATTTAGAGCAAAATCCTGCGTGTGGCTGTGCAAAACTCCGATAAACCACCTCCATTTTGTGCAGGAGGGTAAAGGTTGGAGTTCAGGAGAAAGGGTAAGGGGTGGGGGGGTGGGGGGCTCAAGGGCAAGTGTGTTTTAAGTGCTGGTGTTGGTGTTGTCCGACAGACAGGCGCAAGGGGAAGGTTGTGAGTCGGCTGGCTGCTTGATATGATCGGATGACAGGTTCGCGGGAATTTGGTGCTGAGGTTACTGACTGCAATAGGCTTGGGGGGTGGGGCGACCTGTATACATGTACTAGTCTGTGTCTCTGTCTGTCTGGCTGTCTCTCTCTGTCTCTCTCTTTAACTCTGTGAGAGAGTGTGTGTCTCTCTGTCTGTCTGTCTCTGTCTCTCTCTCTCACTCACTCTTTATATCTCTCTCTCACTTTGGGTGTCCGCGCGCGTGTGTGCGTTTTAAGGAGAAAGAGTGGTATGTGCTTAATGCTTTGTCACACACACACACACACACACACACACGCACGCACGCACGCGCGCGCGCGCGCGCGCGCACACACACAGACAAATAGATAGAGAATCATGCACATACAACAAAATCTGCTCTCTCCCTCACACGCGCACACACACACGCACACACACACACACACACACACACACACACACACACACACCAGAGCTGCAGTTACTCGAACGCCGGCTTACCATCGTAATTAACAGACATTACATCATAGTGGATGCAAAACATGAAAACTCGGAGAGAGGGAGAGAGAGGCGAAGAGAGAGGCAAGGTAAGGTAATGTTGTATTGCACAGCCGACCACAAAGAACCATAATTATCAGGGCTGTCACAGTGTTGAGAGAGAGAGAGAGAGAGAGAGAGAGAGAGCGTATATAAATGCAATACAATGCAATGGAATAGGATGCAGTAAACTGTAAATGCAATGCAGTGAGAGCATTACAGTATACTGCACTACAGTACAGTGCAAATACAATATACAACAATACAAAACAACTCATGCAATCATTGTACTCACTCGTCGGCCCACTTTAACGGGCTCCTTCTTGGCATACAGCGAAAGCGCCATTGTACTACTACAGCTGTCCCCACTCAGGAGAAAGAGTGACCGTTTCTGAAAGCCTTTTACAACACTGTCTTCCTCTTTGTCACTAATAATAGTTGGCTTTCTTTCCCTGTCGCTATGATCGTTCGTTGAAATGATTATCGTTTCAGTGCAGGCAGTGTAATCGTAGAGCCACGATTAATGGGCCTTTTATTTCTCTCCTAACGTTCGTCTTCTGGTTCTTTGGATAAGGGGGGACGTTGATATTTTGTTTCCTCGAATTTGGAAGGAAGTGTCTGTCTCCGGACGCACCTCCGTTAAACCGGCATTGTCATTGTCATTGTCATTGTCGTTCGCAATCCTTGTTCTCACTCCGTTCTGTTTGCATAGCCTTTCCTCATTTCTTTTCAGCGCTACGTGTTACACATTTCCCCCGACACATTCACGATCGCTTGCGTGTCTGATGCGCTGGCAAACCAAAAAGTCCAGTTCTCCCTGAATACGGAGCGCAGCTGCCTGTAGGGTGAGATGAAAGAATAAAATGATCTCATTCGGGGGAGAGAAAAAATATAATCACTTCTTAGTGAGCTTCGGTGCTTTGGCCAAGGAATCAAGAGGAAGGAACAAAAAAGAAAAAAAGAAAAAAAAAGAAAAAAAAAGGGTTTATTTCCCGGATGTCTTCAAATTTCTCTGATTTCACACCCCCCCCCCCCCCCCCCCCTTGCCCTCCTCCTCCTTCCCCCTCCCCCTCCCACGCCCTCCTCCTCCCCACCCCCCCCCCCCCGCCCCCATTCGGTTTCTTCTCTGCCCCTCTGTGCTACTGATTTCCTCTTTTCTGTCAATAGTGTCATATTTTGTGACTGTGCCGTTTTTTTTAATCTCTTTCTTTTTAATTGTTGCTTTCTCTTTTTTTTCTGTCATTTTTCTTTTTCTGTCTTTGCGTATCATTCGTCTGTCTTTGATCTGTTTGGTTAGTATCCGCTGCACGCTATCTTTTAATCTTTGTTCTAGTTCCAGTTTAGGACATGCTGGGTTTTTTTGTTTTTTGTTTTGTGTGTTAATGGCGATTCGGTAGTGCCAGTTTCATTCACTAGAATGGGCACTGCGTATCCATTCTGCAGCATTTATCTGCTGATGTGGCTTTTGTGTGGGGTTTTACTGCATTGAAAAATGATTTCTATTGTTTGTACGTCATAACAACAACAACAAAATGTCTGACAGCAACACTCGCGTTAGTGTTTCAGTGTTAAAAATGAATGTGTATAGTTTGTACATTCTACCAAGCAGTGAGGGATCCGTATTCATGATCGAATTTCCTCTGGATCTTTGAAAAAAGATTGCTCTTTTTTCTTTTTTTTTTCTTTCTCTGTTTCTTTCCTCCCTTCTCTTTTTTCTTCATTTCTTTCTTTGATGATCATTTTCTTTTTTTCTTCGTGCTCGTTATGTCTTTGTGTTTCACAAACTGAAAGTGGGTTTGGGTTTATTTTTCAATTTAGCAAGTTATCAACATTTTGGCTCTATACGTGAGTCTGTTCGTAATATGATTCTGTACCCTAAGAATTTTAAGTTCTTTTCTTTACATCATTGTCCAAATTTTTTTTAATTTTTAATTCATTGATTCTTTGTCGGAAGATAATCTTCTTACGCTGCGGTATTTCTGTAAAAGCCTGGGGTACATTATTTCATTAAGATAATCTGTTTAACACGTCACTGAAATAATCCACGTAAT
>CM031621.1:49124359-49129359 GCA_018398815.1 Conus ventricosus | reverse complement strand
GGAACAAGAAATCACGTGGGCGAAGTATGATAATTGCATAGCCGCGAGCTGAATAGTCAAAAGAACGCGCGCACCGCTCGACTTGAACCCCCTTTTGGGGAAAGTGTAAAGAAGAACCCCCCTCCCCTCTCTCTCTCCCCTCTCTCTCTCTTTTCTCTCTCTCTTCCTTCCTTTTTTGGGGAAATTCTTGATGTTTTTTTTTTTTTTTTTTGGGGTTATAGTGAAAATTCTCTCCCTCTCTTCCTTTCTCTCTTCTCTCTCTCTCTCTTTTTCTCTTTTTGTATTTTGATTTTTTTTTCCCTTTTGAGGGCAAAAAATTGAAGAACCCTCCCCTTTTTCCTCTCCCCTTTTCTTCCCCTCTCTCTCTCTCTCTCTCTCCCCCCTTTTCCTTCTTCCCCCTCTTTTCTCTTAATGGGAAAGGATCGCTTATTAAATTCTGTGTGGCAAATTTTTTTCTTTTTTTAAATTAAATTTTCTTTTTTCTTGTTTTTTTTTTTTAAATGGTTTTTTTCCCTTTAAAGTCATCTACCCCTTAAACTTTAATGCATAAACTTTTATTGTTGTGAAGATTTTGTGTTTTGTTAAAAGTTTTTTAGTCTTCGTCGCTAGTATACTATCCCTTAACGGGGAAAGGGGCCGGTTGAAAAAAAAAATATATTTAAAAGTAACCCAAAAAACTCAAGGGCCCAAAATCTTTGTGGGGGAGGATTTTTCCCACAAGAGTGAGAACATAAAGAAAAAAAAACAAACCCCTCATTTTAAAACCCGGCAAGAAGGGGGGAAAAACGTCCCGCAAAGACCATGATATCTCCTTGGGGCCCGGAACCCGTTAAAAGGGTTTTGGAACCCCGGGTGATCGTCTTGTGGTAAAAAAAATGGGGGTTCCCCTGCCGGTCCGGTATTTATCCTTGTTTTTTGTCCGCTGCTGGGAAGGAACGTTACTAAACCCGGACCCGGTGGCCTTGCCCAAAAGCGCGACAGGGGTCACGAGTTAGCCCCACGTGAGAACTTTTGCGCCCGGGTTCGTGACAGGTTTTTCTGTGTCCCCGGTCCCGGGAAAAACCCCTGTAGACAAGTGTAAAATGGAAATGTGTGGGGATCGACCTCGCAGTGATGAAAAATTGATTTTTTGAGTTTCCCAAATGTATGTAATAAAACAAAAACCCTTTTTTCCTTAAAGGGAAACTTTAAATTGGATTTAACCCACAAAAATACATGATCATGATTTTGTTTGTATGTTTTTTTCCCTTTGATTTTGTTTGTTTATTTGAGAGTTTGTAGAGATTTTCAGGTGCCTATTTTTAAAGGGTACACATTTTTCCTGTAACCCGGGTTTTTAAACTGCACAACAGGGAAAAGGGTTCGGGGAATTATTGTTTGATAAAAAGTGGGGTGTTCTTTTGTAAAACCCTTTATAGGGGATTTCTTTTTTTTTTTAATGCTTTTTTTTGGTTGGTATAAAATTCCTTTTCGGCTTTGGGGAAAACACATTATGTATTTTTGGGCTTTATTACCGCCATAAAAACTCACCATTTTTATGTGATTTTGATTTTTAAAAAAAGGTTTTTCTTTTTTGGAAGTTTTTTATGTGATTGTTTGCTTTTTAAAAAAGGGAACATGATTTTGTCCCTAGTAATTAATGGAAAATTTAAAATAGCAAACCTCAAATATATCTTGTGACTTAAAAAAATCCAATGTGTTGATTTTTTTTAAACAACTTTTGGGGGGCCTTTGAACCTAACAAAAATTTTCTGAAGACCTGTGATTAAAAATTTGGAAAAAAGTTATTTTAACATTTTCACTTTTTTTGACCTGTGTATTTTAAAACGGTATTGTGTGGAGACCTTAAAGGGTCTTTACACGAACATAGTGAAAATAAAAAACAGTGAAGATGTTATTTTGTACTGTGTTTTGATTTGTATTCAAGATTGTCTGATAGAAACAAAAAATGTGTCTGTGGGAAATTGATCTAAACCCATTTGTTTTTGGGAATTTTTATTTTTCCTTTCCAATGAATTTGAGATTTGTGTTAGGATGATTTTCCCAAATTCTCAAAAAGTTTGTAGGGACGAAACCCATAGCAATGTTTTCCAGAGACAAAAATCTTTTAAAAAAGGGATATGCAAAGGCGTTTCAAATGGCGATCAGTTTAAAGATAAAAATTATAACGAAGCCTTGTTTTTTTAAATCATTGAAAAAAAAGATGCAGCAGCCCTTTTAGGGAAGAAAAAAATTTTTAAACATTTTTAGGCAGTGAAAGTGGGCCCGGGAAAAGGATAAGGTAGTCTGCAGAAAAAAAACCCTGTACTAATTTGTTGACAAAATTTTAAGCGTATTTGTCCCCACCTGTCGCACTTCTTTTATTTTTAAAGCAAACGTAAATTAAAAACATTTGTTAAAAGAAAGAGAAGTTTTTTTAATGAGACTCTATTAAATGCCTTATTACGATCTGAAAATTTAATCAAAAAGTTTTTTGGGGAATCTGTGCGTAAAATATCCCCAAAAAGGGAAGGAGACATCGAATGAAAATTAGATAAGGTTTGGGAATGTACATTTAAAAAAATTTGTTAGAAAGGAAAGAAAAGGGTTTTGAAAAATGTTCGGGTTCGGGGAAAAAGTAATAGTGCCAAAGTGCAAAATGATGCTGTTAAAAATGATGATTTTATGGAAATTTTTTGATAATGATGTAAAGATGCCCCTGCTGCGCGGGTGCTGTTTTGATGATAAAGAGATGGGGGATGATGAGGGAAAAAATCCGATGGTGACGGCGAAAATAATTTAATCAACCTATTTTTTTGGGAAGTTTTGATTGCGCGGGAAAAACCGGGAAAAGTCGAAAGGCTCCCGTCCGGAAAAAGTCATAGGGGAAAATTTTTTTAAAAAAGCCTGCAAATAAAAATTTGGGAAATGGAATTTTGGTAAATTTTTAAAAAATTTCTTTTTTGAGAAGGCAAATACCCGAAATTTGGGTTGGGGTTCTTTTGGGTTGTGCCATATATAAAAAGGGAAAAGTTACAACCCAAAATAATTCCAGGGGAAAATTCTCTTGGAAATTTTTTTGCGGGCAAACTTTTCGGTGAAATTTAATTAAAAAAAAGCCTTCAATGTGGGGGGGACAAAAAACATTACAGGTGAGTTTAAGCGGGGTTTTTAAACAAATCTTTCCCCCTAGACCATTTTGTTACATTTTGGTTTCTTTAAAAAACCCAATTTTTTTGGGAACCGTAAGTTTTTTGGGTTGTTTATCGTTTTTGAAAAAGCTTTTTGACTCTTTAAATAAACCATATTTTGGGCCCTTATTTGTTAAAAAACGGTTTTCGGGGAAAAGTTTACTTAAATGCATTATGAGTATGTATAAATTGGGTGTTAAAGGCAAAGGTACATTTGGGGTTTTAAACTGATTTTTTAAAATGCACATCGGTTTTAAGGGGTGATTTTGCACCCTTTTTTGTTTTTTTTAAATTCTTTTAAATGACTAAAATTTGGGAAGGTAAAAATTTTAAGACATGGTGCCCATTTTTAAATGTTGCTTAAAAATTATTTATCTTTTGCTTCCCGACGAGGGGCCCTTTAAAAGTCTGAGACAAAAATGGGCCCCAAAAAACCCCAACAAAATTTTAGTTTGCAAAGGGCAGCAAATTTCACCCCAGGGGAAAGAAAATTTTGAGTAAAATAATAAAATCTTTTTTCAAAAAAGGGGGGGTTTCCTTTTCCCTTTGGGAAAAATGGACATATGAGGGGCAAATATCCCTGTTTAAATGTTTTTAAAAATATTTAGGTGAAATTTCTCTACGCTTTAAATTTTTTTCACTTTCGCAGAAAAGATATTCTTGCAGACCCAAAAAGCATTGTGGTTTTAGAAGGGGTTTTTGTCGAAAGCTAAAAAAAGAATCCTTGCTTTGTTTTTGAAATTTTTTGATGCAAAATCCTCCCTATGTTTTACTTTAGGGGGCTGAATGGGGGTCTTGATGTGCCGTGCACAATGCAAAAAGGGTTCTTTTAATTTGCTTTAAAAAGTTTTGGGGTGTTCATCAAAACCCCCAAAATTGATCTTGTGTATGGAGAAAACGGGTTTAACCCAATTTTTTGGCTTTTAAATTTTAAAATGTACCCAGTAGGGTCCTTACCAGTTGGTGAACAAGATTACCCATAAAGCTTTTTAAAAGCTATGGGAAACTAGAAAAAGGGGAAAGGGATGAACTGGGTGTCACTTTTTTGGCAAAATTTATGAACAGGGTTTTTCGGGTCCCGTATGGGTTTAAACCCAAGGTTTTCGGAGTTTTGAACTTTTTTCTTCGTACTTTAAAGAAAATTTAATTTGGGACTGCAGGGGGAAAAGACTGGAATTTTTTCATATTCAAAATAGTGACAGGTTTAGTTTCTATAAAACCTTTTATTGATGTGCATTCCGAAAAAGTAAGGGTAAAGGGCCCAAGGACAGGCATTTAAATTTTTTGTAAAGACAAATTTAGAGTTGGGGGTTTTTCTGACATTCTTGTTCTTATGCCTTTAAAGGGAAAGTAAATGTTTCGGGTTTTGGGCTGTGTATTAGGGCGCCCTTCAAAAAGAAATGAAGTACATTCCCTTTAAACGTCCAATTTACAGGATAAAAAAAAGTTTTTTCCCCCAAAAATTTTTTATACAAGCCCTTTTGCTTATTCAAGTTACTTTTTTAATGTATCTGAAAAAGAAAACCCCGGTTAAAAAATTCGCAGTTTTTTTATTAAAAAGCTTTAAAAGGGCAAAAGCTTTGTGGATTGTAATATTTTTATTAGTTTCGTATAGCGACTTTTTATGTTTATTTTATACCCCCCTTTGGGGGGAAAGGGTTTTTTTAAAAGAAAAAAAACATCTGAATTGAATTGAATCTCTCTCTCTCTCTCTTTTCCCCCGTCCTCTTGCTCTCTTTTCCCCCCATTTTTCTCTCCTCTCTCTCTCTCTCTCTCTCTCTCTCTCTCTCTCTCTCTCTCTCTCTCTCTCTCTCTTGGGGGAAAAATTTA
>CM031621.1:49109359-49114359 GCA_018398815.1 Conus ventricosus | reverse complement strand
CGTGGCAGCAGCACGGAAAATCCTCACGTGTATTGTCTGGGGTTCCTCCACCTGATAAAACGCGATCTCCAAAAACCACGGCTTTGGTTACAGTCAAAGTCTCTCTCTCTCTCTCTCTCTCTCTCTCTCTCTCTCTCTCTCTCTCTCTCTCTCTCTCTCTCTCACTAACTCTCTCTCTCACACACACACACACACACACACACACACACACACACACACACACACACACACACACACACACACACACACATTCTTTTTACACAAAGAAGTGGATTTGAACACCTGTGATTTTGTACTCCCACACCATCCGGCCATCTCTCTCACTCTCTCTCTCTCTCTCTCTCTCTCTCTCCTCTCTCTCTCTCTCTCTCTCTCTCTCACACACACACACACACACACACACACACACACACACACACACACACACACACACACACACACACACAACTCAACTCAACTTGTAAAGAATCAAAAGATACACGTTTCAGTCATGTTTTTTCCCCAGAGAATGTTTTGTTATTCAGCCTCAACAAAACTGTTGTGTCCTAAAAATGTGTGTACCGCGAAGTAAAAATCTTGAGTTAGAAGCGGAGCAGTTTTCAGATTTCATTTATTGTACAGAGGGGTAAAGCAAGGGGCGTATGCAGCCTTCTTTTATTTCGATTGTTTATCGATAAGCTTGCTCATGGATTCTTAAACGTGAATGATCTTGTTTATGGTGATGCAATATCCAGTAAATTTGAATTCAAATGTCAAGTGCGTTTGTCATTGGTCAAGGTCAGCAACGTTCGACAGTAACAGATTACCTTGCATAGCACTCGCAATCCTACACCAATTAGACAACAACGTCAAGTCTTTGGTGACTTGTGTGAGAAAATCTTTACACAAAATGTCTTTGCATATGCAAAAGACAGTCTGGGCATTCAAATCATTGCAGAATTCCTAAGTACGTTAAACAAAGAATTACTGACTGCAGGCGGCAAAACTGGCATAGAACGTAAGCGGAGCAACGAGATATTTAACGTTATAAAATGTGAATGTCTAAGACGAATGAGACGAATGAACGTGGGAGCATGCATTTTAATTCAGGCGAACAGATGTTTAAAGCACATCAACGAAATGATGCGTCCGTCTAACAAGGCCTGTAATGTAAGAGGCTCCAGAAAAAGTATGCCTTTTTCGGAATTTTGGAACGGTATGCTGTTTTCGAGTTTCTAGAGCAGTATGTCGACTTTGGGGTTCTAGAAACTAATGCCGGTTTCTGGGCTCTAGAACAGTGTGCCGTTTTCAGGGTTTGGAAGAGTGTGCTGTTTTTTTAGTCTCTATAACAGTATGCCGAATTTGCGGTTCTAGAAACCAATGCTGTTTTCGGAGTTCCAGCTCAGTAGCCGTTTTGGATCTGAAGATTTTGGAATTCACGTTATTTTTTCAACTTCTTTGCTTTAAAACGGTTTCAGGAGAGAATTAGTTGAGATGCAGCATTGTGAACTGCACGTTTTGGACATATCCCATCGAGAAACGAATTCTTTTTTTTTTCTGGAATAGGTTACACGTTTTAAACACGTTTGAAAACCCATGGTATATTCTTTGTAAATCAAGTTGTGCACTAGTTTTTACAGGAGTTGCTTTCAATATCCAGTTCGTTGTACTGCCGTTATCATTTCTATGATTTTTCAGTATTTCTTATCAGTATTTCGCTATGCACCTGCACATTGTCCCTTATCAGTGTAATACCGCTGATCTTTTTCGTTGTATTGTCGAGCGCACTGTCTTTATCGTATTTTGCTTCAGTATCTGCAAATAGTTGAGGATTCTGCTGTTACATATAGACCACACTGAGATTTCTGATCATTGGCGATTTTCCTTGTGGCCGTCTGACCAGCAGTTTATTAAAACAAACAAAAGCAGAAAGAAAACAAAGAAACAAAAACTCGACCTTCTGAAGGATGCATATGATCGCAAGAAAAAAAGGTGTGTGTGTGTGTGATAATCCAACAAAGAATGCCAAAATTTCGAAGAAGAAAGAGAAATCAACACAGTACGATGTCTCAGATTGCGTCATTTCTGTGGGTAGCTCAGAATGTCGATGTGTCACTGACAAGTTTTTTGAATCGATCTACGCGTTGAAACTTCACAGACTTAAATCTCTCTCTCTCTCTCTCTCTCTCTCTCTCTCTCTCTCTCTCTCTCTCTCTCTCTCTCTCTCTCTCTCTTCCCCCCCCCCCTCAGTCGGTGTCTTTCCCTCTCTCTCCCTCTTTCTCTCCCTCTTTGTCTGTCTGAAGGTCTGTCTGTGTCTCTCTCTCTCTCTCTCTCTCTCTCTCTCTCTCTCTCTCTCTTCTCTCTCTCTCGTTCAAAGCCGTTTGTCTGTGTCTGTCCGTCTGTCTCAGCCTCTCTCTCTCTCTCTCTCTCTCTCTCTCTCTCTCTCTCTCTCTCTCTCTCTCTCTCTCTCTTCCCTCCCCTTGCTCCCTCCTTCCCCCTTCGAAATCTTTTTTCTCTCTGTCTGTGTCTGTCTGTCTCTCTATCTGCCTCTCTCTCTCTCTCTCTCTCTCTCTCTCTCTCTCTCTCTCTCTCCTCTCCCCCCCCCTCGACCCCCTTCTTTCTCTCTGTCTCCCCCCCTCTCTCTCCCTTCTCTTTCTCGCCGCCCCACTCTCTATCTTCCCCACTCTCTCCCCCCTCTTTCTGCCCCCCTTCTCCCCCCCACCCTCCCCCCCCCCTCTCTCTCTCTCTCTCACTCTCTCTCTCTCTCTTCATGCGGACTAGCTTACGTCCAGGTCTTTCGCCAAAGAACACGTCACCGTCCCCCGAAAGGAGCTCAGCCACTTAATGTCCACAACATACCACTACATCACCATCTCTCACTCCTTTCCTCTAACGCACCGACCGACGACACGTTTACGTCTCTGCCACCACCATTTTCCCCACCGTAAGAGCCAAGTGCACAGCCTTTTCAACTGTCCCGTTTTCACAGCACACTGGGGCAATATCTGTAAGGTCTGCCTTTGCGGAGAGTATGGCCGTATGGCTCGGGGCCTGTTGCACAGCGTGTGGAGATATCGCTCTCACTTGGGTCACTCACGCCCTCATCTCATCGTGCAAAGGACCTCCTTTATCTCTGCTGTGGGGTCCTCGCGACGCCCAGGGATCCTCAAACCGCCTCGTTACCCGACACCCCCTCAGGTGATTTAGGGCCACGGTGGACCCTTCCACTGCACCGGTGGCTGGAGTTCAAACCTCTTCACCACCACCGTGTCGTGTCGTGTCTTGGGGAATGAGAAGCGGATTTAGAGAGATTTTCACGGGTCGTGGCGCAACGCTCGTCACACAAGGGACATAACTCCACTGCTTTATGGAGCTTCTCCGTGCTGGTTTTTTTCGTTCGAGGGGAACATAATTCTCTCCCCTAGAGGCCTGGGTGGTTTTTTTGGTTTTTTTTTCGTCGTTAGGTATATAGACACACAGGTCAGCTTTCTCTCTGTCTCTCTTTCTGCTTTTCACCTGACCGGCCGGGGGTAAGGCAGAGTGTTTGCCATCTGTCATGGAGCCATAAAGGTGTCTCCTAATTGGTTTCTAAGGGCGAACAATTCACCCCACCCACCCACCCCCCTCGTCGGCAGTCGTATTGATCGTCGACTAACAGTGGTCAGTAGTTAGCAAGGAGGGTGTGTGAGCCTTTTGGTGCTTAGGAAGAGAAGAAGAAGAAGAAACAAACAAACGTGACCTCGATCTTTTATGTGTCGACGTGGGGGTGGGGGTGGGGGGACCTGAGGTGGACGAAGAGACTACAGCTTCTGGCTAATGCATGAATGCTGTACGGAGCGGAAATGGGAGAGGGAGGGGGGGGGGGGAGCGAGTTGGGGGGGGGGGGGGGAGGGGTCACGCAAACTAAGTACTGAGCTAAGTACAGCATTGAACTGTACTGCAGTTCAGTGTACAGTACCGTACTGAGTGTTGTACTGTATTGTATTGTATGCTGAATATATGGCGCTTTCTGCTCTGCCTTAAGAATTTAGCTATGTTATGAGTAATGCAAATAGTTATACTTATTTTTTTTCCCCTCCAACCTCCATTTGTTCCACATTTTCCCCAATCCTTTTCTTCTTTTTTTCGTTCGTTTTCTTTTTTTTAAAGTGGGTCCTCTGTCCTCCTTTTCCCACTTTCTTCCTCTTGCTTTATCGGCTCTGTCTCACCATGCAAATCTGTGTGTTCTATTACCCATGGACATTCTCATGTGAATGTTGATATTTTAGTGGTTTGCGGTGTATTGATGGGCTAATGTTTTTGGTGTATTGACGCATTCATTCTGATCGTATCAACGGGGGAAAAAGAGAGACAGACAGACAGACAGGCAGAGAGAAAGGACAGAAGGAAAGAAAGGAAGGACGTAAGAAAGGAAAGAAGAAAGACAGACAGAAAAGTTCTACTTAGTTGTTATTCTTGTTCGCTTGCTTGTTAAAAAGGGGCTTTGTTTTCGTTTTGTTTTGTTGTAGTGTGTGGTGTGTGTGTGTGTGTGTGTGTGTGTGTGTGTGTGTGTGTGTGTGCGTGTGTGTGTGTGTGCGTGCGTGTGTGCGTGCGTGCATGCGTGTGTGTGTGTTTGAGAGAGAGAGAGAGAGAGAGTGTGTGTGTGTGTGTGTGTGTGTGTGTGTGTGTGTGTGTTGTGTGTGTGTGTGTGTGTGTGTATTCACTGTGTAACGACAGCGCCGAAAGTATTCCAGTGTGGCTGGCTTGGTATGATACAGGTGGAATTGTTTTACGTCGCTTTGTATTGTTTTGTACCGTGCTCCGCTGCTTTCTGTCGCACTCTCCTTTTTTCCTTTTCTTTTTTTCTTTTCCTTTTTTTTTTTTCTTTTTTTCTTTTCCTTTTGTTTTTTTCTTTTTTCTTTTTTCTTTGTTGGTGTTGTTTTAAGCGGTCTACCCTTCCCTACAACATCTAGATCGAGAGGAGCGTGACGTGTCTGTACGTGTACACTCCGCTTTGAAGACAGCCACACTCGCTGCTCAAG
>CM031621.1:49091859-49104359 GCA_018398815.1 Conus ventricosus | reverse complement strand
CAGGTTGTTTCATTCGGTTTTAATCGCAGTCTCCGGAAACAAATCCGAACCCATAACATACAAAAAAAAAACCCACCAAAAAAAAAACAAAAAAAAACCCAAAACAAAAACCGAAATGATGAATAGCATGACAACATGAAGATCACTTTGGAAAACCGTTTTCTCACGAACACACTTCTGCCGCCTCGCCTCACACACACACACAACCAATAGTCGCCACCAATATAACATGTCTTGGCATACAACTCGGAGACGAGCAAAATGCGAGCCGGACCGTGGCGGGGGAAGGGGAGCGCGGTAGGGGGGGGGCGCAACCCTTAACTATTAACAACCCCACCACGCCCAGAATTGATCTGCTATGGGTCTATGAGAAATAGGCAATATTTCGGGTGTCACAACATACCCGAACAGAGAACAGGGGGAAAACCTTCTTACTGAATCACATGCTCTACACACGCACGTTTAGTTTTGTTTTTGGCAGAGCGCGGAAAAGTGGCCTAAAAGCCGCCTTTTCCTGTGGCGGAAGGAAGAGAGAGAGAGACATCTCGGCCAGACAGACGACAGACAGAGAATGAGAGTGTCAGAGAGAGACAGACAGACAGAGAGAGCGGGGCTAGACAGACACACCACACACACACTCCTCTCTCTCGCAATTAAATGTCATAAAATCCGGCCACACTTTCTTCTGACTAATTTCCAACCTACAAACTTTGTACACGGGGCTGAAATCTGATCAACTTAAATTTACGGGCTCTCGGCGGCAGTTGCCACCTAGCCTGTTGCTGTGTTAAAACGAGCACACTCGGTTAGGGTTTTTGCAAGGGTTGCATCAGAAAATTCGTGACTCTGCCACGTCGGACAAACCAGAGCGAGGGCTGTCGCGTGACACGACTGGGCGCCATTGTTGCTTGGACTTGCGCTCTGTTGTGACCACTGTGTTTTACTTGTGTTATTTTAAAAGGGCCTAAAAAGGTTACTGAAAAGAACAGTTTGTTTCTTCGAGGCCATAAGTTTTACTTTAACTGCATGTTGTCGAAACCGGGAGATTGTTTTTTAGAAAACCGAAAAAAAAAAAGTGACTAAACTGCTTTGGGAAATATGACACGGTACTCGTAAAGGTCTTTGGTGGTTCAAGGGAATGAAAGCAAGACTAGATCATGTAGCTCAGTTATATTACGTGTTTTTGCGACCTATTGAGGGGGATAAGTTTTATATTTTTAACATAAATCGCCCACTCTTATTTTAAAATAATTTCTAGCTACAAAACTATGTGTAACAGATTAGGCTTTGACACGGGCGAAAACCTCCGCTTAAATTTACGGCTAGCGAGCACGCGCTGACCTTCGTTCACACAGGCGCACGGCAAGCGACCAATAAAATCAATAAAGCGAGACGAGACTGGGGATTGCTCAGAGGGTGAGGGGGGGGGGGGGGGGAGGGGGGGGGGCGGGGGGGGGAGGGGGGGGGGGGCGTCGGGGGGGGGGAGGAGGGGGGGGGGGGGGGCCGTATGGGGGGGGGGGCCGTCCGGGGGGGGGGGGGCGGGGGGCGTTTGGCGGGGGGGGGTATTCATTTCAGGTTGACAGCGCGCCACGTCCCTGTCGTTAGCGAATGTTCTATTCTTGACTGTTACGTGTCACTCCCCACTTTGTGACCGCTACGGCAGCATGACCCGGGTTTGTATTGTTCTCAGGTTGTACTTTTGACTTGATTGATTGTTAACTACAGATTCAGTGTTTATGGGGCAAGCTGATCTGTGTATTTTATTAAGATGTGTATACTTTTTCTACTTTTCTAATTCTAACCAGTTTATCTGCTTTAAGTTGTGCCCTTAGCAATACTGAAATGGCGATTTTCGAATGTTCTGGCAAACACTAGCTAGGATGGCTGACCTTAGTACATTACCCAGTATGGAAGAGGAGTAGTGTGGGCCGGCACTATCTTCAATTATAAATGCCTTAAAAAGACGTGAATGCCGGACTTACTGTTACTACTACTGGCGAAATTAGAGCCGCCATAAAAAGCTGGACTGGTCCAGCAGTAAGTTGCTGTAACTTTGCTAAAGCAAAGTTGCAATGCCTGTTTTGAGAAAAGAAAAGACGGAAGCAGCAGCAAATAGGCAAACAACCCTATGTGATCGCTTGCCGCCAATGACGTCAGCACCTGCATAGCTTGGTGGCAGAACTAGGTCAAAACTATCGACCCTATGTGTTTCGCTTGACTACAAAGCGCGGCACAATGCACTAGCCAAAGCTCAGCGGGCAAACTAGGCCAATCGACCCCTATTGTGATCACTGGGGGTTGATTGAGGACTCCTTGTTGATTGAGGTTGCGCACGCGAGACACAGCCTGTGTAGTCACAAAGCAAGATGTGGGGCCCCCCCTAGGAAGTTCTACTTTTTAGTTGTTGTGTGTTCTTGGCCTACCCACACGCACGCAACCCCGTCCACCCCACCCCCACCCCTCGGACTGTCTATTGTGGGTTTGTTGTTTGTTCGTTGTTTTGTCCTGCCCCCACGCATGCCACCCCACCAACCACCCCCCACCCCCACCTGCCCAACCCCCCACCCACGCATGCACAACACTAAATTTTCCTTCTAAGTTTTTTCTAACAAGTTATTCTCAAGTCTTACTTAACGTTACTTGAAGTTGTCCCTTTAAGTCATTCTTAAGTTTATCCCCCAAGTTTTTAATAAGTTCTTAATAGTTTGCTTGATCAAGTTCTTAAGTAGTTCTTAATAAGTTACTTGATATAGTTCTTGATTTAAGGCATCCTTGAATACATCCAGTTCTTAAGTAAGGTATCCTTCATAATTAGCAAAAAATACAAGCTTTGTTTTTTTCTTAAATAGGAGATGCCTAATATACGTAATATTGTACACACACGCCCCAAAAAACGCGTTCATCGTTTGTTGATGTCCTTGCTCAGACGTTCTCTGCCATAGATCTTTTACGGAAGGTTTTACATCGAAGCACAACCGAACTTTGATTACAATTTGGGTCATGAATTGTTCTTCTTATAGACTCAGGTCTTTATTACTTGACTTCATAATTTTATAATACGCCATGATCTATTTGTATAATAAAAATTTAAAATATTATGCCATTAAAAATGGATTCAAAATGATGCTTTGTTATTGGCGGTTTTTTTTGGGCGTGAGTTGTTCTCTTTCTGTATTTAATGGTTCGATTTTTTTTTTTTGAGTGCTTTTGTTTCTGTTCGCCATCGGTTATTATTTTTATAACCGTAAATAACAGCCCAACAGCAGCAAATGGCGGCCAACAAAATCGGCATCAGTTTAAGATTCAATACTTTCATGAAGACTTTGGTGCAATTGTATCACTATGGAGCGTTTTTATTAGCTGGACATTGAATCAACTTGGTTTCTCCTGGCCGTTGGCGGCGTTATGTTTTCTCTGATGAGTTCTTATTCTGTAACATTAAATTTTTTTGTCTGTTCCACTCTGCTAATTTTTTTTCTCCTGGCGTCAAAACGCCATGGATTATTATTTTTTAATTTTTAATGGCTTCCACCTGATTCAGCCGTTTTCTGCTGATTTTCTGGCCTTGGTTACTTTCTTCACATGTTCAGTGTTTTTCTGTTCTGCGGATTTCCAGCTCGGTTCATTTTGATGGGAAATAAAATCTATATGCATTAAAAGTAATATTAATCCCATGATTAATGGGCCGATCACATGTTCCAAATATCTGTAATACAGATAACACCCTAGAGTCTCTATGACTTTGGTTTAAACTGGATCCTGCGTTTAAATCATACATAAAAATCCTGTTTCAGAATCAATGGGCGCCAAATCTACTAACTCTAGTTTTAGGGACAATCCACCCCCCCTCCCCCCCCCCCACCCCCATCGCCCCTACCCCCCCCCCCCCCCCCACCCCTCCGCTCCCCCCGCCCTCCCCGCCCCCCCCCCACCACTTTTCACCCATTCTAGACCCCAAACCTGCGCTTAATACCTGTTATGTTACTGGATAATGTCTTGCGGCGACCATTGTTGAATCTGTTCAATGCTGGAATTCAGTTACGAAGGAACTGTTTTGGTGTTTTTCCACACGCTGCACAAGAATACAAACCTTCATCCTTTTGGGGGCATAACGCTTTGGCCATCAACTTGGTCATTCATAAGTTCGGGAAAGGTTTAGGCCCGCCTTGTAGCTGGTAGTAGGATCATCGTGTTCCTGTGTTTTTTTATTAAAAATTATAATTATTTTATTTTATAGAAATGCAGCACCGAAAAAAACTGATACCAATTTGTATACCATTCTGCGGTATTATTGGGGGGGGACTAAGTGTAGGACTACTCAATGCTTCGGTAAAAGTAAAAAGGCCTGTTATAGAATTAAACCAGAGATTCTTGGCAATAAACGAGGACTTTGAGGTCTTTCTGCAAAGCGGATTGCTATCATTGCAGCTCTCGGTTGCCACGAAAGATTTTCTAGTTAAGCTTGGAATAATTCCAACCAATATTATTATGTAAGAGAAAAAAATTACCATTTATAAAAGATTGGCTTCACTCCGCAATAATGAATAGGCGGCGCTTGTGGTGAATGCGGCTTGCTTTTAGCGAAGTAATTTCGCATTTAGTAAAACTAAAGGGAATGGGGGACTGGACCGAGAGAAAGGGAAAGAGGAAAAAGACATAAACAAGCTATGGAGCAAGGCAACTAGCAGCTGCACCAAGACGCCTATATGCAAGGAAAGGCCAGAGACTTGAAGCAGGTTAGATTTTATTTAATGACTCACCTGAAAAAGACAGGGGCATGAGCTTACACATTTAAAATATTGTTGATCAAGCAATAAAACTAATAAACAAATATTATCTAGTCAGGCAACCCAATCGAGACTTGCCCCCACCAAAAATTTCAGTGACTTTTATCAACCATCAGAAAAACAAAAGATGCAAGAATAATCGGGTTTATTGTCGATGGTATGAACGTAGTGTATTTTGTTGCACATAATATTGCGATGATAAAAACATGAACAAAAATCTTTTATTCGCCCTAAGGATATTGGAAGGGGCATCACGCAATTAAAAAGCTAAGCAAGCAGTGGATGTTCAAGTGAACCAAACATGCAAAAAGGAATGGTTATCTAACAAGGCGGATTGGCAAAAATTTATTTACCTGCCGCCCCCAATTCGAATACAGAGACCACACTTGTAAACACAACTCCAAAACGACACCCATCAAATGGATATTCTATATTTACCTCTGATAGATTAGACGGAAAAGATTCAGTACGCACTTACCAGTCATTGACATGGCTTCAAGATACAAAGATGCAGAGCATTTAACGCAAAAGAGTGCTTCTGCTGTTGCTGTCGCTATACAACTGATATACCAACGAGAGAGGCCCTTAACTTCCCTCGCATGATTCAAGTCGATGATGGCAAAAGAGAATTTAAAAGGCCAAGTGAATCAATTATTGTTGAAACATAGGGAGTTGAGAGTTACATTTAGAAGAAGGCATTCCAGGAGTTCACAGTCACAGGCTTTAGTTGGAAACCCCATGTTACCAACCCCCACCCCCCCCCCCCCAACCCCCACTATAGAACACCCCTCGGCTCCCCCCCCCCCCCCCCCCCCCCCCCCCCCCCCCCCCCCCCCCCCCTACCCCCCCCCCCCCCACCCCCGCTGAAAGACTTTTTTCCATACCAGTATCACGGAGTAGCTGATTGACAATTCCTCGCAACACAGAATGGGTTAGAAGTATGCCCTCGTTTTGCGCGCAATGAATAATGAAGAATTTTAAGGCTAAAACCAGTACAAGCAATTCAAAAGGAAAAACAAATTAAATGTTGCTGTAGACTCTAGTACACCCGCGGGCAAACTGCATACCGTTTTGGTTTTAAAAGTTAAGGTACCTTTATTTACCGGGGCGAAGCAGAAGGGGACACTCGCATCAGGGCAAAACTGATCCAAGTTTTTGGAGTGTTGATCCATATGAAATAAAAAAAAAAGAATTGTAAAAATGAATCCGGCCAGTGTTATTATTTACGAGAAGAACGAACGGACACACAAAACAACCAGCCACTCATAGATCTTTTGTGAAGGAAGAGAAGAACTGCAGATCAATCCCGCCCCAGGGCACAGTTCCCGCTTTAGATTTAAATTTCGGTTTCTCCAGTGCCCGATTGCATATGAAAACTGTGGTATTAACAAACACACGTTTTTGTGTTTGGTTTGTTCTAATCTAGATGACTTCTTTGTTACAAACTGTTGTGTTGATCTTCTGTAGAATTAGATCGCTGTTCAGTTTTAAGTTGTCATGATGAAAAGTCTTATTGGCCAAAATCAATGCTTCTTTATTAGGTGTCATGTGATATATGTGTGACTGCCCACAACACTGAGAGATATTCCCTTTGCTCTTTTTTTGATGGTTTTTCTCATTTGGCTAGAAATACTCGTTAACATGTTTGACCTTAACCCCACATACTCCTTGATCACCTCCTCCAGATAATTTCATCCCTTTCATCTTCTCCTAAAACCTTCTTATTAGTAATTGAATTGCTAAAAAGGCGAGAATCTTTAGGGTAATCTGATGTATCATTTACCATCCCGCGTGTCCTTTTAGCTACTTCCATTTCCATGTCTTTATAGGATGTCTTCAGAAGGATTATCTATAACATAAAAACTGTCTGTATCTGTGTAAAGTACTCTGGACTCAGGCATACGAGGGCATAAAGTAGTCATTAAAGAAAACTTAACATCAAAAGCTTTGTCAATTTCTAAAACAGGTAAACCCAATAAATACAGGTTTGTCCCAATTTGACTTTTCTTTTTCTTTCATCATTATGCCAAAAAAGTGATCATGAAAATCTCTAAAGTCCTGATAATTAGGTTTTGTAATCGTCAGCTTAATTGCTTTCGTTCTCCTTTGGTATGAATAATCTGACATCTTACGCTTGTGCGGATTCTCAATAGTCTTTTCCAAAACAGCTGATGTTTCATCAGCTTGAAAAAGTCTTTTTCGGAAGCATCTGTGGATTTTGGTTCGTGATCAGTAGCTTCTTCATCGATGTGATGGTTTCATGAAACTGTTCGTGATCAAATGCCAATTATACGATGAACAGCTGGTTAACATAAACCATGTCTTAAATAAATTGTAGAAGTCTGTAATGACAGACATAATTTTTTTTACCTCGAAGATTGAGGCACATGTTTAGGGTGGCTCCTCTTGGATCCTTCTTTAGACTTTTCTGCTGCTAAAGGATAGTTCATTATGAAGGTTCATGGTGTTCATGAGGATATCTCTAAGTCTACTTCCTGAGGAAATGAAACAGACGCGCCGTTGATCAGGCGTTAAAAATACCTTGCTGCCCTCTCAACCATTTAATGCCTTTTGGAATAATTTTATTCGTACCTGTGTTACATTTTAAAGTTACGGAATGGAAGTGATTGCCGCCATTGCCCAACCATACAGATTGTTTGCGGCCAAATTACATGAGATAGTTAGACCTTTTACGCGTAAAAAAATTTTCATAGTCGTCCAAGTATTTGTTGTTTGCTTTACGTAATGATGCCGACGCCATACTAATTCCCCCAGCAACCGTTATTCAATCATCTGAATCATTGGTAAATCTGACAATAAATCAATCTGTATTCCTGTAAACTTTAAGATAGGTCCCAACTCATCCCGGGCGAGGAAATGTAATGCGCAGGATCCCAGGCTATAAGGTTTCATGAAGGTTTCCTATAATTTTCAACAGGTCGTCCGCCAACAAACATACATCTGCCATTTAAATAGGAGTCATGATAGTCTCCCCATCGTTTTACAATCTAACTATTGCCATTGCATCCTTGAGCGATGTGGTATTCGGAGTAAAAGTCGTTGGTTATGTCCTTTGCTCTAGGACTAGACAAGAACGAGCCTTTTGGTGGGAAGTGTATCTTCATCATAACCTTTCCCAACTGTTCATGTTTCATATGGGTTTATAATGCCTTTCTAACAAGAGTTGGGTCAAAATAACTCTTCCGTTATGTGGGCAGGACTTGAAGGGAACCATGGGCCAGTGACTCTAATGAACCCATCCATGTGCTGCTAGAGTCATAAAAAGGAATGTATATTTTTTAATGTGAAAACACAGGCTTACTTTCTGATGACTGTGCACATGCATGCTACCTGAAGGCGTGGTTACTGCTATAATCTGCAATATAAGATGAGCAGTCGTAAAATCGCAAGTTATGAAAGAAGAAGGGCCAGCTCCACATGTCTTTGGTCAAATTTTGGAAGATTGCATTACTGTGCGATGCACTGGATACGGCAAAGATTGTGATCAGGGTCCATCTCTATCTGTGGGGGCGGGTCCACGCCGTCCATGCCCGTTGCCGCCGCGTAGCGCTGGGCGGCCAGCCCGGTAATGCTGACTGGCCCCCCCCGCCGCGATGACCTGTGCCGCTTGCTTGGTCCCAACGCCTGCGGTGCTCAGCCCCCCTGTTCCCCACACCGATAAACCGCCCACCCCCCCCCCCACACACCCCCTCACCCCCCCCCACCCCCCAAGCAAATGGGACCCCGGCCCCCCCGGCAGGTCGGGCCGCCGGCAGGCCACCCTCCCACCGCCCCTTTTGGTCGCTGAAGTCATCCCGACGAAGCCTCATCAAGTTCCCCTCTCCCCTAGAAAGATTATCATAGAACCAGTCCTCATGCCCCGCACCGTGACCACGGCCCCCCCCCCCCAACCCTGCCCCGCTTTGAAGCCCAAATGGTTCTCTGCCCCCCCAGCCATCCTGCGTCCCCTCCTACCTAATATAAATTCTCGGCGCTTCGTCTAATATATATAAAGCCCCCACCCCCCCCCACGCCATCCGACCCTAACAATTAATGAAGGCAAATGAAACAATTGATGTTTTTCTCATTTAAGATGGTTTTTCGAAGTATTTGTTGGCGTGGCCCTTCATAAGGAACAATATAAGCGTCTCGAAGTCTGGTGTAAACTACGTATGGAGATTGTTGCTGTTTTTTCCTAAGTCTTAAAAACTAACTTTTAGGATTCCTGGCGGGGGCGTTTTAGTTCTGTATTACAGTTCTCAGAACTTTTTACAATGTTTCTATATGTTCACTCGCGGCTTGCTGAACAGATGGCATTCTTGTTAAACTTTTTCTACAGAATTCTTGTCTTGCCATGATCTTTTGAAGTATCTGCAATTAGTCCTAATCATGGTTTTCCATCAATGTGTAATGCGGAGCCCCCGCGCTGCGTGATGTGAATGCATTAGTAGGTAAGTCAACATGGTTTTTGTCTGGCCCTCCGCCATATTCGTGGGGACTGCTTCATTGGACAATTTAATTGGCACCAAATTTGGTTTCCTCAATCCATGGGTATACATTAACAGTTTTAGTGGTTTAGGTTTGTTCTTCCAACGATTAATTTGGTTACACTAACAGGAAAGGGACACCCCACTAAAGTGTGTAGATCATTGAATGTAAGGTCGTGATAGTTAGGACACTCTCTCTGCGTTTTTTGCTGGGCCGTTGATGAAGCCTTTGCAAGTACACACCACCAATATAAACCATTTGTCTGTCTGTACTTCTGTATGATTTAGAACTGCTCTTTTTGTGCATAACTATGCTGCGCAGGTTATGGAGGTAGTGTGGAATGTAAGCCTTCCAAACAATCGGCGAATACACTTGACTGTTTTAAATCGGATCTCTAAGAATTCGGCCCTCGGAACCAACCAGAGCCTCTCTTTTTAGCCTTCTTCAGCCCTGGCAGCTGTCTTCTGTGTAAGCAGTTCGTCCTGCCCAACCGGGTGTTTTAAGTCGTTATGAGACAAGAACAGGTCTGTTGTTTAGTCGGACCATGACTTCTAGATTTTCTTCATATTTATTGTTACTCCACACATCCTTCATTTTCGTGATTTAAAAAGCTAACATTTACTTTAAATGGCGGGTCTATTAGTAGTTTACTTGCGATCTTCGAGAATCTAGCAATGTACAACGTCTTGCCGCACGTTTGCTGGATCAATGACTTCTAGTTCAATTGCATTCAGTGCTCTTGATAAAAGCTCTCTCTCAACGAATTCTTCAAATTAAAGTCGTCTTGCCCTTCATATATCTTAGCCATGTGGAGCTTCTTTTCTACTCATAATATGTAATTTAATTTAAAAAAAAAATATTAAAAAATGAATCAGAATCAGTATCTACGGTTGATGCGCTTCTAGGACTCATAAACTAAAGTATAAACACCTTTTGGTGTTGTTAAGGTGAGCCTGTTTAGACAGCAGGTTAATGTCTCGTTTTTACTTTTTTTAGCATTCTTTTTTATCTGCTTCGGGGTCTGGCGGTTGAGAAAAAACTTGTCACCGCCTTTCTTGATGATCAAACTTTTGTCTTTGTAGTCATCAAAATCAGCCTCTTGTAAACGATTTTTAAATTCTTCATCCGTGATGTTGATCAACTAGCGCCTTTATGTTTTTGTCAGTTTTTAAACGAGCTAAGTTTAGCTGTTATTAGTTGAACCATAGCTGTGTGCTTTTGGTGTTTAGTTTTTATTTTTTTGCTGGCAGCAGGCACCTACAGCTATTGAACACAGGCCAAGAGCTAAAGACAAACCTCCTGAGGTAAAGCGCCTGCGGGTGCGGCCCTATGCCCTGCTTTGCTAGAGACCAACACTCGTTCCTGCTCGATAGAGCGCTCTCTATAGTGATTGCTCCAGTATTACACATAGGTACAGGCAGTTTTAAAGGCCAGCAGAATACCTTCGTTTGGAGTTTTGCTGTAATTTGCAAAGGTCCTGCTCTAGGTTTTTGTTGCATTTGTGTAATGTTTGTTAATCTGAAGGTTTTTTACTTCAGGGGTTTCTATTACAGCAGAATTGCCTGCTATCTCTTTCTTTTGGGCGGCGCTGTAGGCTCATGTGGATAATAAACCTGAACCAGACATGCCTTTTTGTATAAAAATGAAAAATAATTTAGTTATACTTTTAAAAAACAGTTTAGAATTGTAGCTTCAATATTCAGCTGCGCATCATATAATTAAAAAACAAATGTACATTTTAAAGCGGTTTTTATAGCTTCTTCTTCTTTATCAATTGGAATGTTCTATTACGTCTCTCACAGTTCTTTCCGCTTCCTTGTAACTGATTATCTCCGTTGACCTTTAAGAGTCAATCCATATAAACCCGTATTTTGTTGTTAATAATCATCAAGCTAACATTGTTGGAAGATGTAAATCTTTAGAGCACAAAGGGTCTACTGTTGGACTTCTACACGCCCGCCCCAAAACAGTTTTCGTATTTCATCAAATGCGATAAGGTTTTACAGCCGCTAGCGTCAGATTTGGTTAGGATTACCCTCAATCGAACATTGTTAATTGCGTTTATTTTTGATTTAGTAAACTTTTCACTTCCTCTTTTTTGAAACGGTTCTTAATCTTCGCACAGCAATTAAAATACCTTTTCTTTTAAGCGATCTTGCTGAGACCGCTAAAACTAAAATTCCAATATAGTGGCTGCCTGCTCCCTCCTAGGTATGTTGTATGATGAATCACTCTTTTCGTAATAAATATATTGTCTAATCTTGATTGATATGTTTGTTCAATCAGCCTTGGCTAAATTAGGGTTCTAACAACGTCAAACTCTAAGTTGATTGTCAGAAATGCTGTTGCTATTTGCTTCGGTGGTCTGTGCATTTCTAATAAACACGTTTGTATTCGTTAAATAAAAAGTTAGTCATATGACTGGTCTGTTCTTTTAATGCTCCCCTTGAATGGAAAGTATGGCGCCATGGCTTTTAACAACTCAAAAAATCTAAAGAATGGATAGAAAAGCTGATTTACTATCAGCTAACTTACACCCTAAAGCCTTTTTTGCTGCTTTTAGCACCTGAGGCCGAGTTAAGCGCCTATTCTAAGTTTATAGTGTCTTCTTCATTGCCTGATTCCTTGATGAAACGCAAGATCTTCCCTTCATTCCCGGTTAGCCATAGATAGAATAGTTTTAAAAATATGTCTGCATTGTGTAAAGAAAAATGTTCTTGCCCCTCATATGGTGTTATAGAAATTTTCTTTCCGAACGATTGCCCCCGTCGCAAATTCTGTCCAACTGTCCTGTTGGGGTCTGGTGTTGAATCGAGCGCTAATTTTGAAAGTAAGACGCGCAGAGCCTGGCAAATCACTTTAATACGCTCCATAGGTCTGGAAATTTGACAGTAAGAATTTGTCTGCATCAATAGGAGATGGATTATTATGGAACAGTTAAAGTAATATTCGCTTATTTTTTTTCCCTTCACGCCCATGGGGCCTCTTTCTGTTTTCTCTTGGGTTGTCCTGTCAAGAATCGAGCCATGTTTGCTTGGTCTGTGGCAATTTTATGAAGCAAAATAAAAAGTTAATTATTTAAAAACATGGCAGGAAATTGAAGGCGAAGAGATTATGATTGTTTTTTTGATCGTGGAGACTACATGAGGGTGAAACATGATCCCTTGGGACACAGCATCGCTCAACGACTCTCATCATTGCAGCCTAGTGACATTAACAGAAAGT
>CM031621.1:49067824-49087824 GCA_018398815.1 Conus ventricosus | reverse complement strand
TAATGTTAACAGCTAACTTGGCCCCTGTTTTGCAAGTTTAGAACCTTATTATTCACCGTGCTTTGCTTATATTAAACCATGCAACTGTAGCTAATTCAAGGAGCTCGACCGTTTAGGCCCCGCAATTGTTATCAATACATGTTCTAAAAACGAAGGACGGTTCTTGGTTTGTTATGTTAACAAACATTTTTAAACGAAATAAAAATGAGTGCATCAAATATACTGAATGCAAAATATTCTGTGTGTGGGCCGCACTACAATCTTAAACACATAACAACTGATACTCTTGATCATATGCTGTGACCCAGAACTGACACCTTTTCAGTAAAAAGGTGATACTCCATTGGGCAAATATCTTAACCCACCTATTAAAAAAGACTACATCGCGAAGTGTGGTTCAGTCATCCGATGCAGTATAACCAAACACTTTAAACATTGCTGTGTTTTGTGCATCAACAGGGTTGGAGTGTCGTAAGCTGATCATTTAAATCATCCTGATCCTTTGGTAGGTCAGTGAAATAGAATTCATTTTTATTACACCTTTCAGACGAATTTTTGACTGAACTGCAAGCGCCAATACCAAATGACAAACCGATTAACAATAATCCATTCACAACAGAATAGACATGAAGGCGTTTTGAGGATCTAACGAATTCAATATTACATCAATACAACTTTAGACAAAAGTTGATCTTAATCATTTTCTAGCACCCCTTATTTTTTGGGCGTGCACAGAAGTATAACTATGGACGAAACCTCACTTACACATCTTTCTCCTCCAGGCACAACTGTTGCAACCACGGTCCATAGAGCAAGAGGCCTAAAACAGCATGACAACATTTAATCTTAGACACATCTAAGGGCCTAACTAAAGCAGAAAAGAACGAAAAACGACTCTGTCGTACTTACTGTTTGGTGTATGCTAGGTTCGCAAGCACAAACAAGGATCGAGCAATAACCGATCCTTCTACTGGCTTAGATGCACAAAAACACTACTTACATATTTAGAGGACGCATTAATTCTACTTTGATTTGCCATCAAAAAAAAAGGTACCAAAAAGTTTTACAATACGCAAGATCGAAGTAACTTTGCTGTTGGCACTGGTTTTATACCAAGCTGCCCTTCTGACCTCAGACACCAGATAGGCACAATATAAACTACAATAAGAAATCCTGTGCAGGCAATGAACAAAGGTCGAAAAACGAAATAAATTCTGAGCCAGTAATATTGCAAGCAGTACAAAAACAAGATGACCCCCAATAAAAGTCCTCCAATCCTTAAGGTTCAAAGCCAAAAGGCCATTGAAAGACTCAGCAAAGCTCCGCGGACTCTGTCGCTATGACCATGAATATGAAAAATACTGCGCTGTTCTTGGATTAACCTGGCCAAGGATTACTGGTCTTTATCTTACTAAATATTAGCCAAACTATTACGATAACTAATGACGCAAAAGTGCTCGCCATCAAGCCAACTACTGCCCCGCAGAAACAAAAGCCATAACCAACACCCCCTGAAAATACCTTAAAGAGTCTAAAGCATTACAAGCTAATTTTTTTTTAATAAATCCGCAAGATCAAGCAAGCTGTTTAATTTACCCATATTATCAATGGAGCGATGGCGATGAGGCACTGGGCTTTGGCCACCGCCAACCTGTAATAGCCAACACCCGTGAGGCATATTGCAAAACCAAAGTCGTACAAACGCATGCTAATGTGACCTCCCAGCTCTCTAAACAGTGTTCGGACTCGATCGCTAGCGTTTGTGTCTTCATAAAAAAACTTTGATAGTTTTCACTATACAATTACTTGATTTCGCAAAAGTTCTCTGTTAAGTAGACAACACTTCTAGTCTTGCTGAACTCTCTTGTTCAAGATCTTTAGTCTTTGGGTTATTCTTTCTTTAATATCAGAACCCTAAGTGGCGTCCATCACCTCAACAAAGTTATTCTTTTTCTCTTTGTATAAGCTCATCTTATAACACCCAGTTTTGCTAAATTGTTTGTTAATTCCGCCTCTGATGCTTCTCAAAAGCATGATCCAAGGCCGTATTTCTCGCATGGGTACGCGAGTCGTGTATAGTCTTTAATGCTGTTTCTCTAATAAAACTGGTTTCTGCTTCTATTGCATTTATTATTCGTCTGCCGCTTGATTTAATTCTTTAAGTTCCATGTTTTGCATTTGTTATCCTGTCGGGAGTTCTATGTAGTGCTGGTTTTTGAAGTTTAGCAACTGCATCCCTATCTAATGTTGGTTAAGAAATGCCAAGGCTATTTTGTTCGCATCACATACCGATCTTTTGTCTAATTGTTCTCTTTTTTAAAAACTTTTGATGGTCTTGGTTTAGTTGTAAGCTGAACAAGTTGCCCTTGATCGTTTTTCACAAACAAATGGTCCTCTTTTTACTTCAAAATCATTTGGGTCTATAAAATTCGGAAGTTCTTGACCTAGAACATTGGTAAAATGGACTGCCTTACTTTCTGTAATTCACGCCGTAATAGAGTGCCTGATCGATGCCGGGTCAAAGGGATCATGTCACTCATGTTCGTCTCCACGATCAAAAAACATCATAATCTTCTTCACCTTCAATGCCTGCCATGTTTTTAAAAAAGTCACTTTTATTTTGTTTATAAAAAAAAAATGTCACAAGCACATGCTCGATTCTTGACGCATAGAGACTGAAAAAGGCCCTTTGGCGTAAGGAAATAAGCGGAATATTACTGTTCCAAATAATCCATCTACTATTGATGCAGATCTATTCTTACTGTCAAAATGTCCAACTAGGAGCAATACGTGATTGTGCCCAGGCTCTGCGGCCGTCTTACTTTCAAAATAGTAACTCGCTTCAACAACAGACACCAAGCAGGACAGTTGTCAGAATTTGGGCGGGCAGTCGTTAAGAAAATTCTATAAAACTTGAGGCAAGAACATATTTTCCTTTACACAATGCAGACATATTTTACTCTATTCTGATTCTATGCTAACCGGGAATGAAAAGGGATGATCTGGCGTTTTCCAAGGAATTCGAAAATGAAAGTACCTAAAACTAAGAAAAGCGTCCCGCAGTCGTCGCAGATGCTAAAATCAGCAAAAAGGCTGTAGCTTAAATTTTGCGTATGGAAATCGGTTTTCCATTCCTTAGATTTTTGAGTTGTTAAAAGCGCATGCGCCATACTTGCAGGAGCATTAAAAGACAAGATTGTCAAATAACCTAACTTTAATGAATTACAAACGTGTTATCAGATCATCAGACACCGAAGCAAAGTACCAGCAATTTCTGACATCTCGTTAGAAGTTTGACGTTGTTAGCAACCCTAACTTAGCAAGGCGATTGAGCAACAATATCATCAAATTACATATATTACGAAAGAGATTCATCATACAACATATCCCAGAAGCACGGCAACGCTATATGTAAATTTTAGTTTTAGTGTCAGCAGCAAATCGCTTAAAGGTATTTTTTTATTGCTGTGCGAAGATGAAGAACCGTTCAAAAAGAGGAAGTGAAAAGTTTTTTAATCCAAAAAGTAACGAAAGTACAATGTTCGATTGAGGTAGTCCCTAACCAAATTCTACGCTAGCGGGCCTTAAACTTATCAAGCATTTTGATGAAATAAGAAAACTGTTTGGAGGCGGGGAGGTGTAGAAAATCCAACAGTTGACGTTGTGTTCAAAGATTTACATCTTCACAATTTAGTGCTTGATGAGTATTTAACAACGAAATACGTTATGGATTGGACCTAAGGTCCAACCGGAGGATAATTCAGATGCATGGAAGCCCGGGAGAACTGTGAGAGACGTAATAAACATTCAAATTGATAAAGAAGACAAGCCGATAGAACCGCTTAATGTACATTTGTCTTAATATATGATGCGCACGATATTGAAAATAACAATTAAAAAAGATATACAATACTAAATTATTTTTTTATTTTATAAAAAGCATTCTGTTCAGGTTTATCCAAATGTGCCTACACGCCAAAGTCGCCAATAGAAAGGTAGCCCCTGACATAAAAACCTTCAGATTAACCAACATTACACAAATGCATAAAACCCAAAAACTAGAGCAGGACCTTATCAAAATACAGCAAAACCAACGAAGGAAATCTGCTGCCTTTAATGCAGTAACATATGTTAATACTGGAACATCAACTATACGTGCTCTATCAGCAGGACAAGTGTAAATAATGGAGTCTCTTACACAGTGTTGGTGCACCACCGCAGCGTTGCCGCTAGGTCCGAGTTGTTCTTTACTCCGGCCTGTGTATTCATTTAGCTGTATCTGCAGCAAAAAATTAAAAACTAAACTCCAAAAGCACCAGTCTATGGTTCAACTATTAACAGCTAAACTTAGTTTCGTTCAAACTGAACAATAAATAAAGCACATTACTCAAACATCACGGATGAAGAATTTAATCGGTACAGCCGATTTTGAGACTACAAAAAGAACAAAAGTTTGACATCTTCAAAGAAAGGCGGGGCAAGGTGTTTCTCACAGCCAGACGCAGAGCAGATAAAAAAGGAGATGCTTTAAAAAAAGTAAACGAAACATTAACTCTGTTCTAAACAGCTCACTTAACAACGCCAAAGGGCTTAATACTTTAGTTTATGAGTCCAAACACAAAAAAGGGAGAAGACCCGTCGATATTGATTCTGATTAAGAATTTTTTTTTTAATTTAAATAAATATTTTGAGTTAGAAAGAAACTCAACATGGCTAAGATATATGAAGACAAGACGAATTGTATGAAGGAAAGCTCGAGAGAGAGCTTTTACAAGAGCCAAAAAACTGAATGATATTGATTTAGAATCAATGACCAACAAACGTACAGGCAATGTATTCATGCTAATTCTCAAGTTCCAGGCAAACAAACAATAGACCCCCGCCATTAAATTAATGTTAGCTGTTTTAATCGACTATATAACAAGAAATTAAGAAAATCTAGAAGTCTGGTCTCAACTAAACACCAGACTATTCTTTCCTCTAATGACTTAACACCCGGTAGGCAGACGAACTGCTTACACAGTTTGACGCTGCCGCTGAAGAAGCCAAAATGAGAGGCTCTGTTGGTTCAGGAGTGAAGTCTTATGATCAGATAATACAGTCTAAGTATCGCCGTTGTTGGCAAGGCTTACATTCCGCTACCTCCAGCATTGAAGCGAAAAGAGCAGTTCTAAACATAAGGAATACAGACAACAAATGTTTTATGTGTGTGTGCTCGCAAGGCTGCATCACGTTGCTAACAACGCAGAGAGAGTAACCCAACTACACCCGGACAACAATGATCTTACCTTAGTTGGGGTGTCCCATTCCTGTTAGTGAAGAACCTAATTTTGATACAGTTTTGAAGAGCAAAACAAAACCAATAACTGTCACATATCTACACATGGATGAGGAAACAAAATCTACAGCCGATTAAAGTGTCCAAGAACAGTCCCACCGATTGGCGAACCAGACAAAAATCATGTTGACTTACTACTGATGCTTTCGCCAGCGGGCTACCGCTCTTGACCACATGAGTTGTATCTCGACAGATCGATGTATAACCACTAGTTAAAACTAATCCGCATGTTCAAAGAATGGCATAAACAAGATATCTGCAGAAAATTTTAACAAAAATCCATCCGCTCAACCCAGCGAGAACATAAGGAAACATTGTATCGGCTCCAGTTGACTGCATACGAACTAATTACGCCCCAGAAGGCAGTAAAGTTAGTTTTAAGAACTGGAACGCTGCAAAATTCTCCATACGTGTTTACCAGACATCGAGTCGCCTTATTGTTTCCTTATGAAGGACCAACCCCACAGAACTTCCGAAAACGGAACTAAAGAGTAATCATCAGAGCTGTCATTTGCTTTCATCATTGCAGTCGGATGGCGCCCTTTCGAAACCAGAATTGATAGAGGGCCCATATGCTGCAAAATACTTCTTAGAACGCATGCAGCAAGTGCGTAACGCCTGTTTCTAATAAACTAAACTTATCTGAAATCATAATGACGCCTGAAAGACCAACAACAGTATGACTCAGCCACCCATTGTTTGGATTTGTGGGTTTAGAACTAATGTCAGAACAAAAAAAAACATGAGGAAGCCAATCCGCCAGTAAAGAGACCATGATCCACATTAGTGGGAATTTTAGAGGAGCAGCGGGCACAGTAAATGCAATCTTCAACAAAGTTTGATCCAAGACATGGAAGCTGGCCTGTATTCTTTCATAACTTGGCTGAGGTTACGAACTCTCACCTTATAATGAAAGCAGTAGAACGATGCCATTAGGGTGTCTTGCATCGCACAGTCATCAGAAAATACACGAGTTTTCACTTTAAATAACAGTCTTTTTATGAAAAAACTCTTATCAACACATATGGGTTCTTAGAGCACTGGCTATTCTCTTAAAGTCCTGCCCAATAACGGAAGAATATTTGACCCAACTTCTTGTTAGATAGGGCGTTCAACCCTATGAGTACATGAACATTGGGGAAAGTTTTTGACGAAGATACACTTCCTTCCCGCCGAAAGGCCGCGTTCTTTTCTAGTCTTAGAGGAAAGGACCATCAGTGATTCTGATTACCGCAAAAGGGCTCCAAAAATGCTCAGATGCGTGGCAAAAGTTAGAGTGTAAAACGATTGGGAGACCTATCATGACTCCTACTTGATGCTGATACATGTTTGTTTTGGCGGATATTTTTTGAAAATTATAGAAAGACCTGCATGAAACATTACAGCCATGATCCACGCGCATTACATTTCTCTGCGCCCGGATGAGTAGGGACCTTTCTTTACAGTTTACTGGAGTTACAGACTTGATTTATGTCACTGACCTACCAATGAATTCAAGATGATTTAAAACGGATCCTGCGTGAGGAATTAGTATGCGTCGCTCATTACTGTAAAGCAAACAACAAATACTGGACGACTAATGATCCGAGTAAGACGGGTCTAACTATCTCATGTAGTTAGATGCAATCAATCGTGTATGGTTGGGCTATGCGCAATCGCTTTCCATGTACGTAACTTTAAAATGTACACTAGAAGACAATCCGAACAATATTTCAAAGGCATTAAAGTGGTTGGGGCCAGTTTTAAACGCAAGATCAACAGCGTGATATAAAAAAAAATTATAATAAAGTGTTGACATTCTAGAAGTTGACTTAGAATATCCTCAGATCTCCATGACCACATAATGACTACCCATTACAACAGAAATGCCTAAAGATGCAAAACAGAACCGCCTAAACTTGTCCTAATCTTCGGGGCCAAAAAAAAATTATGTCTGTCATTACAGACTTCTGCAATTTTATTTTAGACATGATTGAAGTTGACAGCAGTTCATCGCATAATGCTTTTTGATCAGAACATTCATGAAACCATACATCATGAAGAACACTGATCTAGAACTAATCCACAGATGCCTTTCAGAAAAAGACTTTTCAAGCCTGATGTAACAACAGCCTGTTTTCGAAAGACTATGGAGAATCCGCAACAATTGTAAAGATGTCCAGATTGGTCACCAGAGAGAACGAAGCAATTAAGCTGACTTCAAACCTAATTATCAGACATGAAAAGAATTTCATGACCCAGCTTTTTGGCATAATGATGAAAAAAAAGAAAGTCACATTAAACAAACCGTTTTAGAATTATCAAAGCTTTTGAGTTAAATGTCTTTATGACTACTTTAAACCTTCGATCCAGAGTCCAGAGTATAACTTTTAACACAGATACAATAGTTTTTGTTATAGATATCCCTACTGAAGACATCTATAAAGACATGGAAATGCGAGTAGCTAAAGGGCACTGCCGGGATGTACGACACATCTGATTACCTAAAGATTTTCGCCTTTCGCATTCATCCGTTAATAAGAAGTTTTAGAAAATGAAGGATGAATTACTGGAAAGGTATCAAGATATGTGGGTTTAAGATCGAAAATGGCAGTATTTCGAGCCAGGAGAAAATCATTAAGAAAGCAAAAGGAATATCCGCAGCGTTGTGCCAGTCAATACATATCGCATGGACAACTAACAAAGAAGCATTGGTTTGACAATAAGACTTTTCATCATGACAACGTAAAACTGCGATCTATTCTACAGGAGATCAACACAACTGATTTTTTTTTTTTTTTGTTGTAACAATGAAGTCATTAGATAGAACAAACACAAAAACGTGTGTTTGTTAATCCAGAGTTTTCATATGGCAATCGGCACTGAGGACCTGCATAAACAGGGGGGGTTATATTTTCATTACCTTTTAATATCAGATCAATCAAAGCTACATCCAATTCATTTAAATCTTTTCTCATGTTTGCTTGATTGCGTTCGAATTTTTTTAATATTTCAAGATATTTCTTTTTCCCAATTGGTGGAGTTGTAGGTATCTGATGATTTAGCATGCATTGATTAATCCCCGAAAATGTGTCCTTAAAGCATTACACGCATGAAATGATTCCCGTTTCCATTTCAAGGTCTCTTCCGTTAACCATTCTTGTTTCGTTCTGCACTTCCTTCTGAGCTGCCATTTTAAACTCCAAATATATTTACGAAATTTAATTAAAGCGAACTGTGTCCGTGGGATAAGCGCAGTCTTCCTTCACAAAAGATCTTTGAGGGGCTTGTTGTTTTGCTGTGTCTATTTCTCGTAAATAATACACGGGCAATTCATTTTTACAATTCTTTTTATTTCATATGGATCAACACTCCAATCTGGATCCGTTGCCCTGATGCCGAAGTGTCCCCGTCTGCTTCCTCCCCCGTAAATAAAGGTACCTTACTTTCAAACCAAATGGTAATAGTTTTGCCGGATGAAGACTCATCCTTCAACAGCATTATTGTTTTTCTTTTGATTGCTTGTACTGGTTTAGCCTTCTAAAATTCTTCATTATTCATTGCGCGCAAAACTGAGGCAGACTATACTAAACCCATTCGGTGTCTGCGAGAGTTGTCAATAAGCTCTCTGTGATACTGGTAGGAGAAAAGTCCTTTCGCTATCTGTTTGTTTAAAGTTTTCAACTCAAGCCTGTGATCTGTGAACTCCCGAATGCCTCTTCTAATAGAACTCTGTGTTTTAACATTAATTGATTCACTGCTTTTAAATTCTTGTCCATCATCGACTTGAATCCATGCGAGGAAATAGTTAGTGGCCTCGTTGTATATCATTTGTAAATGGCCACAGCACAGCAAATGCACTCTTTTGTGTTAATGGTTTCCGCATCTTGTATCTTGAAGCTACGTCAATGACTGTAAGTGCGTACTTAAAGCTTTGTTCGTCTAATCGATCAAAGGGTAAATTAATAGAAGGTCCATTTGAGGGTCGTTTGGAGTTGTATTGACAAAGTGTGGTCTTGTGATTCGCTAGTGCAGGTAAATAAATTTGGCAAATCGCTTGTTTAGATAACATTCTTTTGCTGTTTGTCACCTGACTCCTGCCGCTTGGCTTAGCTTTTTGATTGCTGTGATACCCTTCCAATATCCTTTGGGCGAATAATAGATTTTGTTTCATTTTTTATTCAGCCAATATTATGGGCAACAAAATACACACGGTCCATACCCAACGACAATAAACCCGATTTCTTGCATCTTTTGTTTGTCGATGTATGATAAAAGTCCTGAATTTTGGTGGGGGCAATGTCTCAATCGGTTTTGCCTGTTACAAGATAATATTGTTTTAATTGCTTGATCAACATCTTTAAATGTGTAAGCTGCAGCCCCTGTTTTTTCAGTGTGTTTATTAATAAAAATCTAACTGCTCAATTCTCTCTTTTATAGCTTCATGGCGCAGCTGCTAGTTGCTCCACATAGCTTTGTTATGTCTTTTTCTCTCTCCGTCATCCCGCAGTTTACTAAATGCGTCATTACTTCCACTAAAACGAGCGCATCACCACAGCGCCGCCTATCATCATTACGAGTGAACCATTTTTATAAATTGTATTGTTATATTTACATATTTTAGACTGTCCTGGAATTATTCCTTGCTTGACTAGAAAATCTTTTTTCGTGGCAAACGAAGCTGCAATGATACAATTAGCTTTGCTGAATCCTCAAAGTCTAGTTTGCCAAAGATCCTGCTGTTTTAATTCTTTAACAAGCTTTTTACCAAGCATTGTGAAATCCTACACTTAACCCCCCATAACAGCAGAATGTATACAATGTTAGCAACAGTTTTCGGGCTCATTTTTAGAAAATAAAATAATTTAATAATTAATACAAAACATGAACAAGTGAATGATCTACAACACACAAGGCAAGCCGAAACCCTTCCTGAACTTCTGAATACCAAGTAGATGATCAGCTATCATGCCCAAAAAAGGAGAGGCTGTATTCGTTGGCCAGCATGTGGGAAAACCAAAAACGTTTCACTCGAACTGAATTCAGCATAGAACAAAGATTCAACAGATGCCGCACACGACATTATAAAGTTATCAAACAGGTCTGAAGCGCAGCTGGGGTCTAGAATGGTGAAGTGTGGGGCAAACGGTTCTTAGTTTGTACACTAAACTAGTCATAGATTTGCCTCCTCATTGATTTCAAACAAGATCTTACGTATATTTAACGCAAGATCCAGTTTAACAAAGTCCTAGAGTCTCTAGGATGTGATCTATACTACAGGATTTTGGAACTTTGTATCGCCATTTAATCATGTTGGTTTAATAACTTTTAACATATAGATTTTGTTTCCCTTCAAAATGAACGAGCTGGAAAATCATCCGACCAGAAATTCAGGAAACATTGAATCAGTGGAGAAAGTAACCAAGCCAGAAAATCAGCAGAATCAGAAACACAGAACCAGGTGGGGGCCAGTGAAAAGCATCCTCATCCTGGGCGTGTTAAAGCAGGATAAAAATTAGGCAGAGTGGGAACCAGACAAAAAAAATTAATGTTACAGAATAAACCATCATGAAAACATAACACCGCCAGCGCCAGAACAAGTTTGATTCAATCCCGCTATAAAAACAGGCCATGTAAATACAAGACTCCAGCATCAAGTCTTCATGAATATTGAACTTAAAACTGTTTTGCAGTTTTGCGTTCCTTGCTGCTGCGGGGGCGTTTATTAACTGTTATAAAAAATATATAAACAATGGCACCAAAACAAAAGTCAATTCAAAAAAAAATCTGAACCGCTTAAATACAAAAAACAACAGCCAACGCCAGCACCGCCAAGAACAAAAGATCATTTTGATCCACTTCAGAGGAATAAATATTTTAAGAACTAAATTTAAATTTTTTTAATACAAATAAACATGGCGTATTATAAAAATGATGGTGTCAATAAATAAAGACATGGAGTCTATAAAAGACATTTCCTGAGACCAGAATTGTAACAATGCGGGTGCTTAGGAGTAAGAACTTCATTAAGATACTATGCTGAGCTGACCGACTCTTGCCAGAGAACGCTGCGCCAGATATTCTCAGCGATGAACGCCGTTATTTGAGAGCGTGTGTGAACTATATTAGACATCACTATTTAAGACAAAAAACATAGATTGTTTTTTATAATTAAAGAATAACTTGAATAAAACTTGGTTGTACTTAGAGGAACTTAGTTATTGATCTTGAGGTAACGTTAATCAAGAACTTAAGCAAGAACTTATTAAGACTCTGAAGTAACTTAATTAAAACTTAATTTAAGTGTCTTAAGATGACTTAATTAAGAATTAGAGTGACCCTAATTAAAACGAAAAAAAGTGACTTGGGTAAGAAATGGGTTGGCTTTAATTAAAATCTCTCACTTAGAGTAATTCTTAATTAAAAACTTAAAGGTTACTTGGATTAACCTTTTACCAAGTCGTTCAAAAGTGGGTAACATGCTACACTTCCATAAAATGGTCCACGGGAAATAAGCGCTGTAACTAGTCCTTGGGAATGTTAGAACGAGTACTTTCTGTGGCCTATTGTGAACTTGGCTGCTCTCCATTATGTGTAAGCCCTGGGTGTTTGTACGCGCTGGTGACAGTGTGGTCATCCACACACACACTCTACACACGCGCGTGACACGGCTAATATCACTTAAAGTGAAAAGACGTTAAAAAAAAATCATAGAACAACACACAACGCGCGCGCATTGCTCACACCCACACACACACACACATACTTACGCGCACAGCCTCTAATCCAGAACACACGCGGCATTTGGCGTCGCACACACTTACACACACACACACACACACACACACATGCCCACCCATGTAACCAGTACGGCGGCCCCCGGGCGGATTCATGAGATAGATTGCGCACCTATCCGATTACTTACTATGGGGGGCCAGGCCAAGCCAGAACCCCCACACAACACACACGCAGAAAGAGAGAGAGAAAGAGAACAATCAGGGGAGAATGAGACGGGTAGTTTTGACCGGGACATAAATTAACACGGCAAAGCGGCAGCGAACGCTGTGTGGTATCTGTGTGTGTGTGTGGGTGTGTATCAAGCTTTACCTTCGGGCTGATTGTACCGTGATTGGTGTTTTTCAGCTTTAAGCAATCACACAGCCACGAACGTAGCAGTGGAGCGTTTAGCCTTGGCCGTTGCCTTGCACACACACACACACACATACGTACGCGTGCGCACACACACACACACTACACACACACACACGGCGCGCATGCTCACGCACACACTACACACACAAAATTACGCGCAACAGCCTGCTAAACAGAACACACGCACATTTGCACCGCCCACCCCAAAAACAAAAAATTATCCCCCCCCGGCCACCTGTCTAGAGTCGCGCACGCAGCTTTATCGATTGCCTCACGAAAAGTAGTAATGGAGTGGTCTCCCTGTGACACACGTGTATTGCACCACCCCACCAAAAGTAAGCTTAAATATAAAATTCTACTACTCGCTATTGGTAGTCGGTCGGTTGCCACCGCAGGCGTCACACTTCGGAGTTGGAGTTGCAAGTTCAGGTTGCTGCACTTCCCTCATTAGTTTTGGCACACATTTTTCGAGTTCGAGTGAGACCAGAGTCCTTGGGGGTCAAGTTCAACCCCATCCAGAATAAGACCGTGCCAGCCATTCCAACCAGAGGCCAGCCACCACCACCCAAAAATCCCAGGCATACATTCTCCTGGGTTTCCCCCCCTGAAAGCATGTCGACACAAGTGACGCCTGCAATATAATTAAATAAACAGTCGGCCATGCTCAGGGAGGGGGGGTTTTTTTCTATTTTTTATGTTAAAAAAAAATTGTATTGCTTCCCTTTTTGTTAACAAATACCCTAACATGCAGTTAATAGTAAAACTTTAACCATTGTTAAAAGAACAACACCAAGCTACAGTAGATCTAAAAACATTGTTAAATAACACAGCAAACACAGTAAACGTGTCCTTCCCGGTAAGCAGTCAGTGCGAGAAATGTGAGTCACTGTGACATCGAGCCCATCGCGCGATGGCAGCTGTGTCTAATTGCCGCAACACAAAGACTAGTTCGAAATCGTTATGTCTAGTCACGTAGTAAGTAATCAGGTGCCGACCATGCCGGGTCTCTGCAGTAATCGGATAGTAGCAATTAAAGGCTCCCCACCCTTTGTATATGGGCGCGTTCAGTCGCGGCTGCTTTTCCCCTACGTTACTCTATGGGACGTGTTCAGCCCCGGCTACTTTCCCCTACGCTACTCTCTGAAAACTTTAGTAAATTAGTATTGAAAACGAATAACCCTGCACAGTATGTTTGTTTGTAGATAATCGTTATTTTTGGTTATTGAAGTCTTACTTGTCAGAGAACAGTAATATGCCAATCCTAGGGCACTTTCGCCCGAAAACTGGTTTGAGGGCGAAAGTGAGTTAGGATTGGCATATTACTGTTCTCTCCCTCTCTCTCTTTCAGTATAATTCATCAGACAGTAAACGGCCACAAGATTAGAAAAACTCTGACCTTTTGTCCTCCGAACTCTGACCTCCATGGGCGCACACGACCCTCACACAAAGAAACCCCTGTTACCCCCACCGTGACCTTGACCTTTTGACCTTGCAGTCGTCCAGCCGCGTGGAGTACCTGGACCTGAGCCACAACAACCTGTGCGAGGCGGCAGGTTTGCACATAGGCCCCGCCCTCTCCGACAACGCCAGCCTGAAAGAGGTCGACCTCTCCTGGAACCACCTCAGGAGGAAGGGCGCCGTGGCCGTGGCCGTAGGGGTCAAGGTCAGTGAGGGGAAGCGGTTGGGTGGGGGTGGAGGGTAAAAAGGTATGGTCTAAAGGTCGCTGGGCGATAAAAGGCCAATACAGCCCCGGAGGTTCGCTCGACGTGCTACTCAGAAAGATGCTGTGTTCTATAAAGAACGCCATACAAAGAATGCCAGACATAGAATGCCACACAAACAATGCTAGACAATGCCAGACCAAGAATGCCAGACAAAGAATGCCAAACAATACAATGCTAGACAATGCCAGGCCAAGAATGCCAGACAAAGCATGCCAGACAAAGTGCCAAACAATACAATGCTAGACAATGCCAGACAAAGAATGCCAGACAAACATTGCTAGACAATGCCAGACAAAGAACAGACAACGAATGCCAGACAAAGAATGCTAGACAAAGAATGCCAGACACACAATGCTAGACAAAGAATACCAAACAATGCCAGACAAACAATGCCAGACAAAGAATACCAGACACACAATGCCAGACAAAGAATACCAGACAAACAATACCAGACACAACGCCAGACAAAGAATGCCAAACACACAATGCCAGACAAAGAATACCAGACACACAATACTAGACAAAGAATACCAGACACACAATGCCAGACAAAGAATACAAGACACACAATGCCAGACACACAATGCCAGACAAACAACGCCAGACACACAATGTCAGACAAACAATACCAGACAAACAATGCCAGACACACAACGCCAGACACACAATGCCAGACAAAGAATACCAGACAAACAATGCCAGACACACAATGCCAGACAAAGAATACCAGACAAAGAATACCAGACAAACAATACCAGACAAACAATACCAGACACACAATGCCAGACAAACAACGCCAACACACAGTGCCAGACAAAGAATACCAGACACACAATGCCAGACAAAGAATATCAGACACACAATGCCAGACAAAGAATACCAGACACACAATACCAGACACACAATGCCAGACAAACAATACCAGACACACAATGCCAGACACACAATACCAGACACACAATGCCAGACAAAGAATACAAGACACACAATGCCAGACAAAGAATACCAGACACACAATACCAGACAGACAATGCCAGACATACAATGCCAGACACACAATACCAGACACACAATGCCAGACAAAGAATACCAGACACACAATGCCAGACAAAGAAAACCAGACACACAATGCCAGACAAAGAATACCAGACACACAATGCCAGACAAAGAATACCAGACACACAATGCCAGACAAACAATACTAGACACACAATGTCAGACAAAGAATACCAGAGACACAATGCCAGACAAAGAATACCAGACACACAATGCCAGACAAAGAATACCAGACAAACAATGCCAGACAAACAATGCCAGACAAACAATACCACACAAACAATGCCAGACACACAATGCCAGACAAAGAATACAAGACACACAATGCCAGACACACAATGCCAGACAAACAATACCAGACACACAATGCCAGACAAAGAATACAAGACACAATGCCAGACACACAATGCCAGACACACAATGCCAGACAAACAATACCAGACACACAATACCAGACACACAATGCCAGACAAAGAATACAAGACACACAATGCCAGACACACAATGCCAGACACACAATGCCAGACACACAATGCCAGACACACAATGCCAGACACGCAATGCCAGACAAAGAATACAAGACACACAATGCCAGACACACAATGCCAGACACACAATGCCAGACACGCAATGCCAGACAAAGAATACAAGACACACAATGCCAGACACACAATACAAGACACACAATGCCAGACACACAATACCAGACACACAATGCCAGACAAAGAATACAAGACACACAATGCCAGACACACAATGCCAGACACACAATGCCAGACAAAGAATGCCAGACAAAGAATGTCAGACAAACAATGCCAGAGAAACAACGCCAGACAAAAAATGCCAAACAACGCCAGACAAACAATGCCAGACAAGCAATGCCAAACACACAATGCCAGACAAAGAATACCAGACACACAATGCCAGACAAACAATGCCAGACAAAGAATACCAGACACACAATGCCAGACAAAGAATACCAGACAAACAACGCCAGACCAACAACGTCAGACAAACAATGCCAGACAAACAACGCCAGACAAACAATGCCAGCCAAACACCAAACAATGCCAGACAAAGAATATCAGACACACAATGCCAGACAAAGAATACGAGATAAACAACGCCAGACAAACAATGCCAGCCAAACACCAGAAAAACAATGCCAGACAAAGAATATCAGACACACAACGCCAAACAATGCCAGACAAAGAATACGAGACGAACAACGCCAGACAAAGGGATTTTTGGGGTTAATAGGAAGAGCCCATAACGTTCTTTCTTTGGTGATTGAAAACAATAACCGTCGTTTTCACTTTTTTGTTTAACAGACAATTTCCTGGAGCAGCTTATAGAGTACCCTGTTGCTGAGATGGGACTACTGTTGTGTCGTTTTAAATTTGTTCCTGTTGAAACGAGTCCACTTGTTACGTCATTTTGACACGGGGGGAATCCAGCCTAGATGTCGAAGCGAGTGAGGAACGAGACTCCTGGGGAACACTATCTCGCAACCCGTCACAACTTGTGCAGGAACCATCGCTCACTCAAACCACCATCTTTTTCTTTTACAACATCCCCCCCCCCCCCGCCCCATCCCGCCACTCTCTCCCCCCCCCCCCCCCCAGCTTCTCGTCCCCCGCTGTGTTTCTCTCTCCAACACGTGAGCGAGTTCTTCGCAGCCTAATTTCAAAAGAAAGCGGATATATTTGAATCGATCAAGTTGCTTGATAATTAATCTTTAAGAGTTCTGTTTTGGGGAATGTGGGGGCATGTCAAATGACTATAAAAACCAATGCTCATCGGAAGCCCTGAATATGATGTCTTGGCTGATGGTCCCCCAGAACAACGTGTACATGAGGAAGATCAACCTGGCGTGGAACGGGTTTGGGCTGGAGGGAGCCACCGCCCTGGGCGATACCCTGAAGGGGAACACTGTGCTGGAGGAACTGAACATCATGTGAGTCACCGTGAGGATGATAGTGATGGTGGTGGTGATGATGGTGATGATGATGATGATGATGATGATGATGATGATGGCGATGATGGTAATGACTGATGATGATGATAATGGTGGTGGTGATGATGGTGATGATAATGGTGATGGTGATGATGATGGTGATGATGATAATGGTGGTGGTGATGATGATGGTGATGATGACGATGATGGTGGTGGTGATGATGTTGATGATGGTGATGATGATAGTGGTGGTGGTGGTGGTGGTGATGGTGACGACGACGACGATGACAGTGATGATGATGATGGTGGTGGTGGTGATGATGACGATGAGGAGGAGGATGGTAATGGTGATGACGAAGATGATGATGGTGATGGTGGTGATGGTGATGATGGTGGTGGTGATGATGATGGTGATAATGATGATGACGATGATGGTGGTGATAATGGTGGTGGTGGTGGTGATGATAATGATGATGATGGTAATGGTGACGATGACAGTGATGATGATGATGGTGATAACGATGATGATGGTGGTGATGATGATGATGGTACTGGTGGTGATGGTGATGATGATGATGATGGTGATAGTCATGATGATGATGATGATGATGATAATGAGTCACCGTGATGAAGATGATGGTTATGATGATGATGATGATGATGATGATGATGATAGCGGTGATGAAGATAATGGAGGGCGCGAAATCCAGGGGTAGGGGGTGGGGTGGGGTGGGGACAGGGGTCACCTGGAAAAGAAACACTGTCGTGGGAGCGTGTGTGTTCTGAGCAAACTTCAAAGGGTCTAAACGCCAACCGCGCGCGCGCGCGCGTGCGCGTGCGTGTGTGTGTGTGTGTGTGTACGCGTGCGTGCGTGCGTGTGTGTGTGTTGTGTGTGTGTGTGTGTGTGTGTGTGTGTGTGTGTGTGTGTGTGTGTGTGTGTCCCCCCAGGAACAACCGCATCACCACAGAGGGGGCAGTGCTGATAGGGAAAGGTCTAACAGTCAACGAGTCGCTCAAGGTGCTCAAGGTCAGTGTCCAGTGGAGTGACCTCCCTCTCCCTTCTGTTTTGGCCTGTCCAGTGTCAAGCGTTGGTGTGCTGTGCGTGCGTTGGGGTACTTTCTTCATCATACATGTGAAGACTTTGGTGCTTTATCGTTAAGTTGTGTGCGAACGTAATACAGCATCATCGGTAACACTTATGCAAAAGGAGGTAATAATCTGCTAGAGAGAGAGAGAGAGAGAGAGAGAGGAGAGAGAGAGAGAGAGAGAGAGAGAGAGAGAGAGAACTCAGAACAAAACTTTCATTCGATCAAGGATTGAGATTTTAGACACAGCCTACTCTTCCAATCTGTCCTTGCCGAGATAAATATGAGACAGAGAGAGAGGGGGGGGGGGGGGGGGGGGGGGGGGGTAGGGAGAAGAGAGGCAGACAGACAGAGACAGAGAGACGGAGAGAGGAAGAGAGCTTGTACCATATGCGATACCATTCATAACGCACACAGCTTAAGTTTCAACTTTCCCAATTCATCAACGAGTGCAGACGGAGCTTCATCATCACAAACCTTCTCTACCTCCTGCTCATCATCATCATCACTACTTCACTCACTCACGCGGCATCAACACTATGGGTTTTTTTTTTTTTTGGTTTTTTTTTTTTTGCAGATAGGAAAAAATCCCATGCGCAGCGCGGGGTGTTGGGGGATCTGTGCCGCCATCCTGAAAAATCCCAACTGTGTGCTCACGGAACTGGATTTCAGCGTAAGTGGTGCCAGACAGCGGGTGCCCGTATTGCTTCCCCCCTCTTCTTCTCCCTCTGCCCGTCTGTCTAACTCTGAATTTCAGTGACAGCAGTTCTAGACAGCCATTCCCTGTGTCAGCCGCCAACCCCCTCCCCACTCCTTCCTCTGTATCTTGTCTGTCCGTGCTGTGTGTGTGTGTGTGTGTGTGTGTGTGTGTGTGTGTGTGCGTGTGCGTGCGTGCGTGCGTGCGTGCGTGCGTGCGCGTGTATTTGTGTGATTGTGTGTGTGTGTTTGCGTGCGCGCTCGTGTGTGTGTGTGTGTGTGTGTGTGTGTGTGTGTGTGTGTGTGTGTGTGTGCGCACGTGTATTTGTGTGTGTGTGTGTGTGTGTGTGTGTGTGTGTGTGTGAGTGTGAGAGAGAGAGAGAGAGAGAGAGAGAGAGAGAGAGAGAGAGAGAGAAAGAGAGCGAGCGCGCACGCACGCGTGTGTGTGTGTGTATGTGTGTGTGTGTGAGCACCTCTCTCTCTCTCTCTCTCAACATCTATGTTCACATTGTCTCACTACATTACATTTTGCCCTTGTGCATACTCTGCTGTAAATATATATATATATATATATATATATATATATATATATATATATATATATAGGCATTTTAAATTTACTGATCTTAATCGCTCCTCACGTTGAGCACTGTGGCCTGAAGGATTTTAAAATGGAGGAAACCAATTTTAGGCAGTCAACAAAAAATATACCGTTTTCAAATCCGCAATCATATATAAAAAAAATTAATAGAACAAACAGAAAAGTTTGTACATAATATGAGATGGAAAGCATTCTTTTTTATGAACCCAAATGCAAAAAAAGAGGACAAAAACACCTACGATTTCAAATCATGGCGATCTCCACCAGCCATAGACGAAATGAAACCCTTTGAAGATCAAATGAAAAGAATGATAACCAATATTGAATTCAAAAAATCTAACAACGGTTTCCAAACAACACTAAAAAAACAAATAAAACAAGTACAAAATGACAAAAAAATATTTGTGAAGGC
>CM031621.1:49047824-49057824 GCA_018398815.1 Conus ventricosus | reverse complement strand
CTTGCCCCAACATCAGTGACGATGCCGTAATCACTCCACGCCCAAACTCAAAGTTTTTTGTCATAAAAGAACTGAATTTGTTTGATATGATAAGTATTTGTATGAAACGCACGTGGATTTAATACTATATTCTGCAACAGAACACACACACACACCCTCCCAATACGTGTGTATTAAATTCTAAATGGAAGTGTATTGTGTCTGGAGCACTCGTACCATTTCAATAACTTTTAACAGAGAATTTTGTCTCACGCGACCGCTTCTCAGGGTGTCTCCATGGCGAATCTATGGCTGGCGAGAAAGTCAGTGAAATCTCGTACAACAAGCAAACATCAACAAGACACAGCATTTGGTCATTTTAGTGATGTTGCCAACGATGGCAACTTAATTCTTCACGTATGCCACCAATCAGCACATTTAAATTATCAATTTATTCATTGTGATTTAATGACATTGGTGTGGAACATTATTATTTTCTTGTTTTTATGTAAGCTTCATGTTTTTTGTTGTTGTTTTTTTTTTCACTAATCATCGTCTATCGACGTATGATTTTTGTAGATGTACAGGGTATTTGTTTCGAAAGACACGTGTCTGTGATATTTTGTGCCTGTTTACCTCTTCTCGCCAATGGCAAACTTTCTTTCTTTCTTTTTTTTATTTTAAAGAAGACATCTCGATTATGCAATCAAATTTACATCCGCATTATGCAGGTGATAAATCGTGTTGCTGTTGTTGTTTTTTTTCCTCAAGGGACATAACTAACGGTGCCATCTTTGATTTCTCTGTCCCTTCATCCTCGTCCTCTTAAAAAAAAAACAGTGGTTAAAATGGCTGAAGACACGTGTCATAATATCCATTCTGTTATGAATCTCTCTTCTTTGTCTCTTTCAGTCTCCGTCTGTCTCTCTCTCTCTCTCTCCTTTCTGTTTCCCAGAATCTACCTCTTCACTCTCTCTCTCTCTCTCTCTCTCTCTCTCTCTCTCGGTGCTTGATCGATTCAGATGAATAACATGTTCCGATATATATGTTCAGTTCACATGAAATAATGCAAACATTGCAATCTATTTTTCATTTTCAATACTGGCACAGAACATCAGGTCATTTTGGTTGGTCACCTGTACGTCTATCCATCAATCAGTCCGTCTGTCTGTGCCTTTCTGAATTATCTCCCTTCCTCTCACACATTTCTCTGTGTGGTGCCTACATGCATGGACGTACACACACGTTTTCAACAGAATGTGCCTTATGATTGTCTTTTCTTTATTTGATAATGAAAAACAATCATTGTAACTCGTTATGGGTGATGATACATAATAATTCTATTTTTCAATTCTGTGATTAATTTTGTAACCGAACAATATGTTTGTTAAATGCGAAATTTATTTACTGGCAAAGAAGTATTGAACGGTACGCTTCACTGAAATGTCAACATTCACATGAGGCGGAGGGATGTGACTGTTTGGGCGTGTATGCGCGCGCGCGCGTGCCTTTGTGGTTTGTATGTGTATGTGTGTGTGTGCGCGCGCGCTCGCGCTTGTGTGTGCGTGTGTGTAAGAGAGAGAGAGAGAGAGAGAGAGAGAGAGAGAGAGAGAGAGAGACGGGGTATCATACTGCCGCCTCTCCACCCCATCTTTTAGCTGAATGGACTGTTATACTATCTTCTTGGTCCCTGTTGTGTGCTGTATGCAAGTTCTCATCACCCGTGTCTTGAATCAAGCGAAATCCTGAAACTATCACTCGGTGGGTTTAAAAAGTGAGAGCAGGAAGGAGTGAGTGAGTGTGTGTGTGTGTGTGTGTGTGAGGGGGGGGGGGGGAGGGGGGCAAATTTGAGAAGTGAGAAGGATGTTGCGAGGAAGATGATGGGGAAGAAGGGAGACGGAAGATGGGGGGGGGTGTGTGTGTGAGGAGGGACAGCGCTCTCGTATGTTTGTGCGCGCTCGCGCGCGCACGTGTGTGTGTGTGTGTGTGTGTGTGTGTGTGTGTGTGGCGTGGTGTTTATGTTGGAATAGATGGAGATTTTAAAGGAAAACACAGCTATCCCTCCCCTCTGAGAGAGAGAGAGAGAGAGAGAGAGAGAGAGAGAGAGAGAGAGAGAGAGAGTGTGTGTGTGTGTGTGTGTGTGTGTGTGTGTGTGTGTGTGTGTGTGTGTGTGTGCGTGCACAGTATTTTTTTAAAACTGAAAATGTTCCACCTACTATCATCATTATCATATCTGATATATGGCCTATTATCATCACATAATTATAATCAAGTGATCATTGTAATTGTTATCATCATCATTTGCATAAATGATTTTGTGTAGATGATAGAAAAGAAGTTGGAATAACTTTTGTAACATGTTCCAATGTAATAAAATAAAGTTTCGTTTATCTGTTAAACGTTTGTTTTCATATTCACCAGTAATCTTTCTCTCTCTCTCACTCTCTCTCTTCCTCTCTCGCGTGCGCCCGCACACACACACACACACACACACACACAGAGAGAGAGAGAGAGAGAGAGAGAGAGAGAGAGAAAGAAATCATGTTCCGACGCAAGGGAGACAACCACATCCATATGAAGACCGGTTCCGACCTCTGCAGAACTCTTTCATGGAGTCTCTTCATTGAATTCAAAGATAGAGCCCCAGCTGTATAACTCTATCATGGAGTCTCTTCATTTAATTTATAGGCAGAGCCCCAGCTGTATAACTCTATCATGGAGACTCTTCATTTAATTTATAGGCAGAGCCCCAGCTGTATAACTCTATCATGGAGACTCTTCATTTAATTTATAGGCAGAGCCCCAGCTGTATAACTCTTTCATGGAGTCTCTTCATTGAATTCAAAGACAGAGCCCCAGCTGTGTAATAATTTCATCATAGAGTCTCTTCATTTCATTCAAAGAGAGATCCGCCAACTGTATTACTCTGTCATGGAGTCTCTTCAATTTAATTCAAGGAGAGAGCCCCAGTGTATAACTCTGTCATATTCTCTTTCTTTAATTCAAAGAGAGATCCGCCACCTGTCTAACGCTACCACGGAGTCGCTCCAACCAGTCTACATGAGGAAGTGTATGGAGACACGAAACGTGAAAGAAATACGGAGGGAGCGAAATGTGATTAATTTTGAAGCGTGCTCTGTCATTCTCTACGGTCCGCAAAAGGCAGAGACAGCATTGTGTGTTAGCAGCAAGATAAGCGTGTGATTTCATCCTTTCATTTTTTTTTTCTTTTCGGTTTGATTCGAAAACCCTTCTGCCAGCTTTCACTTATTGAAGCGTTTACCAATCCACCAGTGTTTGATGTGAAAAAGTTTACTCGCTCAAGCACAAGTTTGGTGTGAGAAATAATTATGCCGGCAATCACTGGTTTTGCTAGACGAAAACAAAACAAAACTTTATGCCAACAATTGCTGGGTTGAAGTGAAAAGCCTTTTTCCAGCAATTACAGATGTGAGGTATAAAAAAAACGTCATTCCAGAAATCAACAGATTGATGAACAAACAAACAACAACAAAAATGAAGAAAGAAAGAAATAAAACAAAAAAGAAGAAAGATAAGAAACAAATCCTTTCCACCAGCAATTTCTGGTTTGACGTGAAAACGTGGAGTCAACAGTTACAGGTTTAATGTGAAAAAAAACTTCATGCCAGCAACAGACACATAACGCTCCCATCCCCTACCTGTAATGACAGATTTGATCGTGAAAAATCATACACCATCAGCTTTTCATGTTGGCTGTAAAACAACAGTTGATTTCTTTCTTTCTTTTTCTTTCTTCTTTTTGAGGCGCAGAAAAACTACAAACCTAGAGGACAGTAGACGGATACCATGTTTTCATCATCATGATTATTATCATCATCATCATCATCATCATCATCATAATTATTACTGTTATTTTCATTATCATTATTATTATCATTCTCCGTTGGAAACCAAGCTTTAAGCACTCTACAAACAACGCTCTCCTCTGCTCAACGGGCTGCTTACCTGGGCAGAGCTAACTGAAGAGCTGCCTGCCAGTCGTTTCCCCGAGTCATTCAGTCAATAGCAGTCACTCAGTTTGTCATTCTTTCGATGCATGCTGCGCATATGCGTGTCACCCACACCAACGGCCAAAACAGCCTTCTCTTCCGAAAGTTGGTGATGGGGGTTTACGTGATGTACAAGACATCATGCGTGCGTTCACACATGGAACTTCAGTTTGTAGTCGCATTCCAAAGACTTTTGGAGGTAGTGGGGTCACAATCAGTTTTAACTCCGATGGAAATATACCCCAGCACCGAAACGACCCTGGTGGAGATTCGAACCCGCAACCCCAGGATCGAGAGAATCCGGCGCTCTACCTACTGAGCAATTCTGGCCCCCTTCACGATAACAACGATGTGATTAACAAGGCATCGTCTGTTCTGGGGCATCCGCATCGGTATTCGTCTCTGGCATAAAAATGATTTAGAAGCAGCTGAGTACTGAGAAGATGCTGCAGTATTACAGTCGACCATCAAATCATGTTGACCGTTCAGATCACCTCCAGGGCCATCTCTGGGCTCTTAGACCGGTACTGAAATCATACAGCACTTCATTACGTTAAAGATGAGTTTACTTCTGAACTCAAAACACACCACATGAGGAAAAAGTCCCTCTGAGAAAACAAGCACTTGAATTTCCCTTCACGTGCACGTAAAAATAGAATGCAAACAATTCCAGTCTAATACGACTAAAATTACAAAATTTGTTAATATTTTGTTTTTAGTTGTGTCCTTGCCAATTTACACCTGGCATAAGAACATATTCTGCTGTGTACATATACACAGTTTTACAGAACTTGTTTTACACAAACATTACCATAAATATAAAGTCAAAAAATGATTTTAAGACAAAACGTGATTTTAAGAGGGTTTTTTTTTTCGCTTTTTTTTTCTGTCTCCAACCTCCTGCTTTGCATTGTTTTTTTAATTTTAAGTGGGACCTCCATCTGCCTTTTCCTCACCTCTTTCTCTTTTTTTCTCTCCCCCCCCCCCCCCCCCCCCCCCCCCCCCCCTCCCCCTTTTTCTTTTTTTTCCGTCGGAACTTGCTCACCATGCAAATCTGTGTTCTATTTTCCGATGGACATTCGAATACAAAGTTAAATGTTTTGGCATATGATACACAGTGTCTGGCCTTATTTCTGTTCTATTGTTTGCTGCACTGGCGCTTTCATCCCATTGGTATGCGACAGAAGCAATATCTATAATACTATACATACGAACGCATAAACAAATATACAGAGAATGAAAAAAAAAAGGAAGAACGCCATGTGGAAGCTTCAGACATACAAATCAAACGAGTTTATACTGGGTTCTGTGACATCATACAACGTACAGAGTAAACAGATCACTTCACTTGGATTTCGTTTGATGTATGCGTTTCCTCAAAGCATCCAGAAAATCAGGTGGTGAATTCTGACAAAGTGAAAAAAAAAAGCAAATACGTTGTACAAATATGTACAACACCATAATTCACCATTATCAAACAGAAATTTTCATTTATTTCAAAAAGTCAACAACATGATCATTTTGATATGTGTGGTATTAAAAAATTATAAAAAAATAACTATTTACATCGTTTTAAGAATATATCTATGGAGTATTAAAGACTGCTTCTACACAAAAAACAAACACAAAAATATACTCATATAGATTCAAGGCTCTAACATAAAAACAGGTACCTTTACAAATGAGCATTAACGTTTCTCTGCCTAAACAAACGAGGAACATACATCGTGTAAGAGGGTCCTTAAGAAAAGATTAAGAATATCCCCAAACAAGGGAAACAACTTGCAACACGAACGAGAAGCTCAAAACATTTCAAACCTGATCAGTGAAATGCTTTATAAGGTTGACATGCCGTCTAGCTTGTATTGATGCTAACGATTTGACACGTTCCAGACGGCGCAAAATTAATGTTAAAAAGATGGCCAGGGCCTCTTGAAATTGTCTAGGCCTTACTTTCAGCAGTGAACAATGGACTCTCTTTCAGAAACTACCCAGCTTGGCATCTACCAAAGGCGTAAACAATGCGTTCTTCTTCCTAAAATACTGGTTCACTCAAAAACGAGTAGGTCACCAGCGCGTTCCTGGTTCTCTGAGTCCCATAAAAGGAGAGAACATTTTACAAGCATAGCTTAGGCAGTACCATCAGAATCAATACTTTCATCGAGTAAAACGCACAGTGTTTAATTAACAAGCCACACTTTAGCCTCGAAAACGTTGCTCCATATGCACAGAGCAGATAAAATAGTTCAACGTTGCAAAACAACAACAAAAACCTTTCAGCGCCATTTTCCTTTGGAGAAGGAACAGGGAGGAGAGGAGGGAGAGGGTAGGAAAGGACGGGGGGGGGGGGGGGGGGGGGGGGGGGGGGAGTATACGTTTTCTTTTTTTCTTTTCTTTTTTCTTCGTTATAACACGATTCAATATCTAAACATAAGACATTCTAAGGAACACATGGGCTTGTGATTTTTTTTTCTTTTTCTGTTTTTATTCTTCTTTTTTTTGTGGTAGGGTTGAGCGTGTGTATCAGACATCAACATGGGTATTTCAGCAGAAACTTAAAAACAAACAAACAAACAAAAATCGGTATTTTAACAGGACAGAGGTGTATTCAAGCCATTAGCAACACCCGGTGAGTGAGGTCTGGACACAGAATGTGTGTCACGTTTGGAGGTGGGTGTTGTGGTTCGTGGCATTGCGCGGTAAAAACCACCATGACAGTCGGGGCTTTTTATTTGTTTTGTTTTGTTTTGTTTTATACAACAGCAATGGCAACTGCCGCCACCACGACCACCACTACCACACCTACACCAATATCCACCCACACCCCTACCTTAACCCTCACCCTCATTCACACAAGCACGCGCGCGCACGTGTATGCACACATGCACACACACACACGCACGCACGCTCCACACACACACACACACACACACACACACACACACACACACACACACACTCCCGCATCCATTCTTTCCCTTCAGCTGATACATACAATTATCTGTGATCATTTATCCCTGCTTCTTCTTTTTGTCTCCTTGAAAGCGCACGCGTGTGCGTGTGTATGTGCATGAGCTTGTGCTTGTGCGTACGTTTGTAAGTGTGATGTGTGTGTGTGTGTGTGTGTGTGTGTGTGTGTGTGTGTGTGTGTGTGTGTGTGTGTGTGTGTCTGTGTGTGTGTCTGTGTGTGTGTGTGTACAAATGAGCACTCAGAGGAAAATGGTCTTTGCATGTCTTCTGTTTTTCATGAACAAAATAAACGTTTTGAAAATGTGCTGTAAAAGTCAAAATGTGAGATATGCCCATGAAAGTATATTAGAAATAGTAGGGTAAAAAATGCAGCATGCAATCAACTATAGAAACAGAAAAAGCTTGGTCAAAATGCACTATGGTTAAAAAAAAGAAATGTGACCTGAAATATGTACATAAACAATCAGACGAGTGAAAATCATTTTCACCCAAGAACATTCTCGTAAACGAATCAAATCAATATTGCATAGCACCACATCGGAAACGAAGGACACTTTTCAGTGAATAATTCAAAAATTCAAAGCACTAACAAAATGACAACAACAAAAAATAGCAAAACAACAAAAACAACAGTTAAGAAAACCACAGACATATGCCCAGAACCGACATCAAGATGGTTCCAGAAATCGGAATTGCAGCATCTGATAGTTCAGTGCCGATATGCAAAATCTGGATGCAACATTTGCTGTATATCCTCTTCATTAATACTCAGATGCAAAAATTGCTGCTCAATGCATTTATTAACATCCCCAAATCCGAACTTCTTCACCTTTATTTTCATAATATCATGGTTTTGCATCTTATCTATCAATGTCTGGGGAGTATTGTATCACGCCTTATTTACAGACATCAAGGTATTGACTTGGAATGTTATTTATCAATGATCAGGATTAAATGTTTTGGCACATCTTATTTACTAACACCCTGGTGATGATATTACTACGGATCTTATCTATTAATGTTTAGGTGCTAAATTTGCTGCACGTTTTCTTTACTTACATGTAGGTGTTCAATTTGCAGCACATTTTATTTATCGACTTATATGTGCGTTGAAATTTGCTTCACATCTTACGACAAACATTCAGGTATTATATACGCTGCACATGTTATCTATCAACATCGAAGTGTTACATTTGCTGTGCATCTTTATATAAATATCCAGGTGTTGCGTATGTCCTGTATGTTATTTGTCAACATCCAGATGTTAAATTTGTTGCAGACCTTATTTACCAACATCTACGTGTTGAATTTGCTGTACAATTTGTTCGGTAACATCCAGTATTAAAGATGCTTCAAATCTCATTTATTAATATCCATGTGTTAAAGTTTGCTTCCGTCCTGTCAATCAACATCCGGGTGTTAAGTTTGTTTCACATCTTATTTATTAACATCCAGATGTTAAGTTTGCTTTACATGTTATTCATTAGCCTTCAGGTGTTAAGTGCCTTTCACATATCATTTACTTACACCCATGTGGCAAGCCTGCTTCGCATGTTATTCATCAACATTAAGGTGCTAAGTTTACACCTTATTTCTGACAATCTAGATGTTGAGTTTGCTTCACATCTTATTCACCAACATCCACATTTGCTTCACATCTGGTTCCTTTACATCCAGGCTTTAAGCTTGCTTCACATCTTATTTATCAACATCCACCTTGCAAGTTAGCGTCACATCTTATTCATTAACATCCACCTTGCAAGTTAGCGTCACATTTTATTCATTAACATTCAGGAGTTACATCTACTCTTCATCTGTTGATAACTGTCTGAACATTTCGATTTGCTGCACATCCTGTCTTCTAAAACAAATCCCGGGGCTAAACTTGTTGCAGAGTTTGGCTGTTGGCATTTTTGTCTCTTGCTTTTGCTGTAATATCCACTGACACCCAAGCGTTAGGATTTGCTGCACATGATTCGTGTACTGACATGCAGATGCTACAGCCCTTGCTGAAAACATGACGTGACAATCGTCGCACCTACAGGCAACGCAAATGGCTTGAACAGCCTGAGACTGGAACCAGCACCTTCTGTCTATTGGTGACAGTTGCACAGAGTGTAACAGATAGGGAGTTAACCACGGCTGAGGATGCCCGGCAGGCACGAAACAGAACATGCTGCAAGCTGGCACTCGGCCTCCTGGTAAAAAGCACAGGACTGCCAGGGGGCTGGGGTTCGAATCCAGTTCGCGTACTGAACCGAGAACGTTTCAACGTGAGATGACTGCATGCGGAAATTGGAACACACTCAAAAAGAATACTAATCCGCCGGACGAAAAGGACAAGCAAATTAACAGACAGAGCACAACGCGTTTCGACTTCTTTGGTCTTCTTCAGGCTGGAGAAACAACATTTAGGACAATGGAAACGAAGAGCGAGAAATCACTTTTTCTTCTCAAACTGGGCAGCAAAATGGACAGTTGAATGGTTTTCATTTGAGGAGATAAGTGATTGCTCGTTTCATCATTTTTCCACTGCCCTGAATGTTGTTTCCCTTGCCTGAAGAAGACCAAAGAGGTCGAAACGCGTTGTGTTTTGTCTTGTAATTTGTTTAGCCCTTTCGTCCAGCAGAATGGTATCTTTTTTCTTCTTTGAAGATTGAGCAACGAAAGTCTACCATCTTCTAGCGACCTATGTCGCTGAATGTTTTTTTTTTCTTTGAAGATTGAGCCAGGAATGTTTACCATCTTCCAGCGGCCTATGTCGGTCTCCTGCTATCCTTTCTTTCAGTCAAATTCACCTCCTACTTTTTTAGGTCGAAGTTTGGACAGGAGAGAACAAGGCGATTTATGCAGCATAGATTTTTGTTTGTACAGAGACAACAAACAGGTTGATCTTGATTTGAAAAAAAAGAAAAAAATAAACCTTACCGGGTGGAAAACATGATGAAATGCACAAACTAAGAAAAACTACGGTACAGAGTGAGTAATGACTAACCGTGTGTGTGTGTGTGTGTGTGTGT
>CM031621.1:49037824-49042824 GCA_018398815.1 Conus ventricosus | reverse complement strand
CAGAGGTCGTACCGGAAAACAATGAAATAGAGAAAGAGTTAAAAAGACAGAGTTAAAGAAAATGATACAAAAAGGATAGGGAGAATTCCTAAAAAGCAAATTATCAAAAGGCAGGGATACTTTATTTCTTTCTTTCTGCGTACGCAGGCTGATACTCCTGCGGATAATCCCTGTATAGACAGGCCAGGGTTAATCTCCATCTACACAACAAAGGGAGTGGAATTTTGTGAGTTTAACCGGTTTTTTTAATCCCACCATTAAGGCAGCCATACTCCAACTTCGGGGAAACTGCCTGTGTGTATATGTTTTTGCCTACGAAAGTGTTTTTTTTTTTCCTCAGAATTTTCCAGGGACAACTCTCTCATTGCCGTGGGTTCTTTTACGTTCGCAGAAAGCATGTTGCACACGGGACCTCGGTTTATCGTCTCATCCGAAAGACTAGCGCCTAGACCATACCCAAATGGTCTACTGATTCAGTGAAAAGTTCTTTGCCCCATACGGGGATTCGAACCTCTGACTTCTCGTTTGCTTGGCGGGCGCTTTACCTCCAAGGCCACCGAACCACAAGGAAAGGCGGAGATACAATGTATACAGAACCCCCTCCCTCCCTGCCCTTTCCCCTGCTGCCCCCCCCCCCCCCCCTCACCCCCCCCCCCCCCCCTCACAGACACACACACAATGTTCTACTCCCATAGGTAGACACAGAATTTCAAAAACTGACGTCAAATTGTATGTAGCATGCCTCGCCACAGCTCCTACGGACCCCTTTTCCAAACATCTATACCAGTAAAAGCTATACTGCAAACATTTAAAAAAACACACATTTTCTTGAGAGATTGAAGCTTGAAACTTAAAATTTGAGGTCTTAAAAAAAAACCTGACCTGATAAAATGAAATGATTATTTGCTGATCAGAAAATCTATCGATCAACCACTAATCAACTCACCGTCCACTAAACTACCATGAATCAATTCAGTACTGTGCTATCACGTGAACATTCAAGCAAATGAAGGGACACAAGCATGCAAACCAGTGCATTTTTCCTATCGACACGTGCCGTTGAAAACTCGCGGTTCCTTCGCACGTTATTAAACAGTCAGTGTTACGTTGGCAACCTAGGTTTGTTTTCAAGAATGCTGAAAACTGAGTGAATTCTGGGAGCACTTAAACTGAAATTATGACAAACCTCACATGTTTGTCTTCTTGATAGCCTCACACAGCCTCTGACATATGTTATTTTCGCATAATTATAACGGTTTATTTTGGTATTCACACACACACACACACACACACACACACACACACACACAAACACACACACACACACACACACACACACGCAATTATTTCCTAATGGCATTCTTTTTTTTAATGGGGAGCTTCCGTCTCCAATCTCGTTTTTTAATCTCACTGTCAACTGCCGCCACAGTAAACGTCACCATGTTGACAAGAACATATCCCAGAATGCTAGAACTATGTCATGAAACAGAAACGGGGAAATGGCTCTAGGGGAGATAACTGAAAATGTGAAAAAACAGTTACGGCTCTTTCATCTCTCTCCCTCTCTCACACTCTCTGCACGCGCACGCGCGCGCGCGCGCACGCATGTGTGTGTGTGTGTGTGTGTGTGTGATCTGCTTTTGATGGAGTATTCAGTTTGCTGGTTAGCAGTAACCTCGCTAAAACTGCACCTGTCGCTATCGCCATATGTACAGATCCTCCAAAATTCAAATGGAGCAAACACTGATCAGTCCATCAAAATGAAACTGATCAGTTCAACCACCCATCCACCTCCCTCCCATCTCTCTCTCTCTCCCCCCCCCCCCAACGCACTCACCATATCAAACACCCGCAAGTGACCGTACGAAAAGACGATGGCGTTCGGCGGGGTTGCCACGGGCAACATGAAGGCAAAGGACGTTGCCATGGCAGCCGAGGCCATGAGGTACAGCGGGTTGACGCCCACGTTCAGAGCCTGAAACCACAGGTACAGGGGAGGTAACGTCGTTTGCTTTTGTTGTTGTTTGTGTGTGGTGTGTGTGTGTGTGTGTGTGTGTGTGTTGTTTTTGTTTTTGGTTTTGTTTTCATTCTATAATTGAATAACTGACCACTTGAGGTGAAATTATTCATGTACTACTACTGATGCTCTTGCTGCTGCTTCTACTGCTATTACTGCTGCTACTGCTTGTACCATTACAATAGTTATTGTTACTATTCAAGAGTTTTTTGTAGTTTTTTTTAACCGTATGTCCACAAAACGCAATATTGCACTACTGCTAACTGCTACTGTTGATATTACTAGTACTACTGCTGCTGTCGGTGCTACTGCTACTGCTGCTACTACTATTTCTCCTGCTGTTGTTGCTGCTGCTGCATTTAATGTCTGTCCCCTCTTAGTGATATGGCGCAAATGATGCTGCTAGCAATACTATTAGTACTGCTACAACATCTACTACATCTACGACCACTGCTGTTGCTACTACAACAACTACACCTACTACTGCTGCTTCTTCTATTACCTCCATCACCACCACCACCACCACTGCTATTGCTGCTATGACTGCTACTACTACTTTATCTTCTAGAGCTACTCCTACAACCGCTGCTACTGCTATCAGTGATACTGCTGGAAGACAGATACGATGCATCTTTATTACCCAAATGTACATGAGTCTCAAGGAAGAGTTGGAGGGTCAAGACACATTCATACCTCATCTTAGGTATACACAAATATATTTCAGTCGGGAACAAAAAAATCAGTGTACATATCTGATGCACTCAACAGGAAGCCAAATGAAAGCGCACACACTCTCAAGAACCACGCATAGGCACCTCAGCATGCTCCCTGGAACATCTTCTACGCAAACACACCTTGTGGAACCGACGACGATCCTGCATGCCATTTAAAATGACGTGATTTTTGCATTTAGCTGGATCGTTCTTTACGCATGCTGCAATTATTACCCCCAGCGAGAGGTGTTTCACCAGCTTTTGCTGGTGCGTTTGTTTGTCTGTCTGTCTGCAAGAATATGCACACAAAAAACTACCAAACCGATTTTGACAAAATTTGATGAAAAGAGGGTCTATAGCCCAAGAGCGAATGTTGTAACTTTGGGTGTGAACCCGTAGGAAAGATTTTTTTTTGTGGCATCAGTTATCGGATCACTGGAGCACCTAAAGCGGTGATTCCCCCCAAGGCCGAAATCCACCTCTTCATTAGGTGGTGCTTCACACCGCGTCCTCTTCATCTGCAAAAAGAAAAAAAAAAGCAGAAAAAAAAACAAAAAAGAATTCCACTAATAGCTTCTTTTTTCTGTTCTTTTTCTTTTTTTTTTCTTTCTCCAACAAGTCTCTTACACACGAAGCATAGTCTGTGTGTTCTCTTACAAATGGACATATTCTTGCTGATTTTAGTGTCTTGGCGGCGCAGCAAAGATTTGGACTGAAGGCAGGTTCAGGATATGTTCAGCAAGAATAAGCAACAAAAAAAACAAAACACATTTCTAAGCCCATTTAAACAGAACGTGATGAAAGAAGGACTGGAGGAGAAGGGGGTGGCGGCGGGGGTGGGGGTGGCGGGGAGCTACCGTCAAGGTGAGGGACAATTTTAACCTTTCTTTCTCTGTCACTCTCCCCCTCTCCCTATCTCTCTCTTTCTCACTCGCTCTCTCTCTCTCTTTCACCCTCTCTCGCTGTCTGTGTTTGCCTCTCTTTCTCCCTCTCTCTCCCGCCCTTTCTGTCTCTCTCTCTCCCTCCATCTCCCTTCCTCCCACTCTCTCCCTCCCCTTCTCCCTCCCCCCTCCTCTCTCTCTCTCCGTCCTCTTCCCCCCCCTCTCTCTCCCCCCCCCTCCCCCCCCCCTCCCTGCAGCCGTGACGGCCACTGCCATGCCAGGACCCAGCACTCACGATCTGCGCCATGATGGGCATGAGCAGGGTGGAGGTGGCGGTGTTGCTGGTGACCTCGGTGGCGACGGCCACGATCATGCACAGGATCAGGTTCAGCACCCACGGGTCCAGCGAGCTGAGGTGGATCAGCTTGTTCCCCAGCCAGTCCGACAACCCCGAGGCCTGCAACGCACCGGTCAGTCAGGTTCAACACACACCAGTCATTGAGCTTCAACACACACCAGTCATTGAGCTTCAACACACCAGTCATTGAGCTTCAACACACCAGTCAGTCAGCTTCAACACACCAGTCATTGAACTTCAACACACCAGTCATTGAACTTCAACACACCAGTCATTGAGCTTCAACACACCAGTCATTGAACTTCAACACACACCAGTCATTGAGCTTCAACACACCAGTCATTGAGCTTCAACACACCAGTCATTGAACTTCAACACACCAGTCACTGAACTTCAACACACCAGTCATTGAGCTTCAACACACCAGTCATTGAGCTTCAACACACCAGTCATTGAGCTTCAACACACCAGTCATTGAGCTTCAACACACCAGTCATTGAGCTTCAACACACCAGTCACTGAGCTTCAACACACCAGTCACTGAGCTTCAACACACACCAGTCATTGAGCTTCAACACACACCAGTCATTGAGCTTCAACACACTAGTCATTGAGCTTCAACACACACCAGTCATTGAGCTTCAACACACCAGTCATTGAGCTTCAACACACCAGTCATTGAGCTTCAACACACACCAGTCATTGAGCTTACACACACCAGTCATTGAGCTTCAACACACCAGTCACTGAACTTCAACACACTAGTCATTGAGTTTCAACACACACCAGTCATTGAGCTTCAACACACCAGTCATTGAGCTTCAACACACCAGTCATTGAGCTTCAACACACCAGTCATTGAGCTTCAACACACCAGTCATTGAGCTTCAACACACACCAGTCATTGAGCTTACACACACCAGTCATTGAGCTTCAACACACCAGTCACTGAACTTCAACACACTAGTCATTGAGTTTCAACACACACCAGTCATTGAGCTTCAACACACCAGTCATTGAGCTTCAACACA
>CM031621.1:49015324-49032824 GCA_018398815.1 Conus ventricosus | reverse complement strand
TTTGAAAAGGGCGGTCTAGTCAAAAAGGCCTTTTGGGCAAAGGCAGCTTAGACGTGGGCCATAGTTAGCTAGCAAGGCCTATCTAGTCAGAAAAGCCTTTTAGGCAAAGGCAGCTTAGACGTGGGCCATAGTTAGCAAGGCCTATCAAGTCAGAAAAGCCTTTTAGGCAAAGGCAGCTTAGACGTGGGCCATAGTTAGCAAGGCCTATCTAGTCAGAAAAGCCTTTTAGGCAAAGGCAGCTTAGACGTGGGCCATAGTTAGCAAGGCCTATCTAGTCAGAAAAGCCTTTTAGGCAAAGGCAGCTTCAGCGTGGGTCATACTTGGCAAGGCCTATCAAGTCAAAAGGGCCTTTTTGGCAAAGGCGTCTTAGGCGTGGGCCATATTTGGCAAGGGCTATCTAGTCAAAAGAGCCTAACAGGCAAAAGGCAACTTTGGCGTGAGCCATATTTGACATGGGCTATTCGGTAAAAAAAAAAAAAGCCTTTTAGTTAAAGGCAACTTCGGCGTGGGCCATATTTGGCAAGGACTGTCCCGTCAAAAGGGCCTTTAAGGCAAAGATATCTTAGGCGCGGGCCATGTTTGGCAAGAGCTCTTTAGCTAAAAGGGTCTTTTAAGCAAAGGCAACTTCTGCGTGGGCCATATTAGCATGAGCCGCTAAAAAAGACAATTCTGTCAAGGTACAGGCAATTTTTGGAAAGGGTGATTTAACCCGGGGCAATTAAGGCATGGGTAAATTAAATATCGGCAATATAAACATAGGAAGTCAAGGCAAATGGCGGTTTAGGCACAGACAATCAAGGTGAGGGCAACAGCATGGACAATTGAAGAATAAACGTATCAACATGGACAATTTTGACATTTTTTTATGTGTGGAAAGATTGGGATCGTTTTGTGAATACGAGTCTACGGTCTTCACAGTTTCCTTTCAATCTTTCTATTATACACAGCTACACCCAGATATCACCAAAATGTTATCAGCTATGGGGAAAACTCGGGCAAACATGGAAGACAGGCAGACGGGCAGGCACACACATACAGAGAGAGAGAGAGAGGAGAGAGAGGGGGGGAGCGGGGGAGGAGAGAGAGAAAGAAAGACAGACAGACGGAGAGACAGACAGAGAGACAGATACAGAGAAAGACACAGAGAAAGATACAGAGAGAGACAGACATACAGACAGACGGAGAGACAGACAGAGAGACAGATACAGAGAAAGACACAGAAAGAGAGAGAGAGAGAGAGAGAGACAGACAGACGGAGAAAGACAGAGAGAGAGAGAAACAGGCACAGAGAGAGAGAGAGTAACAGAGAGAGAGAGAGAGTGAGACAGAGAGAGACAGAGAGAGAGAGGGGGGGGGAGAGATAGACAGAGACAGACAGAGAGAGAGAGGGAGGGGGGGCAGATACGAGGGTTGTTCAATTTAAGATGACACTAGGCTTGCCGTTTGGAAACGAAGCACCGCACAGAAAAATGTTTATACCAAACACAACTTTAAAGTTTACCTGATTAGAATTGCAGAAAATAAAGTTGACGTCATGACGCAACTCGGAGTATGACGTAATTACAACTGTGTTTCAAACAGCTGAGCCTGAAAAAAATGGACGTCACCCATGAGCAATTTCGTTTCTACACTTTCACAAGGCTACAACTTGGTGACGATTGTAGGAGGATACACGCAGATTTGCAAGCTGTTTACGGAACGGATTGTGTGTCTTACCGCACAGTTTGCAGATGGGTCAAACAATTAAGAGCAGGTAGGGCGCCATCTGATTGGGTAATCGTGCAGAGCGAGCTTTACCAGCTCGGAACGAACAAAACATTGCATTTGTGAAAAGACTGATAGAGGAGGATCCACATTCGACTGTGCGGGAATTAAGCGAGGCATGTGAGCTTTCAATTGGCACCATTAACAACATTCTGCACAAAGACCTTCACATGAGAAAACTGGCTGCAAGATGGGTGCCACATCTCTTAAGCGATGATCAGAAGCAGCAGCGGGTGGCATGTTCACGCAAACTGCTCGACGAGTTTGAGCCCAATGGGCCAAAACGACTGTGTGACTTAGTGACGGGAGACGAGAGTTGGCTGACATTCTACGGCATCCCCAACAAACGCTGCAACACGCATGTGGGTTGGCCCTGACGGAGACCGACCAGTTGTTCTTCGCCCAGGATTCCAGAGTCGCAAGCGAATGTTTTCTATTTTTTTCAACACGCAAGGCCTTGTGGCAATTGACATTTTGCCTGAGAAATCAACAATCACTGCCTCCTACTATACCCAAGTTGTGCTCCCAAAAGTTGTAGGAAAAATCCATGAGCAGCGCCCAACCGTCAGCACCCAGAGGACCCTTCTTCTGCATGACAATGCCAGTGTCCATAAGGCGAAGGTCACCACGACCTTCCTGAGCGAGCAAGGAATCCAAGTTTTGGACCACCCACCCTACAGCCCCGACTTGGCCCCATGCGACTTCTGGCTGTTCCCTGCTCTGAAGGAAAAGCTCGCTGGGCGTAAGTTTGACCGGTACAAGACCTCGCCAAAGCCGTAAGATCAGAGTTGTCCGGTCTGCCTAAAACCGACTACCAGAGGGCGCTTGAGAATTGGCGTAGGAGGCTTGAAATTTGCATTCGAGCCAACGGAGAATACTTCGAGGGGATGTAAAAGTTTCAAGTTGCTGAGATGAGGTACGTTTTTAAGGGGGTGGTGACATCTTAAATTGAACAACCCTCGTAGACAGAGAGAGAGGGACAGACAGACAGAGAGACAGACAGTGTTCTCACCCCTTCATGAACCAAGAGGCCCAGCCGGGAGTCTCCTTGGGGTCTCTGCTGATCCACATGACGGCCAGAATGATGAAGAGAACCAGCACTATGATCTCCGCCATCCTGACACACACATAGACACATCCACATCCACATGACGGCCAGAATGATGAAGAGAACCAGCACTATGATCTCCGCCATCCTGACACACACATCAACACATCCACATCCACATGACGGCCAGAATGATGAAGAGCACCAGCACTATGATCTCCGCCATCCTGACACACACATCAACACATCCACATCCACATGATGGCCAGAATGATGAAGAGAACCAGCACTATGATCTCCGCCATCCTGACACACACATCAACACATCCACATCCACATGACGGCCAGAATGATGAAGAGAACCAGCACTATGATCTCCGCCATCCTGACACACACATCAACACATCCACATCCACATGACGGCCAGAATGATGAAGAGAACCAGCACTATGATCTCCGCCATCCTGACACACACATCAACATCCACATGACGGCCAGAATGATGAAGAGAACCAGTACTATGACCTTTGCCATCCTGACACACACACAGACATCCACATCCACATGACGGCCAGAATGACGAAGAAAACTAGCACTATCACCTCTGCCATCCTGAGACACACACACACACACACACACACACACACACACACACATCCACATCCACATGACGGCCAGAATGACGAAGAGAACTAGCACTATCACCTCTGCCATCCTCACACACACACACACACACACACACACACACACACACACACACACACACACACACACACATCCACATCCACATCCACATGAGGTTCAGAATGACGAAGAGAACCAGCACTATCACCTCTACCATCCTGACACACACAGAGACACAACCACATCCACATGACGGCCAGAATGACGAAGAGAACCAGCACGATGACCTCTGCCATCCTGTTACACATATAGACATAACCACATCCACATGACGGCCAGAATGACGAAGAGAGCCAGCACGATGACCTCTGCCATCCTGTTACACACACTAACACATCCACATTCACATCTACATGACGGCCACAATGACAAAGAGAAGCAGCACTTTGACCTCGGCCATCCTGACACACACATAGACGCTTCCACATTCGCATGAGGGTCAGAATGACGAAGAGAACCAGCACTATGATATTTCCCATCCTGACACACACACAGACACATCCTTATCCACATCAAACATGACGGCCAGAATGACGAAAAGAACCAGTACTATCACCTCTGCCATCCTGACACACACATCAACACATCCACATGAGGGTCAGAATGACGAAGAGAACCAGCACGATGACCTCTGCCATCCTGTTACACATATAGACACATCCACATCCACATGACGGCCAGAATGACGAAGAGAACCAGCACGATGACCTCTGCCTTCCTGATACACACACTGACACATCCACATCCACATGACGGCCACAATGACGAAGAGAAGCAGCACTATAACCTCTGCCATCATGACACACACATAGACACATCCACATCCACATGACGGCCACAATGACGAAGAGAACCAGTACTATGACTTCCGTCATCCTGACACACATAGAGACACACACACACATACACAGAAACACACACACACACATGCTTACACACACACGCACAGAGAGAGAGAGAGAGAGAGAGAGAGAGAGAGAGAGAGAGAGAGAGAGAGAGAGAGAGGCACACACAAACACACACACATTCACAGGCACGTGCTCGCGCGCGCACACAGACACAGACACACGCGCGCGCGTGTGTGCGCAGAGATAGAGAGAGAGAGAGACAGACAGACAGATAAACAGACAGACACACACACATACGCACGCACGCACACACGCTATAGCGCCAGGCTAAGGTATAACACTGACCTTATAAAAGTCAAGGTCACGTATGGTAAAAATCCTATAAAAGTCAAGGTCATGTATGGTAAAGATCCTAAACAGCCAGGCTAATGTATCGTACAGACCTTATAAAAATCCAAATGATGTATGCTAAAGATCCTGCAACAGCCAGGCTAATATATCGTAAAGACCCTATAAAAAGTCAAGATAGTATATGGTAAAGATCCTACAACACCCAGGCTATAGTACAGACCTCACAAGAAGTCAAGATAACCATGGTAAAGATCCTACAGCAGCCTGGCCAATGTATGGTACAGACCCTATTAAAATTCAAGATAATGTATGAAAAAGATCCTAGAGCAGCCTGGCCAATGTATGGTACAGACCCTATTAAAATTCAAGATAATGTATGAAAAAGATCCTACAGCAGCCTGGCCAATGTATGGTACAGACCCTATTAAAAGTCAAGATAATGTATGAAAAAGATCCTACAGCAGCCTGGCCAATGTATGGTACAAACCCTATTAAATGTGAAGATAATATATGGTAAAGATGCTTACAACAGCCTAGCAGCCAAGGTAATGTCTGGGGAGCCCAGAAAACTTAAAGTAATGCACAGTAAACACTCCATAAAAGCGAAGGCATTGCATACTTAGGACCCCATGACAGCGAAGGCGACGTAGAGTTAAAATGCCGTAACAAATAAGGCAGAATGCGACGATAGCACCACGACAGACAAGGTAAATGTGAAGTTCAGATGTTCTTGGCAACGTGCAGTGAAGACGTCATAGCAGCCATGTGTAGTAATGACGTCACAACAGCCTTGGGAGCAATGACGTCACAACAGCAAAAGGTAACTGTGTGTTTAAGACGTCAAACGGCCCTAGGTAACATGCCATGAAGTTGTCATAAATGATGTCATGAGGCCCAGATGATGTGTGATAGTGACGTCAACACTTACGTCATGGGACCAAGGTCTTTCCACGCTTGCATGATGACTTTCCTCACTCCTTCCTTCTGCTCTGGGCTTATCTTCTTGCACATGCTGGAACATCGCCGCACGAACACACACAGACACACACACACACACACACACACACACACACACACACACACACACACGCACGCACGCACGCAGACACACACACACAACACACACACACACACACATACACACACACACACACACACAAAACACATACAAACACGCACACACACACCACACACACACAACACACACACACACACACACACACACGCACGCACGCACGCACGCACGCACGCACGCAGGCACGCACGCACGCACGCACAACACACACACCACGCACGCACGCACGCACGCACGCACGCACGCACGCACGCACCACACACACACACACACACACACACACACACACACACACGTTGAGTAAATATAGAAGCTAAACACGAGGCAATGTGTCTTTGTATCTAACTGTATCTGTCCATCCATCTGTCTGTCTATCTGTCTGTCTCTGTCTCTATCTGTCTATCTATCTACCTCCCCCCCCCCTCTGTCTATCTATCTACCTGTCTCTGTCCATCTATCTATCTGTCTGTCTGTCTCTCTCTCAGCATGTATGTTTCTCTATCTATCTATCTACCCCAAGCGCATACATCCAATTTGTTTCTTGAGGAAAATGACCATGAGAACCCTCTGACCCTCCTCCCTCTCTCTTTCCCCCCTCCCCTCCCCGCCCCGCCTGACACACACCGAGTTTGTCTTGAAGAACATGACCATAAAAGACAACACCACCCTCTCCCTCGTCCTATTCCCCCCCCCCCCCCCCCCCTTCCCTCCACTCACACTCTGACTTTTGCCTCGAGAAACCTGATCATGAAAAGCTTCTCTCTCCCCCTCCCCCCCCCCCCCCCCCCCTCCTCAGTCCTCTCTCCCCCTACCCCGCCCGACACACTCTGACGAACATGTGATCATGACTAGACACCTCCCTTCCTCCCTTTCCCACCTCCCCTCCCCGCTCACCACAAACAATGATTTTGTCATGACCATGAAAAGATCCTCCTCACTCCCCCCCCCCCCCCTCCCCACCCTCCCTCCCCGTCCAACACACTCTGACGTTGTGTTGAAGAACACGCATGAAAAGACCCCTTCTCCTTCTTCTCCCCGCTCCCCCCTCCTCACCTAACACTCACTGCCATTGCCTTAAAGCATACGACAAATGCAAGACAACCCCCCCCCCCCCCACCTTCTACCATCACGACCCCACTCCCAGTCCTACATACTCTGACTGTGTGTTGAAGAACACACATGAAAATACCCCCCTCCCTCTTCTCCCCCCCCCCTTCTCACCTAACACTCACTGCCATTGCCTTGAAGCATACGACAAATACAAGACCCCCCCCCCCCCCCCCCCCACCTTCTACCATCACGACCCCACTCCCCGTCCTACATACTCTGACTTTATGTTGAAGAACACACATGAAAAGACCCCCCCCCCCTCCTCTCTCTTCCCCACCCACACCCCACCTAACACACACTGACATTGCCTTTAAGAACAGACACCCCCTCCCCACAGTCTCCATCGTCTTCTTCCTCTCTCCCCGCCCATCTCACACACACCGACTTTGTCCTCTCTCTCTCTCTCTCTCTCTCTCTCCCTCTCTCTCTCTCTCTCTCTCTCTCTCTCTCACACACACACACACACACACACACACACACACACACACACACATAAACACACAGTCGCGGCCTTTCCCAAATCCCCCTCCCCCCACACACACACATTTGGCTCTGAGGAACACAACCATCAACAGCATCTATGCCAACACCAGCACGATGGCCGACATGGCCAGCACCATCCTCATCCAGTCGGCGAACGTCACCCCGACCCCCCCCCCCCCCGACTCCCCATCCCTCCCCCTCACAACCCCCCCCCCCCCCCCCCCCCCCCCCCACCCACACACACACCACACTGACTTGGCTCTGGGGAACATGATCATCAACAGAATCCATCCCAGCACCAGCACGATGGCCGACATGGGCAGCGCCATCCCCATCCAGTTGGCAAACGTCACCCCCGCCCCCTCCTCCTCCATGTTCAGGCTCTTGTAACGCTCGTTGAAGAGACTGAAAACAAACAGACAAACAAAAAAATGAGCGAACAGGTCACTCGATCAGCCAGCCAACTTCCAACTTCCGATTGAGGTCACCAGACTGACTGACTGACAACAATGTGACGACCTGGTTGTGAAACGACAACTCATAAGTCATGATCGTTACCATCATTCTTCTTCTTCAGTATCATTCGTAGAAGCCCCTCCCACCCCCCTTCTCCCTCCTCTCCATCTATAAGGCCCTCAGTGCTTCCAGTTTCTTAAATGGAAAGAGAACAAGAGATGCCTGGCTCCTACCTCTTCAGACAGAGGTAGCAAGTATGCCCTCGCTCCAGCCTCTTAAGAAAAAAGGCCGCCAAAGATGCCCCCCCCCCCCCCCCACACACACACACACACACAAACAAACAACAAACAAACAAAAAACGAAAGAATCTTCAGAGTCAGCTGGAGTCCATCAACTCCAATGTGTTAAGGAAGAAAGCAACCAAGACACCTCCCCCCTCCCGCCCCCTGAAAAAATTCTGTGTTCGATGTCTTCAGCTGCACACATGTGTTAAATGTCTAATGGGGAAGACAGAGGAAATCCCTATAAACAATGTCTTAAGTGAAAAAAAAAAAAGCGGAGGTGAAGAGGAAGAAAATGAAAAGGAGGATGAGAAGGAAGACGAGATCGATAAAGAGAACAAATATAAAAAAAAACTGTTCATTAGTGTGAGCCAGCAATATCCAATCTTGCTCATGTGGAAAAAGATTACTACCACAAAACTGACATCAATATCGTATTACCATCATCACCTCGACAATCCTCATTATCATCATGAACCCCACCATCATTATCATCATGAACCCCACCATCATCATCATCATCACCACCACCATGGATTCCACCACCCTTTCATCGTCATCGCCACAATTGTCAGTCCCCTCCCCCCTTCCATTCCATCCTCAGTGCCACCACTATCAGTCACCACCACCACCACCTCCTTTCCCATGACCACCAACACCACCACCTTCATCTTCCCACACAAACCACTACCCCCCTCTCCACTCACTCATCCGCCTGCCCCTTGAAGACGAGGTTGGGCGGCGTGCCGGTGAGGGTGGCGATACCGCCGATGTTGCAGCCATAGGCGATGCAGAGTGACAGCCCTTTGCACAGCAGCGTGTAATCCGGGTCATCCTCTTTGTCCTCGATGTCCACTTCCGCTTTGACATCATCCGTGGAGGTGGGCTGCCTGGTCAAACATCACCTCATGCACCCGACTGTATGCACCGCAGATGTAGCAAGTGTCGGTTTGACGGGTTGAGCAACACTGTTTCAAGCATTGGCCGAACCTGTCCGCTCTATTAGAACAGCGTTCTGCTCGAGTTAGCTTCCTCTGTCAATATACGCTTACCACTGTCCAATCAAAATCGATTTCCCAGATCCCAGGAGCATATAACCCACGCCAGGCTTATTTCCCTTCTTCGAAATGGCGATCGGTTCACTTCCTTCGATTCAATTTTCTAATTCTGTCACACAGAATATTCATTAGATCAAACATGCAGAGACTTGAAAAGATTAAATCGCACGCGCACAATTATAAGCGCACGAGACTACCCCAAAAACCGGCTGAATAAGGAAAAAAAAAAAGGAAAAAAAAACGTTTTGTCAGGTGTGAGCCTGCGTGAAACAACATACGAGAAGTTTCTCCCGTACAGCGACGATCGATAACAGTACACGCATGCCAGCTGGGCGGAATACCCCGCTGAAGTATTATTGTTTTACTGCTAATGTTTGACCGTTGACAAATTTTATTCTGTGTTGATTTCACAATGACTTCAATTTCGCCAAATCTTTAAAAGTGTTTGAAATAACTCCGCCAAATAACATGGACGAACGAATCACAAGATAAAACACGACGCGTTTCGACCTCCTAGGTCTTCTTCATGCAAGATAAACAACACCCAGGATCACAAAAATGAAGAGCGGGCAATCACCTATCTTATCAAATTCGGCGCAAGATGGGCGTTGATTCAACGCCGAATTTGACAAGATAAGATAAGTGATTGCTCGTTCTTCATTTTCGTTGTCCTGAGTGATGTTTATCTTGCCTGAAGAAGACCTGAGAGGTCGAAACGCGTCGTGTTTTGTCTTGTGATTCGTTTGTTCTTGTCGTTCGGCGGAGTTATTTTAAACACTGTTTAAGGTTTGTTTGGATTTCTGCCTGCAGTCGCCTCACTTTGCAACAAACTTCAATTTCTTCGTTTTAATGGAAGCATTCGTGCCGGGTGCGCGCACTTCAAACAAGGTGAAAGGTCAAGTATGCGAATGGCCTAACAATGTGTCTTGCGTGTGGCTTCCTAAGTCTGCGCAGTGTGGTATGCCTGGACACTGTCTCAACGCGGGTGGGTATTTCCAAATGCTCAAGAGAGGAAAAGAAGTATCTTCGCCTTTTGCTAGGTAGAGCGCCATTGCGTGTTTCCAAAGACACAAAGGAAACAGGATAAGTATCTCGCCTCGCACCCCCACTGGTCGCCTTTTCTCGGAGTCCCATTCACTCGCGGAGGTCACTAACCTCACATCTGGGCACCACAGTCGTTGCACGGCTGTGACAGAATTGTTCTACAGGTTGAGCTGCCATTTCATGTGACAACGCGCACCAGCTTCAGACAAAAACAAGTACCGAGCGACGCACCATTCAATGTCTGAAGAGCTTCGTTAATGTCTGCATTTATCAAAGAACATGCAGTCCCTAAACTGCTTTTACATTCATCAGATGTCATATTCTTCTTGATGTCTTCTTCAAATTCATTTTGGTCCCTGACCATTTTTTTTTCGGGCATGAAACTACTCGCATTTACATTTGCTTCCTCATCAATATTAACTTGGGAGTTAAACACCACTTCAACAGGCATGTTTTGATCCCATTTTGGACGGGCATTCAGTGAAACGCAAAACTTCCAACAAACATCGTGGCACAGCAGCGTAGTCAATAATACTACACCCGCCTGTTGACATACATGTAAAGTGACCAAAATCCTTATCAATTTTTCAATTGGAAACTTTGTCTTCGTTTTGTGGGAAAGTGTCTAAATACATCAGTGTACGTATTTGTTGTTCACGACTGAATGCGTTCAATTCGGGATTCGCTTTAAATCTCATGCAAAGGGGTTGGAGTTTGCAGATCTCGACACTGAAGGGACACTTTTCTTCAACCTCTATGTCTCGGGGCGAGGGTTTGAATCCAGGATTCTCAGATCCAGACAGCAGGGCTCTATCCACGAGACCAAGGAGACACGCCCCCCCCCCCCCCCCCCCCCCCCCTTATCGTAACGTTAAAATATGTAAATCTCTAGAAGGGTATATAGACCAGCTAGACAACCTTCAAAATCTGATTCTGAAGTACAGGAGACAGGATCATGTAGTTGAAGTTTTAACCATCAATGCTGGACACCGAAGAAATGTGTCTGCACCTATGGACTATGGCAGGCATGCGCTCGCTCTCTCTCTCTCTCTCTCTCTCTCTCTCTCTCTCTCTCTCACACACACACACACACACACACACACACACACACACACACGCCCATACACGCACGCACACATCACACACACAAACACACACACACGGACAAACACACACACACACACACACACACACACACACACACACACACACACACACACACACACACACAACGCACACACACACTGGAAAGATTAAAAAGAAAACGAACAATCAATCAGACGACAGACTCACGGCTGAGGGCCCCACATATTCAGTCAACTCCTGCATGCGCACCACGTCTTGACCGGTCTCTCTCAGCCCCAGATCGTCTTTTGTATCCACCGCGTCGTTCTCATCTTCTCAACAAAACAGACCCAATGAAAGAACAGACTGAAACGGACTTCATCTTTACCGGAAAGTAACCAAAATACAAACTACAGCTTTACCGGAAACAAACCGAAATACAGGGTACACAAAACTTCAGCTTTAACCGGAAAGTAACCAAAATACAAACTACAGCTTTACCGGAAACAAACCAAAATACAGAGCACACAAAACATATTGGCAAGTCCTTCTTACAAAAACACAGAACATTCCTGTCAATCATCAGCGAAGGGTGTTTTTTTTCGTGACAGCTGAAGAACATTCTTAAAAACTTCAATTGTCTGTTTTATACTGTATATCAAAAAAAATGTTATTTTGCATTCTGTTTTGGTGCTCTCAGAATCAAGTAAAAATCAAAGTGCACAAAGAAAGGATTGCGAAAGGGGAAAAATCGATTTCAACTGCAGTGTACTTGTGTCAACGTCTCTTTGGTTTGATCATCTGTCAACAATGTATTTCACAAGAAAGATTCTTCTGGGGTGTTCAGTTTGAGTTGAAACGATAAATACATGCATTGCACGGAATCGAATTGTGTTGTGTTGTGTTGTGTTGATTTGTGTTTGTGTTGTGTTGTGTTGTGTTGCACTGCATTGTATTGTACTGCATTATACGGTATTGTATTGTACTGTACTGTATTGTACTGTATTGCACGGTATTATGTTGTACATCATTGTATTGTATTATACTATATTGAACTGCATTGTACGGTATTATGTTGTACGTCATTGTACTATATTGAACTGTATTGTACGGTACTATGTTGTACGTCATTGTACTATATTGAACTGCATTGTACGGTATTATGCTGTACGTCATTGTACTATATTGAACTGTATTGTACGGTATATGCTGTACGTCATTGTACTATATCGAACTGTATTGTACGGTATTATGTTGTACGTCATTGTACTATATTGAACTGTATTGTACGGTATTATGTTGTACGTCATTGTACTATATTGAACTGTATTGTACGGAATTATGTTGAACGTCATTGTACTATATGAACTGTATTGTACGGTATTATGTTGTACGTCATTGTACTATATTGAACTGTATTGTACGGTATTGTGTTGTACGTCATTGTACTATATTGAACTGTATTGTACGGTATTAGGTTGTACGTCATTGTACTATATTGAACTTACTGAAACGGTATTAATGTTGTACGTCATTGTACTATATTGAACTTACTGTACATATTATGTTGTACGTCATTGTACTATATTGAACTGTATTGTACGGTACATGCTGAAACGTCATTGTACTATACTGAACTGTATTGTACGGTATTATGTTGTACGTCATTGTACTATATTGAACTGTATTGTACGGTATTATGTTGTACGACATTGTACTATATTGAACTGTATTGTACGGTATTATGTTGTACTCATTGTACTATATTGAACTGTATTGTACTGTATTATGTTGTACGTCATTGTACTATATTGAACTTACTGTACGGTATTATGTTGTACGTCATTGTACTATATAGAACTTATTGTACGGTATTATGTTGTACGTCATTGTACTATATTGAACTGTATTGTACGGTATTATGTTGTACGTCATTGTACTATATTGAACTGTATTGTACGGTATTAATGTTGTACGTCATTGTACTATATTGAACTGCATTGTACGGTATTATGTTGTACGTCATTGTACTATATTGAACTTACTGTACGGTATTATGTTGTACGTCATTGTACTATATTGAACATACTGTACGGTATTATGTTGTACGTCATTGTACTATATTGAACTGTATTGTAAGGTAATTGCTGTACGCCCATTGTACTATACTGAACTGTATTGTACGGTATTATGTTGTACTTCATTGTACTATATTGAACTGTATTGTACGGTATTATGTTGTACGTCATTGTACTATATTGAACTGTAATTGTACGGTATATGTTGTACGTCATTGTACTAAAATTGAACTTATTGTACGGTATTATGTGTACGTCATCGTACTATATTGAACTTATTGTACGGTTTTTATGTTGTACGTCATCGTACATATTGAACTTATTGTACGGTGTTTGTTGTACGTCATTGTACTATATTGTACTGCATTGTACGGTATTATGTTGTACGTCATTGTACTATATTGAACTTACTGTACGGTATTATGGTGTACGTCATTGTACTATAGTGAACTTATTGTACAGTAATTATGTTGTACGTCATTGTACTATATTAACTTATGTACGGTATTAGTTGTACGTCATCGTACTATATTGAACTTATTGTAGGGTTTTGTGTTGTACGTCATTGTACATATTGAACATGTACATGTATTGTACGGTAACTATGTTGTATTGTATTGTACTGCACTGCACTACATTGTACTGTATTGTATTGCACCATTTTATCGTCACTACAAATTTCTTCTGGTTGCCCTCCCCTTGGAGACCCGGTAGCCGTGGTTCAGTGCCACCCTTTTGTCCTCTTCCTCCTACGTGGTTCTTTCCTCTCCACAGAGTTTTTTTTCCCCAAGGACAACGCCAATGTTGTCGTGGGCTCGTGAACATGCGCTAATCGGCATGCTGCACACAGGAGCTTCGTTTTTTTTGGTTTCATTTGAAATACCAGCACTCAGATCCCTCACTCTGGGTCTAACGGCCGAGGGGTGGCGGGACAGAGGAGAAGGAAAGTGGGCCCCCGAGACTCAAACCATAAACCCACGATTCCCTCGCTTCCTATGCTGACTGCTTTAACCACCGGGCTACCGGTTCTACCAGGTTCTGCAGCTCGCAATCCAGCACGGTGGCAGAAACAGCCGAAAAGGAGTTCCAGCAGGATCTGATCGAGGGGGAACAAAAAGAGAACTTCTCGGGGTTAAAATCCCTCACGTTAGAACAGGCGTACGAGAGCTATGTGGGAAAGACGCGATCAGCCCCGATACGGCCCCTTGAGGTGGGCTGAGCTATAAACCACACGCACTGAACTGAAAATATACAGGGCGAGTTGGCCTTGAGACGCTCGACCCTCCAGTGGGAGTACAGGTTCGAATCTCTGCTGGGCCAAAAACATTTGTGACAGCAGAAAAAGGGTATCTGGGAGTCATGACCTGGATGCAGCTTGGCTCCCACAGACAGTAGAAGGTTAGCTGCACAGTATAGCGACTGCAGGCCGAAATCTACACAGATCTTAAAACGTGTACGCAATTACTCGCCAAACAACATGGACAAACGAATCGCAAGACAAAACACGACGCGTTTCGACCTCTTAGGTCTTCTTCAGGAAAAAATCAACGACACCCAGGACAACGAAAATGCCGAATTGGACAAGATGAGTGACTGTTCCTTCTTCATTTTCGTTGACCTGAGTGTTGTTTATCTTGCGTGAAAAAGACCTAAGAGGTCGAAACGCGTTGTCTTTTGTCTTCTGATTTGTTTGTCCATGTTGTTTGGCGGATTTACACACATATACTTTCAAACATCAGTGAAAGAAAGAAGTTCACAAGCGAAAAAAAAACTTGTATGACTGGGGCTTCTTCTCTGAAGACCTTCTATTACTTCAAGCTGTCCCCCGGGGGTGCTTCTGCTGTACTCACCAACCAACGCTGTGGGTTTTTTTTCTCTCTTTCTTTCTGCGTACGCAGGCCGATACTCCTGCGGACACTCCCTGTATAGACAGGCAAGGATTAATCCGAACTACCCAAGAAAGGAAGTGGAGTTTTGTGTGTATGACCGATTTTTATCCCGCCATTAAGGCAGCCATACTCCATCTTCGAGGAAGGTGCATGCTATGTGTAACGTGTCATCCACACCAACAGCCAAACTGGCCTTCTCTTCCGAAAGTTGGTGATGGATTTACGTGTGTGCAAGATGTTATGCATGCGTTCACACACGGAGCCTCGGTTTATAAGTCTCATTTGAAGGACTGCATGGGAAATGCATCAGAACCAATGTTGTTAACTCCGAGGGAAAAATCCCCCTGTAGCGAAACGGCCCGGTGGAGCTTCGAACCCGTAACCTCGAGATCACCAAGATTTCGAGTCCGGCGCTCTACCACTGAGCTATTCGGCCCCCCCCCAACGCTGTGTTGAAACCAGCCTCTCACCTGTATGTTCCTGCCGTCGCCCTCCGGTCCGTGGTACGTGTATCTCTCGGTGACAGGGGCTGAGGGTTCGCTCTTGGGCTGTTTCCAGGCGATGTCTCCATTGTTGGCCGCTGCGTCGATGTCCCCGTCTTCTTGTTCTGCGTACAGGGAGAGGTCACGTCAAGTCAACTCAGGTCAACTCAAGTCAAAATTATCTTTATTGAGGGTTAAGGAATAAGCTTTACAGCTGGGTTTGTTTTTTCATCCTGCCGTCACAAAAAAGAATAAATATCAATTACAATAATGAAGGGGGAAAAAAAGAAAAAAAAGAAACGCGAAGCAGTACGTAAAGAGAAAGAAGAATGTGTGAACAGATCCGCAGGAAAAACAGGTAGACAGGTTAAAGACCCACGTCAGTTATGCATAGGAGTCGACGGGTTGTACAATCACGAACATACCCAGCATATGCACCCCGTTCCCGAATAAGAATGGAGGATGTTTGAAGAGTTGGAGCTGCAGATTATAAATACAGAAGACAAAAACATCCTTCATGAATGCCCCCTCCCCCCCCCCCCCCCTTGTCTCCCCCCCTCTCCTTTTTTCTTAACTCCCTTTCTCCCATCGCCCTACGTTTCCCACCCCTATCTGTCATCCTTCTCTCACTTTCCTTTGATTTCTTCCCTCCGCCTCTCTTTCTCCCCTCTGACACCTTATCTTGCCCCGTTCATTTCGTCTCTGGTGTCTTTCTTCCTCGTCTCATTCTCCCCTCTTTCCCCGAAGATGGAGTATGGCTGCCTTAATGGCGGGATAAAAAAGGGTCATACACACAAAACTCCACTGCCTGGCTATACAGGGAGTGTCCGCAGGAGTATCAGCCTGCGTACGCAGAGAGAGAGAGAGAGAGAGAGAGAGAAGAGAGAGAGAGAGAGAGAGAGCGAGATTCTCCCCTCTGACACCTTATCTTGCCCCGTTTCATTTCGTCTCTGGTGTCTTTCTTCCTCGTCTCATTCTCCCCTGAGACACCTTTTTCCCTTTGTTTCTTCTCCCGTGACTCTTTTCTTTTTCTGTTTCATTATTCCTGTAACTTTTTTTTCTTTTCCGTTTCATTATTCCCATAACGTTTCTTTCCTGTTTCATTCTCCTTGCAATTCTTTTTCTTTCCTGTTTCACTCTTCCTGCAATGTTCTTCTTTTCCGTTTCATGATTCCTATAACTCTTTTCTTTCTATGTCTTCTCCTTCCTCTCATATCTTCATCCCCCCGTCTCATTCTCCCCCTATAACTTTTTTTCCACCCCCCCCCCCCTATCCATATCCCTGGAATATCTTTCTTCCCTGTCTGCTCTCCCCCCTCTGGTATCTTTTTCCCTTGTCTTTCTCTCCCTCTAATGTATTTCCCTGTCCTCCTTTCCCTTTGACATCTCCTTCCTCCTTTCTTTCTTACTTCTCCTCTGTCCCCTTTCCCTCTGAGAACTTCCTTTGCTGTCTCTTTCTCCTCTCCCTCCTCCCGTTGATGTTTGTCTCTCCTGTCTCTTTCTTCCTCCGATATCTTTCTTCTTCGTCTCCTTCGTCTTTCTCTGATACCTTTCTTTCTGGACCAAGTCTTCTGGGGTGACTGAGAGAGAGAGAGAGAGAGAGAGAGAGAGAGAGAGAGAGAGAGAGAGAGAGAGAGAGAGACAGACAGACAGACAGACAGACAGAGACAGAGATAGAGGCGGTGATCTATGACTATTGCAAGAACTGAAGGACACGTGTTCATGTTGTGACCGTTGTGACGGTCATATATACAAAGATTGAGTTGTGAACCGTGTGCCGGAAG
>CM031621.1:49000324-49010324 GCA_018398815.1 Conus ventricosus | reverse complement strand
TCCACGATCTGTTCTCACCATTCATACGATTATTGTACATCTTCAACTGAACGGTGAAATAACTGTCGTGACTTGATAACTATTGACAAAGCGGTGCGTTTTTTGTGTAGTATGAAAAGTTACCGGTGATATTAACGGTATTTTCTATGTCGCAAAAAAAGAAGAAAAAAAAAGAAAAGAAATGAATTAAAAAAAAAGAGGACCAGTTTGGCCGTTGGTATGAATGGCACGTATACGCACAGCATGCATGGACAGGAGAACTGAATGAGAAACTGATCGACTGACAGGCTGAATGAAGCGCCAGCAGGCAGCTCTTCAGTCCGCTCTACCCAGGTAGACTGCCCGTTGCGTAAAAGAAAGTGTGGGCTGGAAAGCGCTCAGAGCGTGGTCTCAAACGGAGAATGGGCGCTATATACCTACTCTAAATAACGATAATAGAAATGATACAATAACAATAACAATAATAATGATGATAACAATAATAATAATAATAGAAAAAATAATGAATACAATTATAATAATAATGATAATAATAATGATGATAATAATAATGATTATAATAATACTGATAATCATAACACTGATAATAATAACATGGCATTTCTAAAGCGCCTTGCCAAATTTCTAGGCGCTGACAATCCACATTTTCATGTACACAACGGGCTGCCTACCTGGGTAGTGCCGACTGAAGAGCTGCCTGCCGGCGCTTCATTCAGTCGTTTCTCAAGTCATCCAATCAACATCTTTCCCTCAATTTCCCTATATCTTCCCTTCTTTCAATTTCTCATGCAGGGTGCATGCTATGTGTACCGTGTCATCCATACCATAATAACGACAACAACAACAACAATATGGGCTCATTGCTTCACATCTGTTCCCCATGGGAAACGGGCAACTATGACCATTATGACTTGGTACTGCTGTCATCACTGCGCCAACAGAAGGCATCATCACTAAATGACTCTCCAAAGGCGCACCATCACTGACAAAATGAATGGTTTTCACCGCCTGTGGCTTACACTAGGGTCACATAGTCGTTTTCTTTTCCTTTTGTTTCGCTCTACGACGTGTAAACATGGTCAAAACGACAATAACAACAAAATAACTGTTTTCATGTGGAAGTTATTGTTTTCAAGTGAAAACGATTATTTTCATGTAGTTGCAAAGTGAGACGACTGCAGGCGGAAATATAAACAAATCTTAAATCAATGTTAGCAAACCGCTCCCCCCACCCCCCCCCCCCCCCCCCCCCCCGAAAAAAAAGAAGGAAAAAAAAACAAAAAAAACCGTGGACAAACGAATCACAAGACAAAACACGACGCGTTTCGACCCCTTACGTCTTCTTCAGGAGACAAGACACAAAACAATGAGGACAAACGAAAATAAGCGTGCAATCACTCATCTTCAATCACTTCAGCGTAAGACAGGCGTTCAGGTTTTTTTCACGTAAATTGTGAACTTTTGAAGCTACTGAGTGCCCATAGTCGTCGAGCATCCCACGCCACCAAGGATTCAGATCACGTGCTTGTCTGTCTGTCTGTCTGTCTCCCTCCCTCACATTCGGACGCAGTGGGACCACTTCGACGCTGTGAGTGGTTCAGTCCATTCTTGTTGTACATCTTGACATTCTTTCATCGTCGAAGCGAGTTGTTTAAGTCTTGCCCCTCGTTGTCCCTCCCTCCCTCTCTCTCTCTCTCTCTCTCTCTCTCTCTCTCTCCACATACACACACATACAGACACAGACACACGCACAGACACACGGATGCACGCGTGTGCGCGCGCGCACACACACACACACACACACACACACACACACACACACACACACACACACTTACACACACACACAAGTATGTTTACGCACACTCCCTCTCCCTCAGAGCAATCGAGCGAGCGACAGAGAGAGAGAGAGAGAGAGAGAGAGAGAGAGAGAGAGAGAGAGACAGAGAGAGAGAGAGACAGAGAGAGAGAGAGAGAGAGAGACAGACAGACTGACAGACAGAGAGAGAGCAAGAAAGAGACAGCCAAACAGAGAGATACAGAGACAGACAGAGACAGAGAGAGAGAGAGAGAGAGAGAGAGAGAGGGGGGGGGGGGAGGAGGAAGAGGAGGAGGAGCAGGGGGGCGGTACTCACCCGGTGATCGGACAGGGCCAGCGGCAATAGGACCAGGATGACGATGGTGGTCAACACCGGGCCACGTAAGGCCCACATCTGACTCACGATCTGTGACGTCATTGCGCCCCTCTCTCCTCCCCTCTGCACACAGGGACCCACATCATCATCATCAGCCATAATGCATATATATATATAATAAATGAAAGGAAACAAACCAAAAGAAAATCAGACAAACCACATGCTCAGTCCGTTCACTCGTTCATTGATGCCATCATGTTTTTTTTGGGTTGTTTTTTATCACCCTTTGTTACGAAGGCTTTTTTTTTGTTTGTTTGTTTATTCGTTTAAATGTATATAAAGTGTGCCAGTGTAATACATACTATGCTTTTTGCCTGAAGAAGACCCAACAGGTCGAAATGCATTGTGTCTTGTCCCGTACTTTGTCTGTCTGTGTCCTTGGCGGTAACTAACCCCCTCTCTTTCTAAATTTTTGCTTCATTTTCCGCTCTCAGTCACTCCGTTTTGAAACTTTACTATGCACAACTCAAAGTATACATTGTGTCTGTGTGGCACGCACCCACTCCCCACCCACCCCTCACCCCACCCTCAAAAATAAAAGCACCGATTGTATATGGTGGTTCCAAGTCTTTCCATTTGTTTCTTTACTATTTTTTGTTATCGTCCCCCACAGCTTCAATCATTACTGCAAAAGGGAAAAAAAATTCTATTCTCACCCATGTCTCTTGACTGGTTCGATTATTATTCGTATGTGAATACGATTTTCTTTTCTTCAAAAACTACGAAACATAATATTTCAACCGAACGTAGTTCAAAGATGCAATGTGGAACAGGAATAAATCGATTTGGGACGGCAGACCGTTTCTTGCATTCGGGAAATTTGGGGGCCGAATCGCTCGAGTTTTTTGGGTTTTTTTTTTTGTTTGCTTGGCTTTTTATTTTTTTTATTTTTTGTCTTTAAATCTCTGGTAACAAGACGGAAAACTACAAATTCATAGATTAATTTATACACCGTCAAAAGATAGAATCTAGCAGTTCCCGGCAGATGCAAATTCTGTCAACCCCTCTTTCCATCCCCTTCCTTCCTCCCATTTAAGCATATCTCATCCCCCTCACCCCTGCCTTTCGACCCTCCCCCTTCCACACACACAGTTTCACATCCCCAAGACCCCCCACCTCCTCCACCTGTTGCAAGACTGCAGGAAATTGGCGGAAATCAACAAAGTACGATCCTACGGGAAAACCGTGCACATTCGATGTATGTAACAAAATACATGTTTCTACACACACCTAAAGATGATGAATTTACGAGACAGCTCGATTATCCCCCCCCCCCCCCCCATCCCTTCTCCCTTAAGTTCTCATAATAAATAACATAGAGGAGGACTCCCCCAAACTCCACTGTTTGCTCCCCACACCCCTCATCTTTAACCATGATCTGTATGCAGTTGAAATTTCTCGCCAAAGCATTAATCAAATTTGGACATTCAAACTCTGTCGCCGAACAAACTGGTGATAAGATTAAAAACGTCAGGGGCATTCGGGAGAGCGTGGACTTCTGTCACATAACCTTTTTTTCTTGCCAGGGGAAGTAAGGGGTAGGCATACACATCAAAAGTTACTTCCCATGTTTGTTTTTTTTTTTTGTAGTAGCATGTGAAAACTACGAAACTCTAAGTTTATACAACTGGAAACTTAAAAACTGTATGAAAGAAAAACTGATTGAAAGATAGTTATCAGCTCGTCATTAGCAACTTCACTGCGCTTATGTTCAGTGAGAGAGAGAAAAAAAAAGTAATATTGAACGGATCTCAGATCCCCTTTTGTTCCAGATCCGCATTGTTGATCCGTAATCCAACTGATCGGCTTTATTCCTGAGCCATATTCCATCTATCCAGCGAGACTGGTAAAAACGGTTCCATAGGTTTCGCGCAGTGTAGCTGACAGACGAACAATCAAACGAAGGCAAGTGAAAACATCACTTTCTTGGCGGAGATCAGGACGAGTGATTTGACGTTTCATGCTTTCAGAGTCAAACGTGTTGCCATATTCGTTGGCCAGATTTCTTCTTCTTCTTCTTCTTCTTCTTCTTCTCTTCTTCGGCGTACGCAGGCTGATACTCCTGCAGACACTCCCTGTAAAGACAGGCAAGGATTAATCCCATCTACCTAACAAAGGGAGTGGAGTTTTGTATGCATGACCGTTTTTTATCCCACCATTAAGGCAGCCATACTCCAACTTCGGGGAAGGTGCATGCTATGTGTCACGTGTCATCCATACCAACGGCCAAACTGGCCTCCTCTTCCGAAAGTTGGTGATGGGATTTTACGTGTGTGTAAGATGTTATGCGTGCGTTCACATGCGGAACCTCGGTTTATAGTCTCATTCGAAGGACTTTTAAGAGATGACGACGATGAAGATGATGATGAAAAAGATGACGAACGTGAAGGAGAGGAAGAAGAGGAGGAGGAGGAGGATGGTGATGATGATGATGATGATGATGATGATGATAACGGACAGAGAAAGGGGGGAGTGGGCAGAGGAGGAGGGAGGGGAGGGCGAGGAGGAAGTGGAGCGACACATGAAGATGTGCACACGCATGCGCATACACATACACACAATCCTTCCTCTCCCTCCTCCTCCACCCTCTTTCTCTCTCTCTCTCTCTCTCTCCTCTCTCTCTCTCTCTCTCTCTCCTCTCTCTCTCTCTCTCTCTCTCCTCCATGTTTGCAAATGATCATCTGTGACACGTGCTGCTGTACATAAGAGCTCTGACGACTTGTATTGGGCTTAAATCTCCATTTGAGTCGTAGCAGACTTCAGGAATCGAGGCAGAACACGAACACCACTTCTCAGCCTCTTCACACTTCTCTCCCCTGCAGACACAGGGAGGACACAGCCTGCAGTTCCTCAGTCCCTTCCTGGAAGTGTGTGTACAGCATCCTCCAAGACCAACACGTGACACTTCTCTCCCCTGCAGACACAGGGAGCACACAGCCTGCAGTTCCTCAGTCTCTTCTTGATGTGTGTGTACAGCATCCTCCAAGACCAACACGTCGGAACTTCAAAGAGGACCAGACTGTCAGAGCTGAGATGACAGCCAAAACGCGCGAATGTGTCCTGAATGCACCTCCAAAGAAAGGGAACACCACCGCCTCGGAGTCATGTTATGGAAATAAATCGTTGCATGCAAAAAAACACAACAAAAAACAACAACAAAACAAAAAAAACCAAAAAAAAGCCATGAATTGAACAAAAAAGAAGAAAAAAAATCTAACGAGTCAAATTTCCATAAAATAGAAATGGGCACAGCGATGCGTGTACCCCGTCAGCAGTGTACCAGAAGGCACAACACACTCAAAAGAACAAAATGGGGGGGGGGGGTGTATACACCCGAGAGCTGTGTACAGAAAGGCAAGAGAGAGAGAGGAGAGAGAGAGAGAGAGAGAGAGAGAGAGAGAGAGGAGAGAGAGAGAGAGACAGAAGCAGACAGAAAGACAGACAGACAAGCACACACACTCATACACACTCGCGCAAGTACGCGCCTCACACACACACACGCACACACGCACGCACGCACGCACGCACGCACGCACGCACGCACGCACGCACGCACGCACGCGCACACGCACACACACACACACACACACACACACACACACACACTGCTGCTGGGTTACCTCTGTCCATTTTGTCTTTAGTCTTTAAACATATGTCTCTAGGGAATGTTTTTAACGTTTTTCAATGGAACTGCAGATCAATTAACACAAACTATGAACATCTAGAACAACACCTAGCCCATCACCAATATCATGTTTTAAGTCTTCAGTCATTGAATGTTAAGAAAGAAAAGCTGCCCCAACTAGACAATTACTATTTTCCTCCTATCATCCAAAAGATAGACACTAACGAGAAAATTAATACTGCCATTTATGTGCATGAAGGGGTAAATTACACTCTGTGCCCAAATCCAGTTCCATCAGAATTACTTGGTATACATTCTTGTGCAGTGACGGTTAAGTGTAATAACACTTTATTAACCGTCATATCTGTGTATTTACCAAAGGGTCCAGATGATAATAATACAGAATGGATTCGTACGTTTCAAGCGGACAAGGGAAAAAGGTACTAATAACAGGAGATTTTAACGCGCATTCACCATTTTGGGAGAAGAACTGTGAAAACATTACTAGCAACCGTTTCATTGAGAATATTATTGATTCATCATTGTATCTTCTGAATGACGGTAGAATAACGCGAATCCCTGATAATCCTTATCATAGAGCAACAGCTATTGATCTAACTCTTGTTTCTCCAGATCTGGCACCAATTTGTAAATGGGATTCTTTAGATGATAGCCTTAATAGTGACCATATTCCTGTTATTACTAGCTTTGAACTCTCTAGCACATAAAACAAGGATCTAACAGAAGATAAAATCCCGAAGTATAATTACAAACATGCTAACTGGGACAAGTTTTCAGTACTCTTATCAACATTTCATGTTGAAGACGTCAATGATAAAGATATCAATGAATTGTATTCTGTATTTACTAATGCAGTCCTAAGTGCTGCTAATCAATCAATTCCTATGTCTAAAACAAAGAAATCATATAAACATTCTGGTAATGTTTGGTGGAACAATGATTGTGAAAAGGCCAAATCTGAAAAAATGGATAAAATTTGAAAATTACTTAAAGTATAATTCGATTCCTAATCACCTAGAATCCAAAAAAGCAAAAAACAAAGCAAATAGAATTAACGCACAAGCAAAAAGACAGTATTGGTCATCATTTTGTGCTAATGAAGTATATAACTATAAAGATATGCAAAAGGTATGGGAAAAAATGAAAACGATGAAGAATGGGATAAACTTACCTCAATGCCCAATCAAACTGGAGAGTTCAGATATACCCTCTAATCAAGAAAAAGCGGAAGCATTTGCTGATTTGTATGCAAATTGCAGTAGAATTACTGGACTATCAACTGAAAGTAGACAATACAGAGAAAATGAGGAGGAAAGCAACATCATATCAGATCATAGTTTTGATAAAACTCAGTTAAACAGCTATGTAAATTCAAATATAACACTCGATGAAGTAATTGAATGTATTTCACATATGGGTAAAAATAAGACGTCTGTTGGACAAGATGGGATATCTTATGAATTTTTAAAGCATTTACCACAAAATGTAGTTCAATTTTTACATTCTTTGATACAAAAATGCTGGTCTAATGGTGAAATGCCTCTTATCTGGAAACACTCAATTGTTGTCCCTATACACAAGCAGGGAAAACCTCGGACTGATAAAAATAGCTATCGACCCATCTCCTTAACATCTCATGTATGCAAGTTAATGGAAAAAAATAGTCTCAGTAGACTAGTTCATTTCTGTGAAAAACAAAACATTATTCCAAAAAATCAAGCCGCTTTTTGCAAAGGTCGCTCCACTACTGAACATTTAGTCAAACTTACGACACAAATTAAACAGCAGTTTGGCAGACGGAAAAATATCCTAGCAACCTTTTTTGATGTGAAAAAAGCTTACGATCAAGTATGGCATTACCGATTACACCAAAAACTTCAAAACTACAATATAAATAGTAATATGTATAACTATATACAAATTTTTTTATCACAACGTTTTATACAGGTAAGAGTTGGAAGCACATATTCTAAGTCCAGAGAACTTCAGATGGGTCTTCCACAAGGCTCGGTTATTTCACCTATTTTATTCAATATACTTATAGCAGATCTCCAAAAAATCTATCAAAAGATACAGTTTTAGCCCAGTATGCAGATGATATATGCATGTGGATGAAGGTGACAATGAAGCGTAAAACTCCAATTAGAGCACTTAACTATACCAAAAAAAGTGTTCCAACGCGAACTAAATAAAATTGATATATTTATGAAGGAAAATGGACTTTCTTTATCATTAGAAAAAACACATATGGTACTTTTTAATTCGGGGCATAACCCAGAAAAACTGCCTGATTTCACTATTGGTGGCAGTGTCATTAATTATTCGCAAAGCGTAAGGTTTCTAGGTGTATATTTATCATCCAAACTTACGTGGAATCAACATATAGACTATATATTAAATAAAGCCCGAAAAGCTTTAAATTTTCTCAAAATTATTAGTAAACAGCGATGGGTCAAGACACAAAAGCACTTTTATGTCTTGCTAATTCCTTAGTTCGTTCGCGTTTAACCTACGGCCAGGAATCTTTCTTTAGTGCACCAAAACATTTGTTAAACAAACTACAAAGTATAGCTTGTAAAGCCTTTAAACTGGCACTAGGAGTGCCGACTCATGCTTATAATCTTGGGTCATATAAAGAAGCAGTTCTTCCTCTTGATGAACATATAAAAATCTCTGCAGCTAAGTTTGTATTAAAATCCTTTGCACATAACTCATTCTGTAATGAAGAAACAAAGATAAATTCTAAGCATGACTTTGTTAACAGGGCTAAGACAATACACCGTTTGCAACCAATTAATTCGTTTGTCTCCGACATGATTAATTCTACAGAATTAAAAAGTAAAAAAAAAAGCAATTAAACCATCTTTTTTACCCTTACCATCTTGGGAACAAATTAAACCTATTTTTGATATTGATCATACAGAGCTGAGCAAAAGTCAATCTCCAAACGTTCTGAAAAATTTAGTTAATGATCACATGGAGAATTACCAGATCTATAGTGATTACATTATAATATTCACAGATGGATCTGTACTTGATAATGGCAATGCAGGTTCAGCATTTGTAATTCCTACTATGAAAATAGTCAAACGATATCATATAGGTAATCACTATTCAGTTTTTACTGCAGAGTTGTTAGCTATTTTAATGGCTTTACAGCATATTGAGGAGTTACCTATGAATAGTTGTAAAATATTACTCTGTGTAGATTCTAAATCGGCATTACAAGCAATCAAAGATCAAAATGCCAAAAAAGTCTTGAAATGATACTAGAAATCAGACATGTAATTCATCAATTGGCATTTAAAGACATTAGTGTGACTTTTTACTGGGTTCCTTCCCATTGCGGAATATATGCCAATGAACTGGTTGACAGAGCAGCTAAAAATGCAGGACGTAATACTGAAGGGGCAATTCTAATTAACATAAATCTAGATCTGCACGAGTATTATAATCACATTGAAAAACTAGCGAAAAATAAGTTTGATAACATGCTGAAGACATCAGATAGCCAATATTCACACAATTTTATAAAAAAAAACGTCAGCACAATAAATTCCAAATTAATTTTAAATCACATATCTGATACAAGTTCAAGACATATTAGTTCTCTGATGTTCAAAATTCGTTTAAATGCTTTTAAAACAAAATTTTCTAAAGATATTAAATGTGTATGTGGAAATCAAATTTCCATTAGCCATCTGATTTTACGCTGTCCTAGTATCAAAGAATTAATGACGAAAACTACAGGGGATTTACTGACTCCTCAAATAGCTGTTCAGAAGTGTTAAATGACTTCCATCTTCTTAAATGTTTTTCAGAAGTTTTACACCTTAGTCCTATTGGTCTTTTCCTTTGAATAGTTAATTTATTGTTGGATTCAATTGTTGTTATACTAATCTTCTGTCAATTGTTAAGTCACGTTTGATATAGATGGTAAACCTCACTTCCTTTCTACCAATTCTGTCATTTTCAACAATTCATATCCCATATAAAGCTTGATCATTATATGGAATTGTAGTTGTAGGTATGTAGGAAAAACACATAATCTTTACTACCACACACTCTCTAAACAATATCAATGCATGCATGAACAATCTCTTCTTTCATACCTTTATTTCTCCTATTTCCTCCCCCCCCCCCCCTTTCCCGTCTAATA
>CM031621.1:48985324-48990324 GCA_018398815.1 Conus ventricosus | reverse complement strand
AGGGGAGGTAACCGCGGTACAAGGCGGGAAAAATTCTGACCAATGGTACTCACCCTTTGACATATAGGAAGAGAATAAGAAAGCTAAGGAGAAAGGTGAGAAGGACAGAGAGAGAACAGAAGGACAGAGAGAGAGAGAGGTTCGGAGAGTAGGCTCTGCTCGAGAGAAAAGCAGAGAGATGAGAGGAGGAGTGAGAGGACCGAGTTGAAGCATTAGCACCATATAGAGTCTGCAGAGGAAGGACTAAGGAGAAGATGTTTGAGAGAGAGAGAGTTGCTAATCGATGAAGAGAAAAAAAGAAAGAAAAAAAGAAAAGAGTAAAAGCAACTATGTCCATCTGATAGAGCAGACTAGAAGAGAGAGAGAGTGCAATGCATTAATGCAGGAAGAAAGAAGGAGAACAGATCAATGTCTGTATGGTAGTCACTGTTCAACTTGAACTGGGGTTCGACCTCATACCTGGCAGCGCCACTTTCATCAGGCAGAACCACAGGCAACGCCAGTAACCTGACCAGTGCCAGCAGTCTAACCTGACCAGTGCCAGCAGTCTAACCTGACCAGTGCCAGCAGTCCAACCTGACCAGTGCCAGCGGTCCAAGCTGACCAGTGCCAGCAGTTGTGTGTGACTGGTGTTTGTGAAAGTGACAGTGAAAAAGGAAAAAAAAAGAAGAAAAGGAAAGACAGTGATTCGTAAATAGTTTAAGATCACCTGGCCAGGTAAAGTGGAAAATCTATTTATACCCGGGTTAGTTATGATGATTTAGATAAATGGTTTGTGAGGTTCAAGGAAAAAGAGAATGTTTTGTTTTGTTTGATTCCATGCGCATTGATGTTTTCTATGATTATGTGTAGTAAAGTTATAGACTTTACTAGTGGTTTGATGTGACGAATGCATGATATATGAATGAGATTGTAAGCAAGCTGTGAGTGTGTTTGGGCTGTGCGCTAGTCCTTCCTCCACTGACATAACCCAAGGTTGACAATTTTTTGGCGAGCCTGCCAGGATATTCTGGCCCATTTATTATAATTGTTCAACTTCTCAGAGAGGAAGCTGGGTGGGTTCAAGTATTGTAATCCTAAGACAAGGTAGTGTCTTACTGTATGTTTCCAAGATAGTTAAATACTAGGCTTGGCATTGCTTCCAAGATAGTAACACTAGGCTTGGCATTTCAGCCCCAGAGTACTTATTTCGCACAGATTGCCTATAATTCGCTCTCATAGTTGGGTCAGGCGCTAGGCGTCTTATAAAAACTAATTACGTTGTCCCAAGCTAATATTATCATTCATAGGATTGTGCTATTACGTCACTCGTGTCGGTAACCACCAGTTTGGCTGTCGTAGTACTAAAATCTTGTTCAAAAAAAAAAGAGAGAATAAAGAGGATATAATGGCGGACGAAAAGAACACCCCTATTGAACAACTTGTGAGCGTCGCTCGTGATTTAGGCTACACGGGAGAAGAGTTGCGAGCATTCGTTGAAGCCCAACAAAAGATGGAAAGAGATGAGCGAGCGGAGAGACGCCGTGTCGCAGTAGAAATAGCAGAACGGGAAAAGGTTAGGGAAACGCAGGAGACAGAAAGAATAAGGCTTCAGGCTAATGATAATCAGGTTACGCAGGAAACAGAAAGAATAAGGCAGGAAACAGAAAGATTAAGGATTCAGGCTAATGATAATCATGCTAGGGAAACGCAGGAAACAGAAAGATTAAGGATTCAATTAGAGTTAGAAAAAGTGAGAAACACAGAGGGAGACCACTGATGATGGTAGTTCAGTTTCCAGTGACCCTGTGCGCAGTTATGCCCCCCGACCAAAGTTGCCAAAATTCTCTGAAGGATCAGATTCGATTGATGCGTACATCAGTCGTTTGAAACGTTCGCTACTAGTCAGGGTTGGCCTTCAGAAGAGTGGGCAGTCATTTGTCAGCGCTATTGACGGGATAGGCATTACAGATTTTCACTGCGTTACCAGCAGACCAGCAATCTGATTTTGGTGCTGTGAAGGAGTCTTTGATGAAGGGATTTGACCTCACAGAGGAGGGGTTCAGAAAGAAGTTTCGATCAGCTAGATTACAAGCAGGTGAAACGTACACTCAGTTTGGTGCACGTTTAGATCACTATTTTGAGAAGTGGTTAGAGTTGAGTGGTACGCGAAAGGAGTTCGCTGAATGAAAGAGCTGGTTATGAAAGAACAGATTTTGTCAGGTTGCAGCCCTGAGTTAATTATACATTTGAAAGAGAGACAGCCAGAGACAGCAGGCAGTTGCTGAAGTTAGCAGAGGTGTACAGGGAGGCACGTTTGGGCACTAAGGTGCAGGAGAAAACAGGTGCCAGGCACAGGTGAGAAGAGTGCAAGGAGACTAGAGGAGTTTTCGCAAAGTCTGCAAACCCAGTGGTGGGCAGAAAGGAGGACAAAGGGACAATAGGTGTTTCATTTGTCACAAGAAGGGACATGTGGCGAGGGAAGTCGCATGAGGTTCCAGAAGGCAGCAGCCTTGCAAGAGGTTGATAAGGGTCGCCAGGGGAAACGACTGCAGTGGAACCAAAAGGGATCCAATCTGAAGAGGGTGGAGTGCGGCCTATAGCTCGTGCTGGACAGCAGTCAGTGTCAGGGATGGAGGGCACTAGGCTGAGTGGTTCATTACCAGTGGAAGAAGGGTGGATTGGCCAGCAGAGGGTGAAAGTGTTACGGGACACTGGTTGTTCATGTGGTGTAGTAAGAACAACGCTGGTCGAGGAAGGGGATTTGACAGGGCAAATCCAGACCTGTACTCTAATCGATGGCACTGTGAAGAAGTTCCCAGTTGCTAAGATAGAAGTACGTACCCCTTACTTCTCAGGCGAGTTGTCTGCGCTGGTGATGGAGAAACCCCCTTTATGATTTGATCATTGGAAATATTCCAGGTGCAAGGGATCCAGGGATCCTGAGTTGTTGACTGCTACAGGGGCAGCAGTTCAAACCCGGAGCAAGAAGGAGGAAAAGGTTGATAAACCGTTAGTCGTTCCAGCAAGGAAGTCAGGCATAGATGTGTCGCCTGATGAGTTTATGGGCAGCGCAGGAACAAGACCCTTCGCTCGTGAAGTCTTGGGAGTTGGCAAGAGGTGGAGAGAAAGAGGTGGTTAGAGGAGGTGAGACAGAATTTCTGGTGAAAGGCGGGTTGTTGTACCGAGTGTTCACCAAGGGGAAGACAGGTAAGGTGACAACTCAGTTAGAGGTACCAGCATGTTATCGTGACACTGTCATGTCAGTGGGTCACGAGTCGCTCATGGCGGGTCATCTCGGCACCGGCAAAACAGCTGACCGAATCTTTGATGATTTTCACTGGCCAGGGGCAATGGCAGACATAAAGCGGTTCTGCATGTCATGTGATGTGTGTCAAAGGTCAGCCACAAGAGGGGTGAGGAGGAAGGCGCCTCTTAAACAGCCCCTTTAATTGACACACCATTCAGGAGAGTGGCCGTCGATCTGATTGGCCCAATCTCGCCCTGTTCCAAAGGTGGGCACAGGTATGTGTTTGACGCTCGTGGATTATGCGACCATATATCCAGAAGCAGTCGCACTGAAAGGCGTAGATACGCAACAGGTCGCTGAAGGGCTGGTAGACATCTTCTCTCGCGTGGGTGTGCCGTCACAAATTCTCAGTGACAGGGGATCACAGTTCACCTCAGGCGTGATGAGGGAGGTCAACAGGCTGCTAGGGATCACACAGCTTCTCACTACCCCATACCACCCACAATGTAATGCTTGGTGGAAAGATTCAATGGTGTGTTGAAGGGCATCTTAAAGAAGCTCTGTGAGGAAGACCAGCAGATTGGGATCGTTACATTCCAGCGGCATTGTTCGCCTACAGGGAAGCCCCTCAGGAGAGCACAGGCTTTTCGCCATTCGAGCTGCTGTATGGGCGACAGTCAGGGGACCAGTGTGCATTCTCAAAGAGCTATGGTCCGGAGAACAGGAGTCAGAAGAGGTTAAAACCACTTATCAGTATGTGGTGGACCTACGCAATAGGCTAGAGGAGACATGTAAGGCTGCAAGGGAAAGTTTGCAGGAGGCTAGGGTCGTGCAGAAGAAGCAATATGACAGGAAGGTGAGGAAGCAATCCCTCAAGGTGGGAGATCAAGTCCTGTTACTGCTTCCCACAGATCACAACAAGCTGCTGATGCATTGGAAAGGACCATTCACCATCATTGAAAAGGTAGATCAGGATTACCGGATTGATGTGAATGGGAATCCAAAACTTTTCCATGCGAATTTGCTCCGCAAATATATTCAGCGTGAGATTCAGCACGTAGGCGCAGCAGCAATCATTGATGGAGGTGAAGGAGACCCAGCAGAAGAGGGGGAGATTTGTTGCCTGAGTTTCCAGGAGAAGAGTCATACAGGGATGTGTCACTGTATGAAGGGCTAGACAGTAGGAGACAGGAGGAAGTTAGGGGCTCCTAAAACAGTATAGGGCGTCCCTGACTGATAAACCAGGCAGGACAACTCTAGAGACCTGTACGGTGGAGTTAACATCGCAAAAACCCGTACATGTGAAAGCCTACCCGCACCCGTATGCCACCAGGCAAGTGATCGAGGAGAGGTGGAAAAGATGTTGGACCTTGGGGTGATTGAGCCGTCCAAATCATCGTATAGTGCACCCGTCGTCCTAGTGAGGAAAAAGTCAGGTGAGCATCGATTCTGTGTTGACTATAGGCGTCTGAACAGTGTCACCAAGGTCGATGCAGAAGTCATAACCGAACGTGGAAGACCTATTCGCTCAGTCGCCACAAGCAAGAGCAAGTACTTCACCAGGATAGATCTGAGCAGGGGGTATTGGCAAATAGCCTTGAGTGAGGACTCAAAGGAAGTCACAGCATTCTCCACTCCTATTGGGCTATACCAGTGGCGAGTACTTCCTTTTGGTATGGTCAACGCACCTGCAGTTTTCTCTCGGATGATGAGGAAGTTATTGACGGGTTTGGAAGGCGTAGTGAATTTCATGGATGACATTCTGATAGCA
>CM031621.1:48975324-48977824 GCA_018398815.1 Conus ventricosus | reverse complement strand
TGATCGAGGGTTAGATAGTTCAAAATGTCGACTGAAAAAGATGGACCTCATAGAAGAAGGAAAGCTTTAGGACTAAAGGGTCCGTAACTGAAGGCATATGTAGATGAGAACTGGCCCGTGTAATCGAGACTCAGAAAATACAAGGGAAGGGGAAAAAAGAGGAGAGAGAAAGGGAAAGGGAAAAAAAGGAGAGAGAACAGGAAAGAGAGGTGAGAGATAGAGAAGGGGAAAGAAGAGAGAGAGAAAGAGAGCAGGTGGAGTGCACAGGCGCCGCTAGCAGTAGAGCTAGCGTGGGCCATGAAGGTGGCCATGGTGGTGGTGCAATAGACCATGAAATAGGTCGTGGTGGCGGTGCCGTAGGCCATGGAGGTGGCCGTAGTGGCGGTGCTGTAGGCCATGGAGGTGGCCGTAGTGGCGGTGCTGTAGGCCATGGAGGTGGTCGTAGTGGCGGTGCCGTGGGCCATGGTGGCCGTAGTGGTGGTTCAAAAAGTTGTTGGCGTTGCCGTGGTAGTCAGAAATGTAGGAGCCACGGTGGCGGACCTCAGGTCGGGGCCAAGGGAGACCACAGAGTAACTGGAACCGGCAGCTGGGTTGGGACCAGGGCGGCTGTTGTAGTGTGAACAGCAGAAGTAGAACAATGGTAGGAGCAATGCCTACGGGCTGCTGTTGTGGTGGTGGTGTGAGCAGTCATCTGTTACGGGCAGCTACCGTGTAAATAATGTAGCTGGCTGGTTGTGTTATTTGATTTACGTCCCCATCGTGGGGTGGGTTGAGTCTTTGTTCATTTGTTGTTTTAATTTTTTGATTAATGGTTATCAGTTAATGTTGCTTTTGTTCATTGTCATTATGGTTGAGTGCATGCTCATGTGTTATGATTTATGATTTTTCTGGTTGATATCTGTTTGCTTATGTTGTCTTGTCACAGCTCGGTAAAGTGTGAAAATGTGGTTAAGTTGTGACATCAGGATGAATGGTTGATTTGCATATTGTGTGTGAGACCGTGTGAGCAGATTGTGGCCACACGCCTGATTTGATTTCGATGTTACGCAGACTGGGCCACACGCCTGAATTTGAATCTTGTCTTTGTGGATTGTGGCCACACGCCTGAATTTGATTTGATGTTTAGGAGGCTGGGCCACACACCTGAATTTGAATCTTGGGTTAATCATAGTAGTGTTATTATTAGAAGTGAATGGAATGATTAATTGATATGCATGAACATGCTGATAGCTAACGTTATAGTGAGATTTTCTTGATTATATGTGAGCCAGTTTATGACTGAGTGATTCATTGGACTATCTGACTGATTTATTATTTTTAATTGGATACCTTATCCATGTTAGAGATGTTGATGGAAGTGATGTCTTAAAGCATAGAGGTGTACTGTTATACTGATCCATGCCACTGAGTGTTTTATCCAATTTGAGAACATTCGTCCTTGAGAAAATGTTGATTGGAACAACATTCTTAGGTAACGGGGGTGTCATGAGTCAGCCCAATGTTCTCGAGCATTTAGGCAAATTAAGGGTAGTTTTGCTGTTGTTGAGAGCAAGTCCTTGGGTTCTTCAAGTGTGCGAATTCAGGCATCACCAGGGGAATACCCCGAGTCGCATACTGAAGGAGGGAGAGTTACTGGAAGTGTTTTGCATGTCCGAGGATAGTGACAAGGAGTTGCCGACCTGCCGGTCCTGGGTAGAGGAGTGTCCAGTCTGACCACTGGCTGGCTATTCACTGGGTTCTCCAGTGGGCCTGAAGGGAAGGCGATCGTGTCAGGTGACCGTCACGGGTAGGTGACCGTCAGCCTGCAGGCAGAGTACAGCGACCATTCAGTCGTCCTTGTTCTGAGGAATGAATGGAAGGCTGCGGCCAATTGAGTGGTTTGCACCTTGTTGTCTATAGAGGTAGTAACTACTCGAAGCATCAGTCCTGGCTGGTAGAGGAGTCCAGGCTGTAGTACAATGGTAGCTTCGGGGAATCGAACATGGGTTTGAATAGGAGGTTATGCATTAACCACTTGGTACCCAAGTCTTGGTTAGCGCTAGCAGCTGTTGTGTGTGTGTATGTGTAGGTGACTAGTGATTCCATTGGTGGAATAAAAGTAACTTGGAATTTATTTGGTACAAATCGTGTGATGTGTGTGTGCCCGTGATTCCATTGGTTGAGCAGTTAAACTCGGGTTCTCTCTTGTTTGAGAATGAATATTTAAACTGCTTGGAAATCCAGGGAGTGTGTGACTCACTTAAGGAAGTGAACTCGCCCGTCCTTGCTGAGGTCTCAAGAAAATACAGCGTGAAGCAGAGGTTAGCTGTCGCCTCGTTGTCTCCTGGGTGGGGACGTATGACAGTGGAGGTTGCTGTAGCCTCGGAGCCGACGACGAGAAGAATTGTCCCCCCGTGTGGGGACGGTCGACACCAAGACGTGTCAGCTGTTGGAGTCTAGACAGGGAGCTGCGAGACACGGTGGGGTGTTTGCAGCCAGAGAAGACCTGTGGGAGAGGCCG
>CM031621.1:48963953-48967724 GCA_018398815.1 Conus ventricosus | reverse complement strand
AGGTATTTGAATGAGGTTTCAGACATATTTACTTTCTGTGCGGCCCGAAAATAAGGGGTGCCTAATGCCATGATCAAGATCCAACTTTGTCTAAAGTCTGTCTTGATGTTAATATTAAATTCGTTACAGATCCTTTCAAAAGCCTTCATGTCTATTCTGTTGCTGAATGGATTAAACGATTTGTCATTCGTAATGGCGCTTGCAGTTCAGTCCAAAATACGTCTGAAGGTGTAATAAAAATGAAATCTGTACACTGACCTCACCAAAGGATCAGGATGAGTTAAATGATTAGCATACGACACTCCACACCCAGTTGATGCACCAAAACACAGCAAAGTTTAACTGGTTCTGATAAAACTGCAACGGATGACTAAACCACGCTTTCTGGATGTGCTCTTTTCAATAGGGGGGTTAAGATAGCTCTTCAAATGGAGTACTCACCTTTTATGAAAAGAGGCAGTCTGGGTCACAGCAATGTCAAGAGTATCAGTTGCTATATTTTTAGGATTGTAGTGCGGCCCCACAGAATATTTTGCATCAGTATATTTGAAAGCACTCATTTTTAATTTGTTTTAAAAAATGTTTGTAACAATAACAACTCAAGACCGTCCTTCGTTTTTTAGAACATGCTATTGATAACAATTGCGGGCCAAAACGGTCGCGCTCCATGAAATATTCTACAAAGTCGTATGGTTAATATAACTGAAGCCAAGGGAATAATAAGATTACAAAATATGAAAGGAGAACAAACGACGTTAAACAGTTAACAATACCTGATGTTATTACGGTTTTTGCTCACTAAAAGAAGCAATGAGTAACTTAGACATTACTCATAAACTTAACAATGCAAATCTAAAAACAATTAACATTCAAACCTGAAGAAGCAAAATACGATTTTGATAAAGAGCTAGCTAAAATGCTAGGCTTTACAACTAGCAATCTACCCACTCATAGTTTAGTGTTTCGCCAGATGAAACTACGTTTGAGGGGAAAGTCCGCTCAATCTTGCATTACATTCATTACTCTATGTTCATTTGGATGAGCTAAGCACTGATGAAAACTTATATGATGGAAGGCCCTCACTGTTTAAGACCTCTGCCGTCAGGGAAAGCTGCATATTGCGATTATGAAATTATACAATTCCCTAATTTACAGTTTAAAAGATTAGTTTTGGGAGGGTCGGATCATTTAATATAAAAATCAAAGACAAAACGGGAAAGTCGTAAAATGTGATAACCTGCACATTGTTTTGGAAATAAAATAATACGCTACTAAAAAATAATGTCGCGTGGGCCAGAAGAACCAGGAGTTACATTAGCGCCTGTGAGGTGTATAACCTTAGAATTAAAAGACCTTGCAGACGTTGCGGACTTTGAACAGAACGGTGAGATAGGCACTTTGTATGGGTTTGAGTACACTAAAGATGGTGATTATAAACGCAAAGAGGTTAGCGACAGTAAAAAGTTTCCTAAACTAGAACAGCTGCGCAATCTAGAGGCAATAATGTTGGCCAGTATGAATAAAAATAGTTCGAAAACCTGACCTCAAATGGCACTTAGAACCATATTTAGAATGGGAAATAAAATTTGAATTCATAAGCCCATTTACATATTTTAGCCGCCAAAAAAGTTTCAGAAAAGCATTCAACTCTGGCCCTTTACATGTAAGTCTTATGCCAGAGGACAATAAGTCAGAAAGAGATTAAAATAAACCGTATGGGAATAAACAGTACATCCTCCACAGAAGAGAATCAGTTTTGAAGATGCTTCTACAAAATTCAGTTCATTCCGCAAATGAAATTAGGAGACACGTTTCACAATAATATTTGAAATTTCTGTCTTAAAAGATGTAAAGAGGGATGGGGTTGTGGGCATTAGTGACGTCCCTCTAAAAGGAATTCTAATTAGCTGGCAAAACTTAGACGTTGAAAAACTTAAAGTTACCGTCGTCATTCTTCACAATGGCGAGGATATTAAGGTCATAACAACAAGCAACAAAATCAATATTAGTCTAAATAGAAACAATCTTACAGAACTGAATTGGATTAATCTTACGCATTTAGGCCTCATAGGGTTTTATTACACTGAACAAGTTTTGGACAGAGAGTATGATAAAAACAATAACTGGATTAGATTAATTCTGTTATAAAACTATGGAGCAGTTTAAACTTTATGACAAAAACCCCTCATTGTTCATTAAATTTGTGGGCAAACTGGTTGTGGAAAAACAATATTTATCCTCAACCTGTTACAAACAGTTTATCGTTATAATTTTGATCATATTGTGATTTTCTGCCCAACACTTAAATGGAACAAAGCATATCATGATAGAAGGTTTATATGGACAGATGATGACATATATTTAGTTGATCCTAGCAATAAACTGAGATGAGTGTTTAGAACAGTTTTATAGACTGTTTGAAGGAACGCAGACACTATTTATTATAGATGACTGTTCAGCAGAAAGAGACATAGTTAAAAAGAAAACACTTTGTCGAAACTAGCTTTCAGCGGAAGACATGCTGGGATAAGTGTGTGGATTTTAATGCAGAAATATAACTCGGTTTTAAAAGACTTTAGAGAACATTAAAGACTGTAGTTTTATTTCACATGAAAGACAGAGACTCAATTTGAAGAATGTTTGCGCGAAAATGATGTTATTGAAAATGACCAGGAAAACATAGGATTAAACAAAAACTAAAATCTGAAAAGTTTAGTAAATTAGTATTAAAAACGGATAACCCTGCACATATGTTTGTTTGTAGATAATCGTTATTTTTTGGTTATTGACGTCTTACTTGCCAGAAACAGTAATATGCGCTTGCGTGTGTGTGTGTCTGCCCGCCTCTCTGTCTGTCTCTGTCTCTCTCTTCTCTGTCTGTCTGCCGGTGATTCTCTCTCTCTCTCTTCCGCCACAGGAAAGGCGGCTTTAGGCCACTTTCGCCCAAAAACTCGGTGGAGGGTGAAAGTGGCTTAGAGTCGGCCTTTTCCTGTTCTCTGAGGGGAGAGAGAGAAAGAGAGGGGAGGGAGAGAAAGAGAGGAAGAAAGAGAGACGGAAGGTGGGGGAGAAAGAGAGAGAGAGGGGGGGGATTTTTTAAACTAGTGACGACGTGAAGGGACGTTAACCTGCCTGTAGAATCGCTAAACCTTAAACAGGATTCAACGACAGATAAGACACAAGATGTGGGGAAGGAGAGAGAGGGGAGGGAAGGGAGGAATCTCTAAACTAGTGACGACGCGAAGGGGCGGTAACCTGCCCTTGGAAACCCTAAACAGAGTTCAACGACAGGTAAGACACCCCCCCCCCCCCCTCAAGAGCCCAACACCCAACACCCAGGGGTACCTCCCAGCAACAGCCCATTTGCATATATATTACACAGATTTCATGGCGTTGATTCACTGAGAGGTATTAATCATCCAGACCCGTGTCTTTGCCAGTCATGTTAATGATCTCTTACCTTGCCTAGTTACCTTCATTTTCAGTTCGTAGCTCTGCAACGGCCTGGAGAGAGAGAGAGAGAGAGAGAGAGAGAGAGAGATGCACGCAATTGGTCCAACAAGTGGATCAAACAGTCCGAACAAACGCAGCAAGCTTTAAATTACTTCACACATGGCAGTTCAGCCAGTTACTGGAACAAACTGCAAGCGATTATTGCAAGAGATCAGAACGACCTGGCAGCGAGCGACTGTACTTATGAAATAGGTATGGGATCAGAGAAAGGGCGGGGGGGGGGGGGGGAAGCGGATGAAGGGGGGGGGGGGGGGCGTGTGT
>CM031621.1:48953953-48956453 GCA_018398815.1 Conus ventricosus | reverse complement strand
GTCGGCGTGTCCACCTCACCTGGTAACACTGGTGACGGTGCCGACTGCCCGCGCTGCCCGGCGTCACTCCGTCCGGCGAGCCCTTCCTGCTTCCGGTCACCCTGTCCGCCGCCCTCTCCTCCCTCTCCCCCGCCTCGCGCCCTCCTCCTCCCTCACCCCCTCCCCCTGCCGGCCTCAGCAAAGAGCTCGTCCTCTGGCCGCCAGGGGCGGATTTGAACCTCCACCCTTAGAGCTGCCTTTGGCCCGGCGCCGCTGGGGGGTGGGGTCCTCCGCGGGGGGTTTCTTCTTCCGGGGCTTGAGGGCGGAGGCGGGTTTGGGGGTGATCTGGTAGTGAGGGGCTCGGAGGTTGCCGGCGAAGGAGTTGCTGGTTTTGGTGGTGGTGGTTGTGGTGGTGGTGGCGGTGGTGGCGTTGTTGGGGAGGCGGTAGGGATGGCTGCGAGAGTCTGAGGGCTGGTCTGTGGTTTCCATGTTGTTGAGGTCGTTGGTGGTGGTGATGGTGGTGGGGTTCGTCGGTGGTGGTAGTCGTGGCCGGTTAGCGCTGCCAGTTGCTGGTGTTGATGCTGATGGGGGTTTACTGCGCTGTTTGGGGTTTTGGAGTTGCTGGGTTTTCTGATCGCTGGTGTTTACTGCTACCGGTGATGCCGATATCAGTTGTGAACTGAGTTCATAAAAGACACAGAAGCACCAGCTACATTATCATTGCACGAATTAACAACTAATTAGTTGAGATTTCCGTTAATTGTAATAAACCAGTGTTGTCAGAACACAAGTATCTTCTTTTCACCGAGCACGGTGATTTCTCGGGGTAAGCCTCGCCCTAGTCCGGCGAGCGATGGGTTTGGTTAGTCGGTAGCTAGATCTAGGTGATGGGTTAGCTGTCTGGCTGGCTAACCAACTGTCCGGTTCATGAGGCCAGCTACCTTGCTTGGTGAATGACGGATAGACCCGGTCGCTGTGTGAAACCTTGAATCGACCAGCCGGACAGCCAGTCTCCTAAAAATGGGTCAGTGTTCCTATATGACTGACTGCTACACGCCTGTCACGGGGGCACTGGACCTGTAACTACACGCAAGGAATGCCGGGACACGCTTCTGGGAGCTCTGGTGCCGTGGACACGGTCAGTTGACTTCCTGGCAGCGTGTAGCGCTGCGCTAAGTGGCCTGCGGGAAGTAGGCTAGGTGCTTTAATTGATCCCTGGAGAGGGGGGGGGGGGGGGGGGGGGGGGGGGGGGAGGGAGGATTTGGTGTGCCCAGACGTACGTGAGGTTTCCTTCGAAGGGGAAACACGTGGGCTCGGAAATTAGTCAGCTACGAGAGTTCGTAAGCGTCGGGTGGGTGGTGGGTGTGTGTGTTTGGAAGAAAACAAGATATAAAATAGGTGCTGGGATGGTCTGGATGAATGAAACCTGCCCTCAAGAATCCACCCACTCGAAAACAGGTTGATACGTGGCTGTTCTTTGATGTTCAAAGTGATCAGCTTTAAGAATTTTACCTTTAATCTCAATGTTCGGCTGTATCTGAAAACAGCTGTTTCAAAGAACAGACCGGTTAAAAAAAAAAAAAAAACTTAAAAGGTTCGTGCGTAATTCATGGCAGCATGCTAAAGAATCCTTATGACCGGCAGCTGTGTATTTCAGAATTACTTCCAGTTGTCTTCTAAAGTGTTCGAGACAAGTTGTCACCAAAATTTGTCTGCCAATTTTGACTGAAAGCTGAGCAACAGTGACGACGATCTTTATCGAATTTGGAAAGTACATGAAAAAGATGTCTCTCAAAGAATTTCTATCCTAAATTTCAGACAAAAGCTATAATCGATTTTAAAAAAATAGAATTCTTTCTTCAGAAGAAAACGAAATACCGTGTATAATTTCCTAAGCAGACTGTAGCTATCACTTGCAGCTATGTATCGCTGAATTCTCAACAGTGTTAAGCTGACCTTGTCTCTTAGATCATGTAGCTTGTTTTAACAATATGGTTGCAATATTCACTTATGCCTGTGGTGAGCATTAGACAATAATTCATCGTTTTATCGTTTAATCATAGCAAACATCGAGGCAGACATACCACAGTTTTGTTGTTGTTGTTGTTTATTTTTTACTCGTTGCTCACTGCCAGACTTTCAACACCAATACTTTTACCTTGGTTTGTGTGAGACAACTCAGCCCAGAAAAAAAACTGCCGAAGTCGCTCTTGAATTATATCTGTGGTTCCAGACCAGTAGAGCCACTCGGAACACTTCTCTTTCAGCACACATCCGTTGATTGACGCAAAGCTGTGACCACGGATGGCCGACGTGGTCCGTCTTCTTCACTGCTGGCTGATTCTGCACGGACACATGGAGACTGTAGCCTTCGTATCCTGTTCACTATCGGTTGATGTCACGCTGCATACATTCAGGGAGCCACCACTCCTCCCTGTCTTGTTCGCTGTTGGGTTAGTGCGAAAGGAGAGAATATTCCTTTCTGTCTGTCGTGTACACAGCTGGTATGGTTTTGTAGGGT
>CM031621.1:48938953-48946453 GCA_018398815.1 Conus ventricosus | reverse complement strand
AAAAATTTAATTGGAAATGGCATGGATGAATGGAGCTGGGGACTGACAAGAGTTCAATAGCGGAGAAGGGGGAGGGGGGGGGGATAAAGGGGAGGGAAACATCATTAACTGGGAGGACTTCAACTCAGTAGTGAGGTGGACGGTTGCTTAAGATAGTTATGAGAATTTGTTCGAGCTAAGATAGTTGCTGAAGATAGTTATGAGTTTGTTTGAGATTAGATGACTGCTTAAGATAGCTATGAGTTTGTTTGAGCTAAGATAGTTGCTTACGATAGTTATGAGTTTAAGCTAAGAGTGTTGCTTTAAATAGTTATGAGTTTGTTTGAGCTAAGATAGTTTTGCTTGAGATAGTTATGAGTTTGTGCGTTGAATTTGGTAAAATGTGTCTTGTAAGAAAAAAAACGAACTTCTGCAACTACAGAGTCGCCTTCAGCAAACAGAGAGAAGAATAATAGATGACCCCCAAAATGAACAGCTTCAGACATCTCCTGAATGTAAAACAAAAACTAGAATTAATACAGATTGAAAAAACAAAAGGCGCACAAGTAAGAGCTAGAATTAAATGGATTGAAGAAGGTGAAAAGAATTCAAAATACTTTTTAGGCATAAAAAAAATCCAGAGGCAGAAAAAATTTAATCTCTCGGCTTGTTACGGACTCAGGAGAAATTATCACTAGCTAGAAAGAATTACTACGGGAACAAGTGTCATATTATAAAACGCTGTATAATCAGAAAACAAATGCTGCAGATGTAAAGGCAGCTACAGATAGTTTCTTAGAGGAAGAGACCATGGCGAGATTAGAAGAAGAAGATGCTGCATTATGTGAAGGTGCAGTAACACTCGAAGAAACGACTGATGCTCTCAAGATGATGAAAAATGGTTCCGCTCCGGGAAGCGATGGAATAACCACCGAATTTTATAAATTCTTCTGGAGCAAAGTAGGTCGTCTAGTAACTGATTCGTTTAATGATTCATTTAATAGAGAAGAGCTGTCTTTTACACAAAAGCAAGGAGTTATAACATTACTTCACAAAGGTAATGATTAGATAGAGATAAGTTAAACAACTGGCGACCTATTACATTAACAAACACTGATTACAAAATACGGGCTAAAACCTTAGCGTGAGATTAGGAAGGGTGATACCGAAATTAGTTAACGAGGATCAGGTAGGGTACATAAAGGGTAGAAACATAGCAACTGTTGTAAGGACGATAGATGATGCGATAAATTATTTAAATATAACGGGTAAATCAGGATATCTCGTGGCTCTAGATTATTCCAAAGCTTTCGATTCCATATGTAAAAAATTCATCTTGCATGCTTTTAAAGTGTTTGGTTTTGGCAATTGCTTTCAGACATGGATATCGGTTTTAACCAGCAATTGCCAAAGTAGCATTAACCATGGTGGATGGATCTCTGAGGCTTTTGATGTTAACTGTGGAATTAGGCAAGGCTGCCCATTCTCTCCCCTGGCCTTTATTTTAGGGGTAGAGATTTTGGCAATAAAGATAAGAAACAGTCCTATCTCAGGTATCATGACACCAAAAAATAATGTTAACGCTGTATTGAAAATAAAGCAATTAGCTGATGACACAACACTATTTCTTAAAAATAGAGAGGATATGATAATGTCTTTAAACATACTTAACTCGTTTGAAAATTTTTCCGGACTTAAACTGAATTTACATAAAACCAAAGTAATACGACTAGGTAAAGGCGGAGAAGAACAGAATTTACCGTTTCCCATCGTTGATAAAATAAAAATCCTGGGAATTTATTTCCAAACAGAAATAATGGCTAGAAATATTGAAGATAATTGGAAAAGTAGAGTTAAAAAATCCATAATTTGATAAAACAGTGGAGTAGAAGGGATCTCAGTATACATGGCAAAATTGTTATAGTTAAATCTTATATTGTTAGCCAGTTGACATTTGTTATGCAATGTATAGGTATCCCGGAAGTAATTCTTAGGCAGGTGAACACACTGTTGTATAAGTTTATTTGGCAAAGAAAATTTAGCAACCGTAAAGCTTTCGAAAAGGTGAAAAGAAAAACAATGGAAAGTGACAATGGTGAAGGAGGACTTAAAATGATTAATATGTTAGAATTTCAAAAATGTTGTATTTACAATGGGCGGGAAAGCTGTCTTGTGCTACTAACGAAAACTGGACCTTTATACCCAAATGGCATTTGGGTAAACTTGCTACAGAACAAAATATTTTCAGGATAAACTGCAGATCAAAGCAGCTACAAAAAGTGAGTGAAATAGGAAACGACTTTTGGAAAGATGTCATTATTACATATCTAGATAATAAGAAAGAAATTAAATTGGAGGATGTAGACAGCAAGAACGTTCATAGTCAAATGTTATTTCATAACACTTTAGTACAGTATATAGAGCAAGGTTTTGTATTTTCGAAATTGGTTCAAAAATGGATTTGAATGTGTTCAAAACATCGTGCATGCACATGAAAACCGACTCTTGAGTTTAGAAGAAGTTTCAACTGTAATAGATAAAAATAAAGTAAATGTAATTTTTGAATACAACACTGTTTGCAACGCAATTCCAAGACAATGGATGAACTGGATTCAACGTGGCGAAATGAGTCGTGAAAACATCCATGTGGAATCCTGTATTGCAAGTGAGTTTAATGTAAAACCAAAGAAAATAAAGACATTATTAAAAGCGGAGATGAAATCAATCTAAAACCTCACGCTTATGAAGTCTGGCAAAGAAAATTCAATTTTGTTCTCAGCGACAGTTTCTGGATCTTGCCGAGAAAAGTTTCAAAAGAAGTTCGGTTACACGAACTACAATGGAAAATAAACCATAATATCTATCCTACAAATATCATTCTTGAAAAAATGAAAGTAACAGACTCGAACAAATGTGATTGCTGTAATGATAAGATTGACTTCATTGAGCATTTCTTTTTTGAATGCCCAAATGTGAGTCTATTTTGGAAAAAAATTGAAGTACTTTTATGGCTTGAAACTGGAAAACTAGTAAAATTATTGGTTTTGGATGTCTTATTTGGTGTTTGTAAAAAGGAACTGAGCCAAAAAGAGTTTGTTTTAGTTAATCATATAATTTTGTTGGGCAAAATGTGTATAAGTATAGCGCGGAAAACAAAAGCACTGTCTTCGCTTCAAATCATTTTTGATCAACAATTAAATTTGAGAATAAAATAACATATTCAGAAGCAACCATTCTAATGTAACTAACAGCTAAATTCATTTAAAAGACGCCGTCTCTGTCCATCTGTCTGCCTGACGGCCGATCAGTCTGTCTGTCCCTCTTCCTCCCTCTGTCCCTCTCTCTTTCTCTCTCTCTCTCTCTCTCTCTCTCTCTCTCTCTCTCTCTCTCTCTCTCTCTCTCTCTCTCTCTCTCTCCTCTGTCTTTCGCTCTCTCTTTCTCTCTGTGTGTGTATGTGTGCACGTGCGTGCGTGCGTGTGTGTGTGCATGTGTGTGTGTGTGGTATTTGGGAGGGGGGTGAGAGTGGGGGTGGGTGGGTTCGGGGGTGTTCAGGGGGTGGTGGGGTGGTGGCGGTGGCGGGGTAACGTGAGGAGTGCTCACGCGCTTGGGTAGAGGGATGGAGAGAAGACGGGCAGCTGGACTAACGATATCATTTCATGCGGTGTACATACGAAATTGGTTGCTTACGCTCAAATTTTGCTCTGGTACTGTGCCTTCAACATATAACTACCAGTGTTAACATATTTGAGAGGTGGGGGGAGGGGAGAGGGAGGGGCGATCGAGGGGGAGGGGGAGGGAGAGCGGAGGGGGGAGAGAGAGAGAGGGAGAGGGGGGGGGAGAGAGAGAGAGTGTGTGTGTGTGTGTGTAAAACAAAATGAAAAACCGAAGATGATTATATTTTGTTTGTTTGTTTAATATATGCTGTTTCCTTTGTATGTACAAAACGTGATCAGAGTGAGTGTGCCAGTTCACCACACATTAGAACATCAACAAACCCAGACACTTTGTATCAAATGCTAAAACACTAAAATCTGCACCACTGTGTACATTTGTAAGAGAACATACAGACTATGCATGGTGTGTAAGAGGCTGTTGAAGAAGAAGAAGAAGAAAAAAAGAAAAAACAAAACAAAAAACAAAAACAAAAAAAACCCTTAGTTGTGGAAATTGATTTTTTTTTTTTTTTTCGCTTTTTGTTTTTTTTGGCAGATGAAGAGAACAATGTGAAGCACCAAAAAATGAAGAGGTGGATTTTGGCCTTAGGAAAAAAAAAAAAAAAAAAAAAAAAATCACCGCCTTAGGTGCTCCATTGATTCGATAACTGATGCCACAAAAAAAAAAAAAAAAAAAGATAGTTATGAGTTTGTTTGAGCTAAGATAGTTTTTGCTTAAGATAGTTATGAGTTTGTTTGAGCTAAGATCACATGTCTTCGGTGCGTGTAGTATAATGTCACAGTACATACTCCTTGCCTGATATACATTCATTGCTTTGCTTTTATTTGGAGAAAAAGAAATGACGCGATGCACACGATTACCGTGTTTAAACTCCCATAGGTTTTACGGCTTTCTTTCTTTTCATTAGCAGGAGGCAAGAAAAGATCGTCGTCATTCTCTCTCTCTCTCTCTCTCTCTCTCTCTCTCTCTCTCTCTCTCTCTCTCTCCTCTCTCTCTCTCTTCTGTGTTTCTTCCTCCCTCTCTCTCTCCTCTCTCTCTCCTCTCTCTCTCTCTCCCCTCTCTCTCCCCTCTTTCTCTTTCTCTCCTTCCCCCCTCTCTCTCTCTTTCTCTCTCTCCTTCCCCCATTTCTCTCTCTTTCTCTCTATCCTTTTCTGCCCCCCCCCCCCCCCTCCCACTCTTTCTCTCGCTCCCTGTCTCCATGGGACGCCGAGGGTTCTTTCGCTACAAGTAGTGTCCCTGCCTTCTGGAGTTTTGTGCCAGAAACTTCCTCTTTTCTGTCACTGTCTTTGATTGCCTTGAATTTCAACATTCATTTTGGTCTTTCTTCACTGTCGTCTTCTGATTTTCTACCTTCTCTCTCTCTCTCTCCTCCTCTCTCATCCCTCTCTCTCTCTCTTCTCTCTCCTCTCCTCTCTCTCTCTCTCTTCTCTCTCCATTCTCCTGTCCTGAAAAGTCTTGTAATAGTTTCCTTTTTTTGTCTTATAGCAGTTTATAACCTTCCAGTTTTGTTGTTGTGGATGTTATTGTTGTTGTTGTTGTTTGGCAATTAGGACTGAGGACGGTAGACACAAATTGTCCGTTATGCTGTGTCCATTTGCCCATATGGATTTTTTTTTTTAGAAATTGTTATTTTTGTGGCACTGAAATGTTTTTCATTTTACTTTTGACTTTCCTGATTAATCTGGGTGTGTAAACTATTCGGGATTGGCTTGTACTGTCAGTCACGGCCTAGTGTTAAGTCGTTACATTTAAACAGTTCAAAGACCCATGTCATAACCTGTATTGTGCTGTTCGTTTCGTTTTCAGTGTATAGTTTTTGTGTGTGTGTGTGTGTGTGTGTGTGTGTGTGTGTGTGTGTGTGTGTGTGTGTGTGTGTGTGCGTGCAAGTGTGTGTGTGTGTGTGTGTGTGTGTGTGTGTGTGTGTGTGTGTGTGTGTGTGTGTGAGAGAGAGAGAGAGAGAGAGAGAGAGAAGGAACTAAGGGTGCAAATAGTTGTACTGGTACGTATCGGAAATCTTTAGCCATTACCGTATTGATCGGTCTCTACACCCTGTTCCTTGTCCGTACAAAATATTGATCCCCGAAGAAACTGACCGTGTCATTAGGTGAACCCCAGTAAGCCGGGACACCAAACGACTGTAAGGGCACCCACCATATCAAATAGCTATACAACGAACATAAAGAAACCCTGTATATTACGTAGTTACATAACGAACGTAAAGAAACCCTGTATATTACTTAGTTACATAACGAACGTAAAGAAACCCTCTGTATTACATAGGTATACATCGAACGTAAAGAATCCCTGTATAGTACATAGTTACACAAAGAACGTAAAGAAACCCTCTGTATTACATAGGTATACATCGAACGTAAAGAATCCCTGTATAGTACATAGTTACACAAAGAACGTAAAGAAACCCTCTAATTACACATAGTTACGAAACGAACGTAAAGATACCCCCATTATCAAATAGTTACATTACGTACGTAAAAAAAAACACTCAATATCAAATAATTACACAACGCACGAAGAGAAACCCTCCATATTACATAGTTACACAACGAACATAAAGAAACTCTCTGTATTACATAGTTACACAACAAGCATAAAGAAACCCTCTGTATTACATATTACACAACGAAGGAAAAGACACCCTCCATATTACATAGTTACACAGCGAACGTAAAGAAACATCTACATTATATAGTTGCAAAACGAATACAAGAAACCTTTATATTACATAGTTACACAGTGAACGTAAAGAAACATCTACATTATATAGTTGCAAAACGAACATAAGAAACCTTTATATTACATAGTTACACAACGAACGTAAAGAAACATGTACATTATATAGTTGCAAAACGAACATAAGAAACCTTTATATTACATAGTTACACAACGAAGGGGAAAATCCTCTTCATTCCATGGTAACACAACGAACGTAAAGAAACCCTCTGTGTTACATAGTTACACAACGAACATGAAACGCCCTCTATATTACATAGTTACACAACGAACATAAAACACCCTCTATATTACATAGTTACACCACGAACATAAAACACCCTCTATATTACATAGTTACACCACGAAGGAAAAGAAACTCATCTATATTACATAGTTACACCACGAACCTAAAGACACCTCTATATCACATAGTTACACAACGAACATAAAGAAACCCTCTATATATTACATAGTTACACAACGAACATAAAGGAACCCTCTATATATTACATAGTTACACAACGAAACGTGAAGAATACCACAATATCAAATAGTTAACAGCTGACGTAAAGAAAGCCACGAGATATCAAATAATTCTTTCTAAAGCATTAGATCATAATGGGATAAAATAAACTTAAAAGACAGGATAAAACGATTCAATGATTATTGCTCTCAGAAAAGAAAAAGAAAAAATAGACGCTATATAAGAGAAAGCCTGTGTGTGATAGTGATTGGTTGCTATTTTTTTTTCAGCTTTTAATAATCCATTAGTTTGATGGTGTTTACACGTGTTAGTTTCCACCTTTTCACCTATCGCATGAATGTAGTTTTGAAGCTTTGTCTTTAGAAGACAGTTTGCAACAATGCGTTTAATGTCAGAAACATTTCAGAGTTAAACGATTGTGGAGTACTAAGTCTAGTGAAACAAAAAGAGTAGAACTTCAGAAAAAAAGGGAAACAGATACACACACACACTCTCTGTCTCTCTCTCTCTCTCTCTCTCTCTCTCTCTCTCTCTCTCTCTCTCTCTCTCTCTCTCTCCTCTCTCTCTCTCTTTCTTTTTCTTTCTCTCTCCTCTCTCTCTCTCTCTCTCTCTCTCTCTTCTCTCTCTCT
>CM031621.1:48928953-48933953 GCA_018398815.1 Conus ventricosus | reverse complement strand
CCACTGCTTCCGTGGTCGGCCAGGCTTTAAACAACATGACCTGGCTCGATCTCAATTCAAGGGAGGGACCGGAGGATGCATGAGGGGAGGAAAACAAATCACAAAGAGGTACCGGGGGGGGGGTGGGGGGGGGGTGGGGGGGGGGGGGGGGGGGGGGGGGGGGGGGGGGGGGGGGGGGGGGGGGGGGGGGTGGTTAAGGGCGGTATTGTTGCGCAGTTCACTGGTGTAGGCGGTCTGTCGACCCGTGGCCGTATTTTTCTGTTTACTGGAAGTTACGCACTTAATTCCTCCCCGGCTCTTGCCCGCCGCGTCACAGTTCTGGTGCTGTCGCTGTTTGTTGTTGTGGTTGGTGGTAGTGGTGGTGATAATGATCTTCTTGTTCTTTGTTTTGTCAGTTGTTCTGCTTCTTGTTGTTCTTCTCGTTGTTGTTGTTGCTGCTGCTGTGGTTGGTGTTATTGCTGTTGTTAAGTCAACCTTGTAGTGTACTGTAGTTTAGTGTAGTGTAATGTATCTATGTAGTTTAGTGTGTATAATGTACGGTATAATGTGTGCCGTGGCATGGTATGGTGTGATGTGGTGTGGAGTGGTATGTTGTGATGTGGTGTGGTGAGATGTGGTGTGATGTGGTATGGTGAGATGTGTGGTGTAATGTGGTATGGTGAGATGTGGTATGGTGTGGTGTGATGTAGTATGGTGATGTGGCGTAGTGTGATGTGGTATGGTGAGATGTTGATGTGGAGTGGTATAATATGGCGTGATGTGGTATGGTGTGGCATGTTACGATGTATGGTATGGTGTGGAACGGTATAGTATGGTATGTGTGGTGTGGCATGTTATGATGTATGGTGTGGTGTGCTATGTATGGTATGGTGCGGACTGGTATAGTATGGTGTGATGTGGTATGGTGTGGCATGCTATAAAGTATGGTATGGTGTGGAATGGTATGGTGTGGCATGCTATAATGTATGGTATGGCGTGGTGTGGAATGGTAATGTGTGGTGTGGTACGGTGTGGTATGTTATGATGTATGGTGTGGAATGGTATGGTGTGACATGTTATAATTTATAGTATGGTGTGGAATGGTATGGTGTGGACTGGTGTGGCATGTTATAATGTGTGGTGCGGTATGGTGTGGCATGCTATAAATGTATGGTGTGGAATGGTATGGTGTTGACTGGTGTGGCATGTTATAATGTATGGTGTGGAATGGTATGGTGTGGCATGCTATAATGTATGGTGTGGACTGGTGTGGCATGCTATAATGTATGGTATGGTGTGGAATGGTATGGTGTGGCATGCTATAATGTATGGTATGGTGTGGCATGCTATAATGTATGATGTAGTGTGGAATGGTATGGTATGGTGTGGAATGGTATGGTGTGGTGTGGAACGGTATGGTATGGTATGGTATGGTATAATGTGGAACGGTGTGGTACGGTGTGGTGTAGTGTGGAATGGTATGATGTGGAACGGTATGGTATGGTGTGGTGTAGTGTAGAATGGTGTGGTGTGGAATAGTGTGGTATGGTGTGGTGTGGAATGGTATAGTATGATATGATGTGGAATGGTATGGTATGGTATGATGTGGGAAAAATATGTGAGGTAAAGAAAGATGACAGGCGCACAATAATGTGGAGTGGTGTCTGAGTGGGAGCCGGCGTGCTGTAGAGTGATCGAATGTGGTTTGGGGTGGTGTGGTTTGGGGTGGTGTGGTGTGATGTGGTTTGGGATGGTGTGGTGTGATGTGGTTTTGGGTGGTGTGGTATCATGCAATGTGTTATGGTGTGGTGTGGTGTGGTACGTGTCATCACTTGGAGTATTGCAGTATAGTGTTGGGTGGGGCGGACTATGCTAGAGAGGCTCAGTGTAGTAGAGCGTAGGTGAGGGACGTCGCGTAGATTGTGGTTCCAGCGTAGTAACAGAATACGGAGTTAAACGTAGAGTAGATGAGAGTGGTAATGTAGAGTAGATGAGAGTGGTAGTGTAGAGTAGATGAGAGTGGTAGTGTAGAGTAGATGGGAGTGGTAGTGTAGGGTCATGCAGAGTAGATGGGAGTGGTCATGCAGAGTAGATGGGATGGTCATGCAGAGTAGATGAGAGTGGTCATGCAGAGTAGATGGGAGTGGTCATGTAGAGTAGATGAGAGTGGTCATGTAGAGTAGATGGGAGTGGTCATGTAGAGTAGATGAGAGTGGTCATGCAGAGTAGATGAGAGTGGCAATGCAGAGTAGATGAGAGTGGTAATGTAGAGTCGACCAGGAGTGTGTGGTCTCACCAGTGAAGGTTTGAGTGTAGTGTAATGTGGTGTGGGGTAGGGTAAGGTAGGCAGGTGTTGTGTAGTGTGGTGTAGGGTAGGCAGGTGTTGTGTAGTGTGGTGTAGGGTAGGCAGGTGTTGTGTAGTGTGGTGTAGGGTAGGCAGGTGTTGTGTAGTGTGGTGTAGGGTAGGCAGGTGTTGTGTAGTGTGGTGTAGGGTAGGCAGGTGTTGTGTAGTGTGGTGTAGGGTAGGCAGGTGTTGTGTAGTGTGGTGTGGGGTAGGCAGGTGTTGTATAGCGTGGTGTAGGGTAGGCAGGTGTTGTATAGTGTGGTGTAGGGTAGGCAGGTGTTGCATAGTGTGGTGTAGGGTAGGCAGGTGTGGTGTGGTGTAGTGTAAGGTAGGTCTGTGTGGTGTAAGGTAGGCAGGTGTTGTGTTGTGTGGTGTAGGGTAGGCAGGTGTGGTGTAGTGTAACGTAGGTCTGTGTGGTGTAGGGTAGGGTAGGTAGATGTGGTGTAGGATAGGTAGGTGTATGGTGTAGGGTAGGTGTGGTGTAGTGTGGTATGGTGCAGGGTAGGTGTGTGATATGGTGCAGGGGTAGGTGTGTGGTGTAGTGTGGTATGGTGTAGGGTAGGTGTGGTGTGGTGTAGTGTGGTATTGTGTAGGGTATTTAGGTGTGGTGTAGTGTGGTGTAGGGTAGGTGGGTGTGGTATGGTGTAGGGTAGGTGTGGTGTAGTGGTATGTGTAGGGTAGGTAGTGTGGTGTGGTGTAGGGTAGGTAATGTGTGTGGTGTAGGGTAGGTAGGTGTGTGTAGTGGTGTGTAGGGTAGGTAGGTGAGTGTGGTGTAGGGTAGGTAGGTGTTGGTGTGGTATGGTTAGGTAGGTGTGGTGTGGTGTAGGGTAGGTAGGTGTGGTGGTAGGGTAGGTAGGTGTAGTGTGGTGTAGGGTAGGTAGGTGTGGTGTGGTGTAGGGCAGGTAGGTTTGGTGTGGTGTAGGGTAGGTAGGTGTGGATGTGGTGTATGGTAGGTAGGTGTAGTGTGGTGTAGGGTAGGTAGGTGTGGTGTGGTGTAGGGTAAAGTAGGTAGGTGTGGTGTGTTGTAGTGTGGTGTAGGATATGTAGGTGTGGTGTGGTGTGGTGGCGGTAGTGTGGGGTGTGGTGTAGGGTAAAGTAGGTAGGTGTGGTGTGGTGGCGGTAGGTGTGGTGTGGTGTAGGGTAAAGTAGGTAGTGTGTAGGTAGTGTGGTGTAGAGTAGGTAGGTATGGTGTGGCTTGGTGTACTGTTGGGGATGTGGTATGGTTTTGTTGTGATGTAGAATGGTGAGATGTGTTAAGCATGGTGTGGTGAGTTATAGTTTATTGTATTGTAGTGCAGTGTGTTGTGTAATGTAGTGAGGTGTAATGTTGTGTGGTGTGGTCTGGTGTTGTGCGGTGTGGTGAACTTGTAGTATGGTGTAGTGTAGGGTAGTTTAGTGTGGTACAGTATGTAATGTTGTATGATGTAGTGTGGTGTTGTAAAGTATGGCATGGTGTGACGTGTGATGTGGTATGGTGTAGTGTAGTGTGGTGTAGTGCAGTAATATGCGGTTGTAGTTAGTGCAGGCTGGTGTGATGTAGTGTGGTGTAATGTAGCGTAGCGTGGCGTGGTGTTGAGTAATGTGGTGTAGTGTAGTGTGGTGTGGTGTAATGTAATGTAATCACTTCTAATACGGTGTATTACAGTGTAATGTAGTGTGAGGTAATGTATTGTGGAGTAGGATAGTGTAATGCAGCAAAATGTGATGTGGTATAGTATAGTGTAATGTGGTGTAATGTGTAGTCTGGTGTAATGTATTGTGTAGTCTAGTGTAATGTAATGTAGTGTAGTATTGTATAATGTAGTGTCGTGTAATCTTCCGCATCCTCGTTCTCTCCTTTCCTACTCCTCTTCCTTCTCGTCCGCATCCTTGTGCTCCCTCTCCTCCTCCTCCTTCCCCCTCTTCCTCTTCCTCCTTGTCCTCGTCCTCCGCATCCTCGTTCTCCCTCTCCTCCCTTTCTCCTCGTGCTCCTCCTCCTCCTCCTCCTCCCCCTTTCCTCTTCCTCATCCTCGTTCCCTTCCCTGTCCCTCCTTCTCCTCCTCCTCCCTCCTACTTTTCCTTGCCTTAGTTCTCCTCCCTCTTCGCCCTCTTTCTTCTTCTCCTCCTCCTCGTCTTCTTTGTCCTCGTTTCCCACACCCTTCAGCCTCCTGCTCTCTTCTTCTCTCTTCTTCTCTTCTCTTCTTCTTCCTCGTCCTTGTTCTTTGTCCCCATTCTCTTCTTCTTCCTCCTCCTCCTCTTCCTCCTGGTTCTACTCCTCCTCCCACCTTCACACCATCTTCTTCATCCTCATTCTCGTTCCTTTCCTTCTCACTTCCATTTCGTCTTCTTTCTCATCCTCGTTTTATCTTCCTTTTCGCCTCTTCGTCTTCCTCCTCTTCCTCCGTCCCCTTCTCCTCCTTTTCCTTCCCCTTCTCCCCCCCCCCCCCCCCCCCCCCCCCCCCCACCTCTCCCCCTCCCGTTCCCCCTTCCTTCCTTTCCCCCCTTCTCTTCTCCCCATCTTCTTCGTCCTCGTCTTTGTTATCCTTGCTCTTCGTCCTCGTCGCTCTCTTCCTCCTTCTCCTCCTCCTCCTTCTTGTTCTTCTTCTGCTTCTTCTTCTGCTTCTTCTTCATTCATCTTCTTCTTCTTTGTCCTCGTTCCCTACACTTTTCATCCTCTTTCTCCTCTTCTTTCTTCTCC
>CM031621.1:48916453-48923953 GCA_018398815.1 Conus ventricosus | reverse complement strand
CACCTCTGAATGTGAAACGTGGAGCCGCAGAATGGAAGCTGTTTAAGCAGATGTGGACCAACTATGTCATAGTCGCAAGACTAGAAAATGAAGAAGACGCTTACATGAAAGCCTTATTCTTGCACACTTTAGGTGTAGATGGACTATCTGTATTCAATGGTCTTGAAATTCCAGAGGGAGCAAACGTTGACGCCATAATTGCTGCCCTTGACAATCATTTCATAGGCCAAACCAATGAAACATATGAGCGCTTTGTGTTCAATAAAAGGGACCAAAAAGAAGGTGAAAACATAGAAGACTACGTAAATGCGCTGAGGCAGCTCATCAAAACTTGTAACTTCTCCGAAGCAATGTCACCTTCTCTGCTCAGAGACAGAATCATTTTGGGTATTAGAAGCCAACCAACCAGAGAATCCCTTCTACAGATTGCCAACCTCGACCTCCAGACCTGTATTGATAAATGCAGAGCAGCTGAGACCACCAATGAACAGCTCAGAGTGATGGGGGAAGACACAGAGGTAGGACAAGCTCACGCTGTACGAAAATTCAAGAAAAAGGGGAAGTGGGAAGACAAAGGCACCACAGAAAGAAACTGCAAGTATTGTGGCAAGAAACATGAGATGAAAAAAGAAGAATGTCCAGCATGGGGACAAAAATGCTCATCATGCGGCAAGAATAACCACTTTGCAAAGATGTGCTTACAGAAGAAGAAAGAAGCAAAGAAAGTTCACGCTGTTGAATCTGAAAATGAAGAAGATGAATATCTACTAGCAGTGGAAAAGAAGAACGACAACAAAATCATCAAGGCAAGAATGATGATAGGAGGGAAGAAGATTATTTGTCAAATAGACAGTGGGGCTAGCGTTAATGTAATATCAGCCAAGCATGTTGAAACAAGCCAACTCAAGCCCACCAAGACAGCACTTCACGTCTACAATGGAGCCTCTATCAACGCAGTAGGCAGAGCTGACCTCCAAATTACTAATCCCAAAACTGAGCAAAGCTGGGAAGCGGAATTTGTTGTCGTAGAAGAGGAACTGACAACGCTGATTGGAAAGACAACTTCAGAGACAATGAAGTTGATAACCGTTCACTATGATAACATGAGCATAGCACAGATAAAGGAATCAACAGACTTCACGTCAACCTACGCTGATGTATTCGCGGAAGAACAAGGTAGCTTACCAGGGGTGGCACACTTTCAAGTCGACGAGACCGTGACCCCGACAGTTTCTGCGAGTGGCCGTATTCCTTTAGCCATGGAAAAGAAGGTGAAAGAAGAGCTAGACAGACTGCAGGAAGCAGAGATCATTGCCAAGGTTGATGAACCAACATCCTGGTGCAGTCGAATGATAGTAGCGACGAAGCGATCAGGAAAGCTTCGAATATGCATCGACCCACGACCACTCAACAAGGCACTGAAGCGGGAACGCTATCCCATTCCCACTATGGACAACATTCTGCCACGCCTGGCGAGGTCAAGAGTCTTTTCAAAACTTGACCTGAGCAATGCTTACTGGCATATCCACTTAGATGAGAAATCATCCCTGTTGACTACATTCCAAACTCCATATGGAAGGTACAGGTGGAAACGACTACCTTTCGGGACTTCAGTCAGCAGCGAGCTTTTTCAGAAAAGACTCGACCAGGCACTGGAAGGACTCGAGGGAGTCATAGGAGTATCAGACGACATCATTGTCCATGGGAAGAACGAAGAGGAACATGATAGAAACCTAGTCACGCTCCTGGAGAGGTGCCGCAACCTAGGTCTACGCCTGAACAAGGAAAAGGCGGACCTGAAGAAGCAGTCCATCACTTTCCTTGGACACTTGGTGACAAGCGACGGTCTCAAGATCGATCCTGAAAAGCTAGAAGCTGTCGGAGACATGCCCAAACCGACGGACGTAGAAGGAGTCAGACGTTTCTGTGGTTTCATCAACTACCTCGCAAAGTTCTTACCAAAGCTCTCAGAAGTCCTGGAACCTATCCGTCAGTTGACGAAAGACGACGTTCCTTGGATGTGGACAGCGACGCATGACCAGGCCTTTGCAACGGTACAGAGGCTTGTCACGGAAGCCCCAGTATTAGCCTTCTATGACCCAACGGAGGAGCTACAGATCCAGTGCGACGCAAGCCAGAGCGGTCTAGGCGCAGTCCTGCTGCAGAAGGGACGCCCCATAGCGTACAGCAGCCGTGCCCTAACGCCGACGGAACAAAACTACGCTCAGATAGAAAAAGAGCTACTTGCTATTGTGTTCTCGGTAGAGAAATGGCACCAGTACATATTTGGCCGACATGTCTCAGTACAAAGTGACCACAAGCCTTTAGAGACAATCTTCCAAAAACCTCTCTCTTCTGCACCCAGGCGACTTCAAGGCATGATGCTGAGACTCCAGGGATATGACCTCACCATCATCTACCACAGAGGAAAGGACCTGGTACTAGCTGATACTCTCTCTAGAGCATATCTACTCAATAAGCCAAGCGAGCAAATGGATATCGAAGACGTCAACAGCCTTGACTTCATCCTCATACGGAAAGAAAGACTTGAGGAGTTGAAAGAAGCAACAAGTCAGGATGAAGTGTTGCTGAAACTCAAGACAGTCATCATGACTGGGTGGCCTGAAGACAAGTCCTCACTACCGATGGAGCTATCATCCTACTTCAGCTTCAGAGATGAACTCTCGGTACAAGATGGCCTTATCATCAAGCAGGATAGGGTTGTTGTACCCTGGACAATGAGATCCCAGATGAAGAAACTACTGCATTCCACACACTCAGGAATAGATGCATGCCTGAAGAGAGCTAGAGAGTGTTTGTATTGGCCCGGAATGACAGGAGATGTTACCCAGTTCATAGCAGGCTGTGAAGTTTGCCAGAGATTCCAAGCAGCAAACCAACCTGAAACTCTCCAACCGCATGAACTACCGTCCAGACAATGGGAGAAAGTGGGAATAGATTTGTTTGAGTGTGAGGGAAAGGACTACCTAGTCACGGTAGACTATCTCTCCAACTATTGGGAAATAGACAGACTAGATGACACAAGAGCAACAACGGTCACCAAGACTCAAGGCTCATTTTGCAAGATACGGACTGCCGTGCACAGTTGTATCAGACAACGGGCCGCAATTCACATCAGAAAACTTCAAAAGATTTGCTTTAGATTTTGATTTTGAACATGTCACCTCTTCACCGTACCACAGCAGAAGCAACGGGAAGGCAGAATCAGCGGTAAAAACAGCCAAGTCAATCTTGAAGAAGAACAAAGATGGAGATCAATTCCTGGCATTACTGAACTACAGAAACACACCCAGCCAGAATTCAAACACGAGCCCCTCACAGAAGTTCTTCAACCGAAGAACTAGAACACTTCTTCCGATGCGTGGTCATCTTCTCGACCCTAGAATCACTCTGAAGAAGGATATAAAGAAGATTAAGGAAAATCAAATAATCACAAAAGCGCGTCATGACCAGCGCGCCAAAGACCTCGAATCACTTCAAGAGGGAGAAACTGTCGTCATGAAACCTCAAACACTAGGCCAGAAGGAGTGGATGAAAGGAACCATCGTCAATAACAAAGGACGGTCCTATGACGTCGAAACAACCGAGGGGAACATCCTCAGAAGAAATAGAGTCCACTTGAAGAAAGTTCCTGCTCCACCTCCAGAACCTGAACAACCCACAGAAGCAGAGAAACCAGAGATCCCCAGACCGACACGAAGACTTGAGACTCAGGGACCTGAGCCACGGTCGACTCTCGGAGAAGCTCCTAAGACAAAGACTCCTAGAACACCCGCTCCAAAGGCTCATACCCCGGCGAGATCACCACCCAGGACAATGAGGACGCGATCAGGACGGCTGGTAAAAGAAAACCGGCACAGAGACTATGTCTACTAAGGAAACAGTAGACGAGACTGTGTATATAAATGTATATAAATGTACAGTTGTGTTGGAGACTTTTTTATTTTTTTAAAAAGAGAAGGATGTTGCATTATGACCTGAAAGCTACGTGTCGGAGTGACTTCCCTTAAGTTGGAAAACTCACGGCGCATGCGTCAACTATACCCAGCGCGCTTTCTGGATCGCCCCTTTGTTCTAGTCAGCCATGACTAATGAGAGACAACACTGAACGGACAATTAGGTAGGCACCCTGACTGTTCTGCGAGTGGACCAGCAGCACAAAGGCACCACAGCATCGCAGGTAACATAACAGCATTGAAATAAGTTTTTAAGAATTTCAGATTGAGTAACATTGTGTGTGTGTGTGTGTGTGTGTGTGTGTGTGTAAAATTCAGTAAATAATATTTCCAATGCGTTTGGTCATGTCCTGTCATACTGTGATAGAATTTTTTTTTTAAATTGCGTGTGTGTGTGAGAGAGAGAGAGAGAGAGAGAGAGAGAGAGAGAGAGAGAGAGAGAGAGGCAAGTAGGCGGAGACATACAGACGGACCGACGATTGGGGGGGGGGGGGGGGGATGGGGGGGGGGGGGGGGGGGGGGGGGGACAGGGAGAGAGAGAAAGAACTTATAATCTGCATTTGCGTGAGTTTGTGTGAGAGGGGGGGGGGGGGGCAGTCAGACAGAGATGTGTGTGTGTGCCGCGTGCCCGCGAGCGCGCGTGCGCGTAGGCGCACGCTGACTGATGGACTACAATCGACAGCCAGCCGACCTGCTGAAACGCGTCCTGCCCTCGATCTAACACGGGGGAGCAATCAATTCCGGTGGCGTCTGTCGTTGTCAGGGCCAACAGCACACATCACGCGCAAAGTCGACAAGGTTGGGTCCCCCTCGAGTGACTCCCCTTCGTTAATGTGCCGCCTTGAAGCAGCTCTCCTCTCTCTCTCTCTCTTCTCTCTCTCTCTCTCTCTGCCCCCTCTCTCTCTTTGTATGTGTGCCTCTCTCTCTTGTCTCTCTCTCTCCTCTCTCTCGCTCTCGCTCGCTGGCTGGCTGGCTGGCTCGCTCTGTGTAAAACATGGTACGTTTCTTTTATCCAATACATGTACATGTTTGCGTCATATACGAACATCAGCGGCAACTTGTGGTAACTTGACTGATCGACTCTTGACTCTGACAGACTGATTGATTGATTCATTGATCAGTTGATCGATTTTTTTTCTCCCGATTTTTTTTCTCCCCGATTTTTTTTCTCCCAAGTGGTCGTCTTTGTGAATGAAGCCTACAAGAGCAGGCACTACACTTACGCACGCAAACATCATACGTGCGCGAGCGCGCACACACACAGAATGCACGCACGCGCACGTACATGTACGCGAGCACACATGCGCGTGTGTGCGCGCACACACCCACACATACACACACGCACATAAACACACACACACACACACACACACACACACACACACACACACACACACACTGGAGAGAGAGAGAGAGAGAGAGAGAGCACTCAGAACAAAGAAAACCTTTATTCGATCGAGGAGAGAGAGAGACAGGGGACGGCTATAGAGCCATTGTTCGTCTCCAAAGTATATTTTCTATTCCTCTCAACTTTTGGCCGCTACTTGTCATGTCAAAATGCACTGCATCCGTTCAGTTGTGTTAAGACTTCAATTGTAAAGATCTTCAACGTTTGTCAGAAATCGAACCAGACCATGCTTCCTTCAGCTTTGTGTGTGTGTGTTTGCTGCAAACAATGTAGCACATTTTTCACTGCGATACAAAAACCAGCGGTAAAAGGGAGAACACACACACACACACACACACACACACACACACACACACACACACACACACGCACGCACGCACGCACGCACGCACGCACGCACACGGACATAACGATTTTTAGAAGTTTTGGGATCGGATCTGGGAGGTGGAGGAATAGACAAGGCAGGACAGAATCCATTGTGGAGAGTATAACATAAGCTTAGGTAGCCCTTTTTTTTTCATCGCTCGCCTACGACTGAAGAAAAAACAAAAGAGAAGGAAAAATGAACAGGCAGGACATTCACAGGAAAGTGTCAAATAGTAAGCATTTAAAAACTTTTTTTTCAAATGCGTCAGAGAGAGAGAGAGAGAGAGAGAGGAGTGATGGTGATGAGAGAGACAGAAGGAGAGAGAGAGAGAGATGTTTTTTTGTTGTTGTTGTTGTGAATATGATGCGTAGAATACGCATTAATTGAGAGAGAGAGGGGGAAGAATAAATGATGGTGATGAGAGGGAGAGCGAGGAAAAGCGGTTTTCTGTTCTTTTGTGTGCATGATACATAAATGAGACAGACAGACAGACAGGGCGAATGTCGACGGGTATGTTTTGAAATCGAGGTATACAGCGTGCAAACTTTTAATGAGTGAAAGGGCGAAGAGGCGCGCAGGGGGGGGGGGGGGGGGGGGGGGTAGGAGCAACAGAACTTTATCTGTTGGTGTGTACACGTAGCCTATCTATGAATACCGATGTAAGATGACTTCCTGTTTTTATACCCAAACTTGCCGTTCAGTGATGGTGATCGGACGAGAACCGGTGCTTTCAGCGTGATCATGGCTGTTTGCTCGATGATGGGGTGGCCTCGCAGTTAAATTAAAACGATCGCGTGGGAAGGGAGAAAATCCCGGATTTGTTAGTAATGTCCTAAGTGACTATGATTTGTCTCCCGTTCCTTACCAATTGTCTGCCAGCTAGATTTTTTTTTTAACGGGACGATAAATTCATGTCCTGGATGCTGCATGTGTAAAGCGCACAGAAAGCACGGTAACGAGGGATATATCATTGAAAAGTTTTGCTGAATCATTCACTTTCATTGGACAAAGAAAAGCATGCACTGTCACACACTAGAGAGAGAGGCATGGACGCACGCAGAGGCGTGCGGGCACACACACACATACACGCGAGCGCGCACGCACGCACACGCACGCACACACACACGCACGCACACGCACGCACGCAGACACACACACACACACACACACACACACACACACACACACACACATGGGAGCGCGCGCGCGCATACTCACATTAGGTAGACAGACAGACGGAGAGATTACGGAAAATTGTTGCCATGTAAACGGAAATGGGCTTTCCCTGTTGAGGGCAGCAGAACTTTTTACACGAGAAAATACATAATGGCAAGAACGATAGTCGATCTATAACACCCTGCAAAACAAAACAATACCATGAGTTCCTCTCTCTCTCTCTCTCTCTCTCTCTCTCTCTCTCTCTCTCTCTCTCTCTCACCACCTGTCTCCTGTTAAGCTTACGGACAATAAATTCGATGTTAACACCTGTATTCTGCGTGAGAATGCTTTGTTTTCCCATTTAAATCCGTTTCTCTATCTACATTGATATGATTTTTAAAAATCGTGTGTTTCTTTTAAACAGTTTGGTGGTTTCATGTGATCGGCGGGTGTGTTTCTTTGAGTCAAATGTTGACGGACAACTACAATTCAGCTGCAATGCTCCATTATTATATCTTAATCCATGTTTGTTTATCGAATGTGTTTGGTCTTAGCTTGCCTGTCACTCAAACCTCATTCCAAAGCAAACA
>CM031621.1:48902832-48916353 GCA_018398815.1 Conus ventricosus | reverse complement strand
AGAGAAGAAGAAGAGAAGAAACATGTACAAATACCTGTTTATACCACCACCATAATCATCATCACCATCATCGTTGTCGTCGTCGTTACCATCACCATCGTCTCTCTCTCTCTCTCTCTCTCTGAGGAAGGGGGAGAGAGTGCATGTGTGTGTGTGTGTGTGTGTGTGTGTGTGTGTGTGTGTGTGTGAGAGAGAGAGAGAAGAGAGAGAGAGAGAGAGAGAGAGATTTAGATGTTCTAATCATAAATCGAAGAAGATCGTCGATTTGCTATTCCAAAAGAAGGGTTATGTAATAAATGTGACATGTCTGCAATAGATGATGAATTTCATTTCGTCATGGAATGTTTCTCATACCTTACTTTGCCAACACGTATTTGCCAAAAAGATTTTTCTCCCCAAAATCTGTCTGTAATTTTTGTCAAATGATGTCTTCTACATATCGAAAACAAATGCTTCTATTGCCAAAGTATATTAGATTATCTCAAGTGTTGTAAATTGTTGGTCTATGTCAGCATTGACTAGCAATTCATGTTTTATTTTGGCTCGTTTGTTTTATTTTGGCTCGTTTGTTTTCCTTTTCCTGTCATTGCTTTTATTTAACTCGCCCTTCCTCCATACCCAAAAGGAATAAAATGCTGTTTTTGTTGTGTGTGTGTGTTCTTTTCTTTTGAGGGGTAGGAGGTGAGTTAAGGTTGTGGGAACAAGGAATGTGTGTTGTGCTTGTTGTGGGGGTTGTAGTGGGCCGTATTATGGAGGAGGGTGTTCATACAGTCTGTTTTTCAATTTTCACACCCCTATGAATTATCTCCCTTCGGTCTCTCTCTCTCTCTCTCTCCTCTCTCTCTCTCTCTCTCTCTCTCTCTCTCTCTCACCCAATTTCAAACATCTTACTTAGCAGTAAATCTTTTATTTCTGATTTGTATTTAACTCTGCAGGTTACTTTTACAGTTTACGTAATTATACATTTTGCAGTATTATTGATCTTTTGAATGGTGCTATTGTTTCTGTTTACTTTCTTTTTTATACTTAACTTTGAGCTTATCTTGGAGCGTTCTGTTTTACAGTTGGAGTGTTTATTTAAGCGTTGTTATAATATTGCATATGTGATGGTGGTTTGTGGTGGTGATGTGTGCACTCTGTGTGTGTGTGTGTGTGTGTGTGTGTGTGTATGACACTGTTTTGGCGGTGTGTGTGTGTGATTCTGTATTGGTGTGGTGTGTGTGTGTATCTGGGGGGTGGGGGAGAGGGTGGTAGGATGTGTGTGTGCATGTGTTAATATTATATATATAGAGTGACACAAGATGGATAAATGAATTGAAAGGAATGACTGAGCACAGTGCAAAGAGTGGAATATTTTTAATGATATACTAGTTTATAAGTTGTTGCAATATGTGAATTTTGATAATGGCACCACAAACAAATTTTCCTTGTATTCTATGAGGACAAATCAAAAATCGTGTATCGTGGAGGGGGATGGGTAGGGAGGAGAGAAAGGCATGGGAGTCGAGATGTTCGCAGGGGCGGATTATGGTGTTGACATGGGGGGGGGGGGGGGGGGGTCTGGAAAATGGAATGTGAGGGCGCGAAGCGCCTCACCCTGAGCAGTCTAGGGGGGTCCGGGGGCATGCCCCCTGGAAATTTTTTTTTCAAGGATGCAAAATGGTGCAATCTGGTGCTATCGGACATTGAAAAAGGGCTCTGTAATAACTCCAAAACAGTGAAGAAAAATGAACGATTTTAAAAGAAACATCAGTTGATGGAACATTTTGTAGTTGAGACTTTGGTTTTTTTTTACAAGTCTTAGAGAATTAAAAACGTTGTTTTTTTTGACAGCCGAGGGGCGGGGGGGGGGGGGGGGGGGGGGGGGGGGGGGTTCGTGCAACTGGGAAACCCCCATAATCCGCCACTGTGTTGGGAGAGATGCTACTTTAAATAGTTCCTGTAAGTTTATGTACAAGAATGTCGATTTCCATTGTAACCCAAATTGAAAATCCATAAGGTTGAATCACACAATGATTATGAAAACGCACGTTGAATAACAAAGGGTGTTAAATTCGATACCGCCCCTTTTGAAAACCAGCCAAATAATTCTACCAATGAAAACCTTGCATTAGCGAAACTGCGCAGGTACGGTTTTATAACGGAAGTTCTGGAAAGTGCAAGGTCGAAGTGTCTTTCGTCAGTTGCACGCTATAAAACATCGACTGGTTTCGATTAGAAAACAACAAAACACAAAATGCCTCGTCGTGGAAGGTCTTCACCAATGCAGAGCAGGTAATTTTTTTTTAATCATTGAGAAACATAAGATTAGTTGTATGAAGAAATGCTTCATGGAAATTTGACCATGTGCGATGTTGTCCTCGTGCTAGCAGACGACCTTTCTCGAGAGTCGACGAAGCGCCACACGCGCGTGTTTTGTAACGGTTATTACATGAGGGGAATTGTTATATCTTCTTCGCATGTTCTTAAATTTTGCTACACTGGCAATTCCAGATGTTTTCTTTTACCAATTTTCCCCATATTTTTATGTGTCATTTTCCTAAAGTTCATTTTATACTTTGGAAGGCAAGTCGAAATGATGAAATTCATTGCCCTAGGCTATTACTTGTCCAGAGGCGCTTCGACCAAAACGTGTGGAAATAATTTGATAAATCATCTTTTCGGGGATGGGGGGATTCTAGTTAACTGCGAACCTCCTCTCAAACCCCACTTTTTCTCAGTGAGACATAAAGCTGTAAAGGACTTTTTTTTTCTCCATTTTTGTGTTGTAAATTGTGAGCAACTGAGGTTTGTATAATTAGTCCCTGAATTTTATTGACATTGAAATCAGCACAAGAGAAGATGCACGGGTTCAAAATAAACCGTGAGTGTTTGTTTTATTTCACTGTTTAACTTTGGTTTTTCTTCGTCCTGTTTAACCTACCCGTCATAGTGTCAGTCTGTTTTTCAGATCTATAATTATTCAAATCTATAGGTCTGCCTGTGGGTGTGGCTTGTCAATCAGTGAGAGGAGAGAGAGAGAGAACAAGCAGTGTTGACATGTGCATGCATTATGTTCATGAGCATGTGTCATGCCCAACTAAGGTACAGTGCGTTTGAGTTACTTGGCAGTTTTATCTTTCTTGCAATTGTGTTCATGTACCTTTTACTTCTTTCAGTTACTTTCAAACACACAGATATATATTTGACAAGTTCTAATGGAGGATTTTGATATTTATAGAAAGGACAGACTTGGAAAAAGAGGTGGCGGAGTCTTGATTGCCATTAGGAAGAACTTAGCCAGTGAGTTTTTATATCAAGGCAAAAATAGTGAAAGTTTATTTTGTAGGATTAATTTCAAGAATAAGAGACCTGTCATTGTTGGATCAGTTTACAGACTCCAGACTCAGATGAAAATGTATGTTTGTCTATTTGCAGAGACATTTGTAATATTGTTTTGGCAATAGGAAGGCAATATTATGGATTGGTGGAGACTTTAATTTACCAGATATTGATTGGGGTGAAGATGCCATACTTGGTAATCAATACAGTAAAAATATTAATACTCAGTTTTTTGATGCCACCAAAGACTTGGATTAGTACAGTCAGTTGAATCACCAACTCGTGGTAAGGCATTCCTGGATTTATTTTTTACCAATTGTCCAGGCGCTTTAGGCAATCAGGAATTAATTGCAGGCCTGGGTGATCATGACATAGTTCTCTTAGAGAGTAACTTTCAACCCTTTCGAAGAAAACCCCTAAACGTACCATCAGACTCTGGAACCAAGCAGATTTACCAAAATTGCGCAGGGATACTCATAATTTCAGTCGTCTTTTTTTGAGGTCCATAGTGTTAAAGATAATGTCAGTGATCTTTGGAGTGTATAAAAACTAATTTGGAATTTATTATGGATGACAACATACCTACTAAAATAATTTTCAAGCAAGAACCACCAGCCATGGATTACTACTAAAACTAAACGTTTGTTGAGAAGGAAAACTCGTTTCTTTAAGAAATTGAAACTACATCCTAATTCAGAAAGATTACTGGTAATTCGATGATTTCGGAAGGTGATCATCAGAACAAGAAATTATGGTCTTACATAAGGAGTAAGAGACAGGACAACATTGGGATTCCAGACCTGAGAAACAACCAGAATAACTAATACAGGACCCTGAAGGGAAAGCAAACTTACTAAACAAGCAGTTTTGTTCAGTTTTCTCAAATCCCAAACCTTTAATTAACGTTAGACTAAAGGATGATGATAAACTCCCTGAAATGCAAAACATCAAAGTAAACAAAGCAGGAGTATTTAAGTTACTGACCAATATTAATGAAAACAAAGCTACTGGTCCCGATGGCGTTCCTGGCAAGCTCTTAAAATTATGTGCCAATGAATTGAGTGAGGTATACCAATTACTTTACCAAGCTTCACTGAACCAGGGAGTAATACCTGATGAGTGGCGTGATGCGAGCATTGTTCCCTTATTTAAAAAGGGTGACAAAACAAAAGCAGAGAACTATAGACCTGTATCTCTTACATCCATATCAGCTAAATTACTTGAACACATAATATATAGTAGCATAATGGACCATTTTGACAAATATGATTTCTTAAATAACGCCCAGCATGGTTTTAGACAGCGAAGGAGTTGTGAGACTCAACTTATAACAACTCTCAATGATTTTAGTAACTGTCTTAACAACAGACAGCAAATAGATGCAATTTTATTAGATTTTTCTAAAGCCTTTGATAAGGTTGACCATGAGGGCCTGCTGCTTAAATTAGAACACATTGGCATTGGCGGTTCTTTGCTAAAATGGGCTAGATCATTCCTCGTTGGGAGAACGCAGAAAGTTGTTGTGGAAGGGTCGTCATCCCATTGTAAACCAGTCTTGTCAGGTGTACCACAGGGAACTGTTCTGGGGCCTTGTTTTTCTTAATTTATTATAAATGACATAAGTAGAAATCTCTCTCCTGGAACTACTATAGGCTTTTTGCAGATGACAGTTTAGTAATATAGAACAATCAGAAGCAAGAATGATACACGCATTCTACAAGAAGATCTAACGCTTTACAAGAGTGGGAAAGAACTTGGAAAATGGAATTTCACCTCAAAAGTGCCAAGTGTTGCGTATATGTAACAAACGCTCACTAATTAGATCAGATTATTCTATCCGTAATACTATTCTTAAAGAAACTAATGCTGCAAAATATTTAGGCGTGATTATAGATAGTCGTCTCAAATGGAAAGAACATTACAATTTAGTATGTAAGAAAGCAAATAACATCTTAGCTTTCTTACACAGGAATATCAATGACTGCCCCAAAAGGTTAACAGGGTTGTACATCCTTAGCAGTATCTATAGGACAAATGTCCTGGACCACCCTGAAGTAATAGGACATTTGTCCTCTTCATAACAAAATCAATCGGACATTTGAACGCAAGCCAGATTGAATGTATATTAAGTTTTTATGCACACAAAAATGGTGTTTTAAGCTGACTATATTCCTAGAGTGGGAAGCCATGTTTGGTAAACATACTATTACTAGTCCACGTACACACACACAGTCACACACACAGAGGCAGTGTCTTTCCTAAATCACTATTCATTGCTAATGCTAGTATTCAAGTACAATATTGATTCATTTGGAGTCGTCTTTTTGGTTGAAGAGCATTCTTTTCCTTTTCTCTCCCCACTTTTCTGTCACCCTGAACACCCATTCTGATTGCCCCTTGACATCACTTGGTCCTTCCATTTGCACCTCATCAGCATGGCCTGGTTTTCTGCTGTCAGTCTGTTCCTTTGACTTGTCAAAATCAAATTCTGAGTGCTGAACCCTCTTTCTACATCAGCTGTATGGACGGGCAGGGTGATGGCAAGCTGGGCCAGTTTCTTGAGGTTGTGAACTCAGCTGGTGGTAGCGGGCAATGAGCTGCCAGAGTGTCAAGGTGCTGTCCCTGGGGTACATCTGCTCCTTGACTGTTTTCTTGAGATTCCTTTCCAGTCTCGCTTCAGCAACATGTGCCTACATGGCCTACAACACGTAACAAGTACAAGGCTTATCGCTCTTTAGCCGCTTTACGCTAAAAATAACCCTGACACAAGCTGGCTGCGAGCTCTCAGCTGCGAGCCGTGTACCTCGCTAGCTCAGCCTCTGCGAGTCAGGGAGGCAGAGTTGCAAGCCAACGAGCTAAAAATAGACCGCCACGGCTCGCCACTAAGCTTAGTGCCAGTGGCACACGGGACTAGTAATAGGCCTAGTGATTCATGGGCAGTGGGCTTACACTAAAGTTTCAGACTGGAGTTCTGTACGACGGTCGGACTCAAATAATTATGCGGGCTTGATATAAACGGCCGGTGCCATGTCCGTGAGCATCGGAAAGCTATCGGACAGTAACCGCGTTTTCGGCAAAGTAATGGGACATTTGTCCTCTTCACTGCCAGTTATATCGGACATTTTGCATGTGCAATCGGTCTATGTCCGATGTCCGAGTGGATGTACAACCCTGGGTTAAAGACGACTGCTACAAACACTGGTTAGACCAGTACTGGAATATGGTTGCTCAGTTTGGGATCCTTACCATCTAAAGGACATTGATAACCTTGAAAAGATTCAGAAGAGAGCAGCACGGTTCGTAACAGGGAACCACATCAGAGAAAAGGGGAATACTAGGAAGAACATGAGGAAATTAGAATGGAAACCCTTAGAAGAGAAGAGCTTTTATTAAACTTAACACCTTTTTCAAAGGCAGAGCTAAAGTAATTGATATTCCATGGAACAACTAGTTTGATAAAAGTAGCACCAGGAGTGGCGGTCAATGTTATACTATACCTGCATCAATATTGACAGCCACTTACATTCTTTTTTATCCCAGTTCTGTACGGTGTGGAACTCACTGCGGGTGCCATCAAGATTGCCACAAATGCAATCTCATTCAAAAACAAATTGATTCAACAGTTCTGAGATCTGCTATTGACGATTTTCTATTTTTACTTCCCTGATATTTTACTATTACCTGGACCTGAATTTGGCCATTGCTTTTATCTTCTTGAATATCGAGTGCGACCCCTTGTTGCTAAATTGCTCCAGGGGCCAACAGTCTGAGTCGCACTGTTTTATGGTATTTTATTTTACTTTTTAACATCGCGCTGGTGACCTACTCGTTTTTGAGTGAACGGTGTTTTAGGAAGAAGAAGAAGAAGCATCAGTGCATGTCAAGTTCTCTGAAACCCGAACAATTCTTTTAAGACTTTGTGCTAATTGTAGTGCAGTACAGAACTTTCCACGCCAGCAGATGTGAATGCAGTATGATGAATTTTCAACTCTATACCTGTCATGAGAAGAGTGTCTTGGAAGTCATGTTTGAGATTCAGAAGTAAAGTTATGGTAATTTTATGCACTTTTAATTAGAAAATGCTTCTCAAGCAGCAAGTTAATACTCCTTCCAATGATTTTAAAGACAATGTGCCAGGTACAGGGGGTGTTACAAACAGTCATAGGGCTTGGAATAATACAGGGAGGCGTGGTTAATGCGCTGGAAGAAGTTATGTCGAACGTTTCCCATGCTCCTGGCAAGAAAGAGGGGGGGGGGTATGAATCTTGAGTCATTACGAAGTGATGGTTAACAAGCAGGGACCAGTGTCTGACCAGAATGCCCTAGGTTAGACTAGAAACAGTGACTGTCCCCTTGTCCTAGTGCTCAGAACCTAACCTCGTTATGTCATCCAGTACAGAACAGTGAATCATTAGATGATGATAATTGTATACTTTCAAATTATTTTATACTATATTTTTAAATTAGTTATAATTCTTTTACTCTTCATTACTACTGTCAGCACTGATCTTCCAGCCCCTTAATTCTTCACAGCACAGAAATTCCCTCAGGATATGATTTTTTTTCCAGTGATATTTCTGTAACAACCTAAAACTAGCAGACAGTTTATTTTGCACAGTAGATGAAATGTCTTTCAAAGTTTCAGTTTAACGTTGTTGTTCCAGTTGTTTTCTTATCAGATAATGACCACCCCTGGCACCATATGTTTAAAAAGATCTTCCAAGTCTTTTGACTGTGTTGTTTGATATTTTAAAACCAGTTGGGTAAGAAATCGATGATTTCCTTTCCCATCATGTACTTCAAACCACAAACCAGAGACATGTGAAAGACCTTTGGCAAGAGGTCTGGAATACATTTTTCCCCACATCTGTCCAAATTTATAAAAATTCATTCTGTCTCCAGAATTAATGAGGAAATGGTGTAATGCAAGACTACATTATACTGGTCCCATGCATTTGATTTGTTTTAAACTTAATAAAGAGCGATAAAGCTTCATGGTGTGTATTATGCCTTAAATGGCTCAAAATGTGAGAATGTGTACTGCTGATATCAAAAGTGCCAACATTTTAATGCAGATTCTTCGAAGACTTTGTTCCAAGATATTCTACTTGATTTTATATTGTTTGTGTGTTGTCTCTTTTTTTTAAGGAAATCTGTATTTGACCTGATGTAGATAAAGTTGTCATTAGTTCGTAAAAAGACCAGTCTCTTGGTTTCACAGCTTGACATCTTTTCAATTGGTTTTGATTTTTAGCTCTAGCGTTTTAAGTTGTGCACTTAGTTTAGCTGCTGTAATGATGTGGCTGCCTAGGCTACAAACATTGACTTAAGCATTCTTTGAAAAAAAATTGCAGTCTTGTAGGTGCTTTTTTTTCCTATGTATTGCTTCACTCAGAGACCCATTTTTCATCCCAAAGTGTGATCTGTGATCATCAGGCCTATGGCGCCTGCCCCCGCAGACCCATGTCGACTGCTCCAGCCTATGCCCCACCAGCTGCTCCTGCTCCCCCAGCTGCTGCTGCTCCGAAACAACCTGGCCTCTTTGCTCAGATGGCAGCCACCGCCACTGGCGTTGCTGTCGGCTCTGCTGTGGTAGGTTGTCCTTTATGCTTTCTTTTTTCCCCCAATAAAGGCGTTTCATTACTTACAGATTTTGACAAGGGGAATATTCAAAATTATGTATTTGTGCCATTTTACTTATTGAGTAATGAAAAATCAGATACCTTTTGGAGAAATAATACTTACAGCAGATGGGATTAACTTAAAGAGTATGTTTTTGGGTCTTTTAGCGTCTTCATTTGAATGGACTGCAGATTTGAAAATTAATGATTATCAGTAGTGGTTAAATTGATGCACTGGGTTACACATGTATTTGTTTGATCTTTCTTTTTTTTTTCACTACAGTTTGTTGCCTGACCTGCGATCGATTGATTTCCAGAATATAATGATGCTTCTAGGACCGCAGGTCATGAGGTGCCATGATGTGCACAGCACTAGATCATAGCAGCTGGGTGAAAGTGTTGTAGCCTCTTCCAGTCCTGGTAGTCCATCCAGAGCTTTGCCTCCACCCTTACTGCACCCTGTAGAACTATTCTGGACAGGGAGTGTTGAGGTGATGTTTTCCCACTCCAGGTGGCTTACTCAGCGCGCCCACTTTTCTGGTATTTCATGAATTTCAGTAAAAAGTAAAACTGAATTTTTAGGGGAAGAAAATGTCAACAATGCCCCTCCCCTCCTCCCCGAAGAATTCAGATATGAGAGAGAATAAAAAGAAGTGGTAGTGGAACCTGTGGAGGGACAGTCACTCGTTTGCCATGCAAACAGATGACATGGTTGACATAAAATGTAATTTTTTCGCAAGAGCGACAGTCACCATTTTGTCCACCCGATGGCAAACTATGCCATGTTCTGGAGTCGTGCGGGAGATGCTGCAAGAGTGAAGGCAATTGAGGAAAGCTGGACAAACGGATGGTCCTGGTTGAACTAAAAGGGGACAATACTCCAGGCTCAGATGTGCATGGAATAAGACAGTTTTGTAAAGCTAAGTTTCTTTTTTTTTTCCGGTGAAAGGAGAGAGGCAGGAAGGGAGCATCCCTACCAGATTCACTAGAATTTCTGAGATTTTTGTGTTTCCTTAGTGGGAGCCCTGCTTACTGCCCTTGACAACTGCTAAGGGAGATTCTTTTGAGGTTATCAGTTGACCAGCTGTCCAACATTGTCTGTTTTCCAATGTATATGCAAAATCTGAATCATATCAAATACCTGGATTTTCATTCGATCTGTGCTCTCACTATCTACCTGTCATGCCCACAGAGGATGTATATCCCTCTTTTTTCCTGACATTCAGTGCATGAAACGCTCTCTAAATCCTGTGGAAAGGGAAGCAACTCCGTAACGATAGGTTAGCATCACACAAAAATTAAAGTATATACCCAAGCAATATTTCACTTTCTTATTTCTGTGTCATTGAGATGTTTGTCTACACTTTCAAACAGTTATTTCAGTATTGTGGAACTTCCCCCCAAAAAATGAAACTCCCCTGAATCGCGAAGCAGACCAACATTTTCGTCACTCGAGACATCTGGGGTACTGTCTAGCTGACACATCGATGTTGACGAAGTCGATATGTAGGTCACTCTCATTACCCTTCACCTCACGCAAATCTGATGTCGTAGCCTTCAAAAACCGAGTCTTCGCTGTCCTCATTCAACATTTCATGATTTGCCATACATCCTACCGCTGCCATATTGAAATCTTGCTCGCTCGCTAGATCAACTTGAAAAATTCGTAACTCGCAGAAGCACGCGCTTGCCGCCATGAAATGGAGTCAACGGAAGTACAATGTGTACTGAAAATGAGGCTTAACTGGTCATGTGACTGCCATGTGATATAAAAAAATGGATGCGCCCAAAGCAACCACATGGTATCCGAACGCTCACCGATTTCGTACTGTTTTTTCTTAAACGCTCCGGAACGTTCACCACAAAAGAGGGACATGCATAACACGAACCATCTTCTGTGGGAAGCTAGCAGACCTGGGTTTCTCAAGGACTTGTTCAAAAAGGGAGACAAAATAGTAAATTACTGCTTTTCAGGTTCAGAATGAATGGGAGCAGACCATGTCTTTGATTCAGAGTTTGCTTGTGTGACTGAAATGATTATGCTGATGTCAGATGGAACAGTGATTATCATATCTTATGATCAGGTGAAAAGACATTTTCCATTTTCACAGCTACCATAATTTGCTGGGGGGTGGGTTTAGGGTCACACCATAGGAGCGGCCATCACAGGCGGCGGAGGAGGTCACCAACAACAGGAGGTGGCGCCCCCACCTGCCCAGATTCAGTCTCAGCCCCAGCAGGCCTACAACCCTTGCCAGCGCGAGCTTCAGCAGTTCCTGGACTGCGCCCAGGGCCAGTCCGATGTCTCTCTGTGCGCTGGCTTCAACGAGGCACTAAGACAGTGCAAGCTGCAGTACGGTAAGTGGATGGAGGCAAAGGCTGTTTAGTTAGTTATTTAGCCAAAGTTAGATTACTTTGCAGTTGTACCTGTCTATTCCACAACACAGATTCTATGTATTTCTTAGAGCAGTACTGTAAGTCCATGTTTGATAAATGAAATGTTACAACACAAATAATGCACTTCTGTCTTGCTTACTTTTAAGAACATTGACAGTATTTTCAGAACAGGTCTGAAACTGAATCACCCATGGCCTGATATCCGAAATAAACTTAAACTATGCGTGAAATATTTATTTGTTCTAGGAAAGCTTCAGTTGCACAGAACTATTTAAAGAAGGATATGTGTACACTTACATGGGAATTCAGTATCAGAATCATGTTGAACAGGTTTCAAAGTTCTCTTTTCCATTGGTTAAACCACACACCAGAGGCTTTGTCATTCAAGTCATTGTCATGATTCATAAACAGCCCAGCAACCTCTTCTGCTGTTGGTCCTCTTGTTGTCCTGTTTCCCTGCTTTAGCAGTTGGTAAATGATTCACCTGAAAAAGTTAACTGGAGAATAAACTAACTTGCAATAGTGCTGTCACTGGAGAATGCATGTACTTGGTCTATAGTGGAAAGATGAGATAGTGCTATCATTGGAGAATGCTTGTATTTTGTCTACTTTGGTGATAAGGGCAGAAGAGCTTTAAAAAACAAAAAAAAACCCACCACTTTTATAACACAGATAGGGGTAACTTTACTGCAAGTTGAAAATGCACGGATTGGTGGCTCTCAGCCTTACAGCCCAAGTTAGTTTCAACAAGATTTGAGAAGGTACTGTACACACAAAGCCCCACCTTTTTTCCATGATGTTGAAAGGCACAGATTTAATTATTGGAGCTCTTGATTTTACACTTCCCCTTGGGGAAGACAATTGGCAATGCTAGTCATTTTACTGAATTGCTTGAATTTTTTTAAACCATGTCCCCATATTCTTTCTTCAGAAGGCTATTTTGTGTATAAATGTCAAGTAATTGAACACAATACGACCATAGTTTAACTGGTACCATTCAGTCCCGTATTCAACATTTGGTCACAGCCACAGTCCAAATTGTAATTCTTGTCCTGCTGTGCTATTTGTGTGCATGGCAATAGGGCTACTGATGCCAAAAGAGGGGGATAGCGATGGCAAAGTGTAGGGATGAACAGGGTGCCAGTGTGTAGACAGGCTGCAGTAGTGTTGGTAAGTCGACTGTCAGTCTCTGTCTGTACCTCTTTTTAAATCTTTGGAATAGAGGCGACTTTGATTTAGGAATGGAAAAAGCAATGTTTGGGGTGGGTGTTGGTTTGAGCTTTGACTGGTTGATTTCATCAACAGTAAAAGGTGCACCTTGCACTGCATGAAATTATACCATTTGTAGAAGAGAGGAAACCCTGTTTGTGGTGATAGTAGTCACTGGCAGATTCAGGTGTAAAAAGTTCGAAATAGGCTGAAACGCAGATTTATTTGGAATGCTCGATTTATCATACAAATTTCAATCATGCTTTTCCTGGATCAAATAGTGGAGTTTTTCTTTAAACTTAAAAGAATCGCATTTGTTTTCATGAAACTTTTTTTTCCCGGGGAGGGGAGGGGGTCCATGACTGTCACACTGTCACTCTTGCATACCCCATTCATGACAGCATTTACTCCATACGCACACGCAATCTTTCCAAACAACCAAAAGCGCACTACCGAATGTTTTTCTTCTCCCCCTCTCCTTCAGGGAAAACAATTTACTAAATCATCAACCACTTGTAAACAGAGTTTACAACTGTATCTCTCTCCACACTGAGAGACAAATAAATCTGCACACATGTATCTCACCCCACATCGAAGATAAAATAGTCTAGTTCCGCTTCTATAAAGCTATGGCCTTCACATTCCGTTATCCAAAAAAATCCGAACCAGGAGAATACATAACTCCCGTAATCACTGAGGACCTGCCTGCCTCAAGAAAAAGCTCCCCTGCTTTCTCAATTCCCTGTTCTCTCTCTGAGACAATATACTGCCCCCTCGAACTCTCTTGTCCTGAGATACGAGTCTCGTCTTCTCTTCCGCGATTTCCTCTGTCTCTTTGCGAAATGACGAGCTTCAACTCCTCTCCCTGGAGTTGGTACTGGCTGGGCTGAACTACCGGTATGTTCCCCACACCATGGGCCATCTTCACACCTCACGGGGCGAAAGGTGAAGGTGAAGGGCGAAGGGTAAATGG
>CM031621.1:48897736-48901832 GCA_018398815.1 Conus ventricosus | reverse complement strand
GGGGAACAAGTCCTCACTACGATGGAGCTATCATCCTCTTCAGCTTCAGAGATGAACTCTCGGTACAAGATGGCCTTATCATCAAGCAGGATAGGGTTGTTGTACCCTGGACAATGAGATCCCAGATGAAGAAACTACTGCATTCCACACATCAGGAATATGATGCATGCCTGAAGAGAGCTAGAGAGTGTTTTGTATTGGCCCGGAATGACAGGAGATGTTACCCAGTTCATAGCAGGCTGTGAAGTTTGCCAGAGATTCCAAGCAGCAAACCAACCTGAAACTCTCCAACCCCCATGAACTACCGTCCAGACAATGGGAGAAAGTGGGAATAGATTTGTTTGAGTGTGAGGGAAAGGACAAACCTAGTCACGGTAGACTATCTCTCCAACTATTGGGAAATAGACAGACTAGATGACACAAGAGCAACAACGGTCACCAAGACTCAAGGCTCATTTTGCAAGATACGGACTGCCGTGCACAGTTGTATCAGACAACGGGCCGCAATTCACATCAAAAACTTCAAAAGATTTGCTTTTAGATTTTGATTTTGAACATGTCACCTCTTCACCGTACCACAGCAGAAGCAACGGGAAGGCAGAATCAGCGGTAAAAACAGCCAAGTCAATCTTGAAGAAGAACAAAGATGGAGATCAATTCCTGGATTACTGAACTACAGAAACACACCCAGCCAGAATTCAAACACGACCCCCTCACAGAAGTTCTTCAACCGAAGAACTAGAACACTTCTTCCGATGCGTGGTCATCTTCTCGACCCTAGAATCACTCTGAAGAAGGATATAAAGAAGATTAAGGAAAATCAAATAATCACAAAAGCGCGTCATGACCAGCGCGCCCAAAGACCTCGAATCACTTCAAGAGGGAGAAACTGTCGTCATGAAACCTCAAACACTAGGCCAGAAGGAGTGGATGAAAGGAACCATCGTCAATAAAAAAGGACGGTCCTATGACGTCGAAACAACCGAGGGGAACATCCTCAGAAGAAATAGAGTCCACTTGAAGAAGTTCCTGCTCCACCTCCAGAACCTGAACAACCCACAGAAGCAGAGAAACCAGAGATCCCCAGACCGACACGAAGACTTGAGACTCAGGGACCTGAGCCACGGTCGACTCTCGGAGAAGCTCCTAAGACAAAGACTCCTAGAACACCCGCTCCAAAGGCTCATACCCCGGCGAGATCACCACCCAGGACAATGAGGACGCGATCAGGACGGCTGGTAAAAGAAAACCGGCACAGAGACTATGTCTACTAAGGAAACAGTAGACGAGACTGTGTATATAAATGTATATAAATGTACAGTTGTGTTTTGGAGACTTTTTATTTTTTTATAAAAGAGAAGGATGTTGCATTATGACCTGAAAGCTACGTGTCGGAGTGACTTCCCTTAAGTTGGAAAACTCACGGCGCATGCGTCAACTATACCCCCGCGCGCTTTCTGGATCGCCCCTTTTTCTAGTCAGCCATGACTAATGAGAGACAACACTGAACGGACAATTAGGTAGGCACCCTGACTGTTCTGCGGTGGACCAGCAGCACAAAGGCACCACAGCATCGCAGGTAACATAACAGCATTGAAATAAGTTTTTAAGAATTTCAGATTGAGTAACATTGTGTGTGTGTGTGTGTGTGTGTGTGTGTGTGTAAATTCAGTAAATAATATTTCCAATGCTTTTGGGTCATGTCCTGTCATACTGTGATAGAATTTTTTTTTTAAATTGCGTGTGTGTGTGAGGAGAGAGAGAGAGAGAGAGAGAGAGAGAGAGAGAGAAGAGAGAGGGCAAGTAGGCGGAGACATACAGACGGACCGACGGATTGGGGGGGGGGGGGGGGGGGGGGGGGGGGGGGGGGACAGGGAGAGAGAGAAAGAACTTTAATCTGCATTTGCGTGAGTTTGTGTGAGAGGGGGGGGGGGGGGCAGTCGGGACAGAGATGTGTGTGTGTGCGCGCGTGCCCGCGAGCGCGCGTGCGCGTAGGCGCACGCTGACTGATGGACTACAATCGACAGCCAGCCGACCTGCTGAAACGCGTCCTGCCCTCGATCTAACACGGGGAGCAATCAATTCCGGTGGCGTCTGTCGTTGTCAGGGCCAACAGCACACATCACGCGCAAAGTCGACAAGGTTGGGTCCCCCTCGAGTGACTCCCCTTCGTTAATGTGCCGCCTTGAAGCAGCTCTCTCTCTCTCTCTCTCTCTCTCTCTCTCTCTCCCCTCTCTGCCCCCCTCTCTCTCTTTGTATGTGTGCCTCTCTCTCTCTGTCTCTCTCTCTCTCTCTCTCGCTCTCGCCCTCGCTGGCTGGCTGGCTGGCTCGCTCTGTGTAAAACATGGTACGTTTCTTTTATCCAATACATGTACATGTTTGCGTCATATTACGAACATCAGCGGCAACTTGTGGTAACTTGACTGATCGACTCTTGACTCTGACAGACTGATTGATTGATTCATTGATCAGTTGATCGATTTTTTTTCTCCCCGATTTTTTTTCTCCCGATTTTTTTTCTCCAAGTGGTCGCTTTGTGAATGAAGCCTACAAGAGCAGGCACTACACTTACGCACGCAAACATCATACGTGCGCGAGCGCGCACACACACAGAATGCACGCACGCGCACGTACATGTACGCGAGCACACATGCGCGTGTGTGCGCGCACACACCCCACATACACACACGCACATAAACACACACACACACACACACACACACACACACACACACACAACACACACACACTGGAGAGAGAGAGAGAGAGAGAGAGAGCACTCAGAACAAAGAAAACCTTTATTCGATCGAGGAGAGAGAGAGACGGGGGACGGCTATAGAGCCATTGTTCGTCTCCAAAGTATATTTTCTATTCCTCTCAACTTTTGGCCGCTACTTGTCATGTCAAAATGCACTGCATCCGTTCAGTTGTGTTAAGATTCAATTGTAAAGATCTTCAACGTTTGTCAGAAATCGAACCAGACCATTGCTTCCTTCAGCTTTGTGTGTGTGTGTTTGCTGCAAACAATGTAGCACATTTTTCACTGCGATACAAAAACCAGCGGTTTAAAAAGGGAGAACACACACACACACACACACACACACACACACACACACACACACAACACACGCACGCACGCACGCACGCACGCACGCACGCACACGGACATAACGATTTTTAGAAGTTTTGGGATCGGATCTGGAGGTGGAGGAATAGACAAGGCAGGACAGAATCCATTGTGGAGAGTATAACATAAGCTTAGGTAGCCCTTTTTTTTTTCATCGCTCGCCTACGACTGAAGAAAAAACAAAAGAGAAGGAAAAATGAACAGGCAGGACATTCACAGGAAAGTGTCAAATAGTAAGCATTTAAAAACTTTTTTTTCAAATGCGTCAGAGAGAGAGAGAGAGAGAGAGAGAGTGTGTGATGAGGGGAGACAGAAGGAGAGAGAGAGAGAGATGTTTTTTTGTTGTTGTTGTTGTGAATATGATGCGTAGAATACGCATTAATTGAGAGAGAGAGGGGGAAGAATAAATGATGGTGATGAGAGGGAGAGCGAGAAAAGCGGTTTTCTGTTCTTTTGTGTGCATGATACATAAATGAGACAGACAGACAGACAGGGCGAATGTCGACGGGTATGTTTTGAAATCGAGGTATTACAGCGTGCAAACTTTTAATGAGTGAAGGGCGAAGAGGCGCGCAGGGGGGGGGGGGGGGGGGGGGGGGGTAGGAGCAACAGAACTTATCTGTTGGTGTGTACACGTAGCCTATCTATGAATACCGATGTAAGTGACTTCTGTTTTATACCAAACTTGCCGTTCAGTGATGGTGATCGGACGAGAACCGGTGCTTTCAGCGTGATCATGGCTGTTTGCTCGATGATGGGGTGGCCTCGCAGTTAAATTAAAACGATCGCGTGGGAGAGGGAAAAATCCCGGATTTGTTTAGTAATGTCCTAAGTGGACTATGATTTGTCTCCCGTTCCTTACCAATTGTCTGCCAGCTAGATTTTTTTTTTAACGGGACGATAAATTCATGTCCTGGATGCTGCATGTGTTTAAAGCGCACAGAAAGCACGGTAACGAGGGATTTTATC
>CM031621.1:48857736-48895236 GCA_018398815.1 Conus ventricosus | reverse complement strand
AAATGAACGATTTTAAAAGAAACATCAGTTGATGGAACATTTTGTAGTTGAGACTTTGGTTTTTTTTTACAAGTCTTAGAGAATTAAAAACGTTGTTTTTTTTGACAGCCGAGGGGCGGGGGGGGGGGGGGGGGGGGGGGGGGGGGTTCCGTGCAACTGGGAAACCCCCATAATCCGCCACTGTGTTGGGAGAGATGCTACTTTAAATAGTTCTGTAATTTTATGTACAAGAATGTCGATTTCCATTGTAACCCAAATTGAAAATCCATAAGGTTGAATCACACAATGATTATGAAAACGCACGTTGAATAACAAAGGGTGTTAAATTCGATACCGCCCCTTTTGAAAACCAGCCAAATAATTCTACCAATGAAAACCTTGCATTAGCGAAACTGCGCAGTACGGTTTTATAACGGAAGTTCTGGAAAGTGCAAGGTCGAAGTGTCTTTCGTCAGTTGCACGCTATAAAACATCGACTGGTTTCGATTAGAAAACAACAAAACACAAAATGCCTCGTCGTGGAAGGTCTTCACCAATGCAGAGCAGGTAATTTTTTTTAATCATTGAGAAACATAAGATTAGTTGTATGAAGAAATGCTTCATGGAAATTTGACCATGTGCGATGTTGTCCTCGTGCTAGCAGACGACCTTTCTCGAAGAGGTCGACGAAGCGCCCACACGCGCGTGTTTTGTAACGGTTATTACATGAGGGGAATTGTTATATCTTCTTCGCATGTTCTTAATTTTGCTACACTGGCAATTCCGATGTTTTCTTTTTACAATTTTCCCCCATATTTTTATGTGTCATTTTCATAAAGTTCATTATACTTTGGAAGCAAGTCGAAATGATGAAATTCATTCCCCTAGGCTATTACTTGTCCAGAGGCGCTTCGACCAAAACGTGTGGAAATAATTTGATAAATCATCTTTTCGGGGATGGGGGGATTCTAGTTAACTGCGAACTCCTCTCAAACCCCCATTTTTCTCAGTGAGACATAAAGCTGTAAAGGACTTTTTTTTCTCCTTTTTTTGTGTTGTAAATTGTGAGCAAACTGAGGTTTGTATAATTAGTCCCTGAATTTTATTGACTTTTGAAATCAGCACAAGAGAAGATGCACGGGTTCAAAATAAACCGTGAGTGTTGTTTTATTTCACTGTTTAATTTGGTTTTCTTCGTCCTGTTTAACCTACCCGTCACTAGTGTCAGTCTGTTTTTCAGATCTATAATTATTCAAATCTATAGGTCTCCCTGTGGGTGTGGCTTGTCAATCAGTGAGAGAGAGAGAGAGAGAGAACAAGCAGTGTTGACATGTGCATGCATTATGTTCATGAGCATGTGTCATGCCCAACTAAGGTACAGTGCGTTTGAGTTACTTGGCAGTTTTATCTTTCTTGCAATTGTGTTCATGTACCTTTTTACTTCTTTCAGTTACTTTCAAACACACAGATATATATTTGACAAGCTTCTAATGGAGGATTTTGATATTTATAGAAAGGACAGACTTGGAAAAAGAGGTGGCGGAGTCTTGATTGCCATTAGGAAGAACTTAGCCAGTGAGTTTTTATATCAAGGCAAAAATAGTGAAAGTTTATTTTGTAGGATTAATTTCAAGAATAAGAGACCTGTCATTGTTGGATCAGTTTACAGACCTCCAGACTCAGATGAAAATTTTATGTTTGTCTATTTGCAGAGACATTTGTAATATTGTTTTGGCCATAGGAAGGCAATATTATGGATTGGTGGAGACTTTAAATTTACCAGATATTGATTGGGGTGAAGATGCCATACTTGGTAATCATTACAGTAAAAATATTAATACTCAGTTTTTGATGCCACCAAAGACTTGGTTTTAGTACAGTCAGTTGAATCACCAACTCGTGGTAAGGCATTCCTGGATTTATTTTTTACCAATTGTCCAGGCGCTTTAGGCAATCAGGAATTAATTGCAGGCCTGGGTGATCATGACATAGTTCTCTTAGAGAGTAACTTTCAACCCTTTCGAAGAAAACCCCTAAACGTACCATCAGACTCTGGAACCCAAACAGATTTACCAAAATTGCGCAGGGATACTCATAATTTCAGTCGTCTTTTTTTGAGGTCCCATAGTGTTAAAGATAATGTCAGTGATCTTTGGAAGTGTATAAAAACTAATTTGGAATTTATTATGGATGACAACATACCTACTAAAATAATTTCAAGCAAGAACCACAGCCATGGATTACTACTAAAACTAAAGTTTGTTGAGGAAGGAAACATCGTTTCTTTAAGAAATTGAAACAACATCCTAATTCAGAAAGATTACTGGTAATTCGATGATTTCGGAAGGTGATCATCAGAACAAGAAATTATGGTCTTACATTAAGGAGTAAGAGACAGGACAACATTGGGATTCCAGACCTGAGAAACAACCAGAATAACCTAATACAGGACCTGAAGGGAAAGCAAACTTACTAAACAAGCAGTTTTGTTCAGTTTTCTCAAATCCCAAACCTTTAATTAACGTTAGACTAAAGGATTTATGATAAACCCTGAAATGCAAAACATCAAAGTAAACAAAGCAGGGTATTTAAGTTACTGACCAATATTAATGAAAACAAAGCTACTGGTCCCGATGGCGTTCCTGGCAAGCTCTTAAATTTATGTGCCAATGAATTGAGTGAGGTATACCAATTACTTTACCCAAACTTCACTGAACCAGGGAGTAAATACTGATGAGTGGCGTGATGCGAGCATTGTTCCCTTATTTAAAAGGGTGACAAAACAAAAGCAGAGAACTATAGACCTGTATCTCTTACATCCCAATATCAGCTAAATTACTTGAACACATAATATATAGTAGCATAATGGACCATTTGGACAAATATGATTTCTTAAATAACGCCAGCATGGTTTTAGACAGCGAAGGAGTTGTGAGACTCAACTTATAACAACTCTCAATGATTTAGTAACTGTCTTAACAACAGACAGCAAATAGATGCAATTTTATTAGATTTTTCTAAAGCCTTTGATAAGGTTGACCATGAGGGCCTGCTGCTTAAATTAGAACACATTGGCATTGGCGGGTTCTTTGCTAAAATGGGCTAGATCATTCCTCGTTGGGAGAACGCAGAAGTTGTTGTGGAAGGGTGTCATCCCATTGTAAACCAGTCTTGTCAGGTGTACCACAGGGAACTGTTCTGGGGCCTTGTTTTTCTTAATTTATATAAATGACATAAGTAGAAATCTCTCTCCTGGAACTACTATAAGGCTTTTTGCAGATGACAGTTTAGTATATAGAACAATCAGAAGCAAGAATTTATACACGCATTCTACAAGAAGATCTAAACGCTTTACAAGAGTGGGAAAGAACTTGGAAAATGGAATTTCACCTCAAAAGTGCCAAGTGTTGCGTATATGTAACAAACGCTCACTAATTAGATCAGATTATTCTATCCGTAATACTATTCTTAAAGAAACAATGCTGCAAAATATTTAGGCGTGATTATAGATAGTCGTCTCAAATGGAAAGAACATTACAATTTAGTATGTAAGAAAGCAAATAACATCTTAGCTTTCTTACACAGGAATATCAATGACTGCCCCCAAAAGGTTAACAGGGTTGTACATCCTTAGCAGTTATCTATAGGACAAATGTCCTGGACCACCCTGAAGTATAGGACATTTGTCCTCTTCATAACAAAATCAATCGGACATTTTGAACGCAAGCCAGATTGAATGTATATTAAGTTTTATGCACACAAAATGGTGTTTTAAGCTGACTATATTCCTAGAGTGGGAAGCCATGTTTGGTAAACATACTATTACTAGTCACGTACACCACACAGTCACACACACAGAGGCAGTGTCTTTCCTAAATCACTATTCATTGCTAATGCTAGTATTCAAGTAAATATTGATTCATTTGGAGTCGTCTTTTTGGTTGAGAGCATTCTTTTCCTTTTCTCTCCCACTTTTCTGTCACCTGAACCCCATTCTGATTGCCCCTTGACATCACTTGGTCCTTCCATTTGCACCCTCATCAGCATGGCCTGGTTTTCTGCTGTCAGTCTGTTCTTTGACTTGTCAAAATCAAATTCTGAGTGCTGAACCCTCTTTCTACATCAGCTGTATGGACGGGCAGGGTGATGGCAAGCTGGGCCAGTTTCTTGAGGTTGGTGAACTCCAGCTGGTGGTAGCGGGCAATGAGCTGCCAGAGTGTCAAGGTGCTGTCCCTGGGGTACATCTGCCCCTTTGGGACTGTTTTCTTGAGATTCCTTTCCAGTCTCCGCTTCAGCAACATGTGCCTACATGGCCTACAAACGTAACAAGTACAAGGCTTATCGCTCTTTAGCCGCTTTACGCTAAAAATAACCCTGACACAAGCTGGCTGCGAGCTTCAGCTGCGAGCCGTGTACCTCGCTAGCTCAGCCTCTGCGATTTCAGGGAGGCAGAGTTGCAAGCCAACGAGCTAAAAATAGACCGCCACGGCTCGCCACTAAGCTTAGTGCCAGTGGCACACGGGACTAGTAATAGGCCTAGTGATTCACTGGGCAGTGGGCTTACACTAAAGTTTTCAGACTGTGGAGTTCTGTACGTCGGTCGGACTCAAATAATTATGCGGGCTTGATATAAACGGCCCGGTGCCATGTCCGTGAGCATCGGAAAGCTATCGGACAGTAACCGCGTTTTCGGCAAGTAATGGACATTTGTCCTCTTCACTGCCAGTTATATCGGACATTTTGCATGTGCAATCGGTCTATGTCCGATGTCCGACGTGGATGTACAACCCTGGGTTAAAGACGACTGCTACAAAACACTGGTTAGACCAGTACTGGAATATGGTTGCTCAGTTTGGGATCCTTACCATCTAAAGGACATTGATAACCTTGAAAAGATTCAGAAGAGAGCAGCACGGTTCGTAACAGGGAACCACATCAGAGAAAAGGGGAATACTAGGAAGAACATGAGGAAATTAGAATGGAAACCCTTAGAAGAGAGAAGAGCTTTTATTAAACTTAACACCTTTTTCAAAGGCAGAGCTAAAGTAATTGATATTCCAATGGAACAACTAGTATTGAATAAAAGTAGCCCCAGGAGTGGCGGTCAATGTTATACTATACCTGCATCAAATATTGACAGCCACTTACATTCTTTTTACCCCAGTTCTGTACGGCTGTGGAACTCACTGCGGGTGCCATCAAGATTGCCAAAAATGCAATCTCATTCAAAAAACAAATTGATTCAACAGTTCTGAGATCTGCATATTGACGATTTTCTATTTTTCTTCCCTGATATTTTACTATTACCTGGACCTGAATTTGGCCATTGCTTTTATCTTCTTGGAATATCGAGTGCGACCCTTGTTGCTAAATTTGCTCCAGGGGCCAACAGTCTGAGTCGCACTGTTTATGGTATTTTATTTTTACTTTTTAACATGCGCGCTGGTGCCCTACTCGTTTTTGAGTGAACCGGTGTTTTAGGAAGAAGAAGAAGAAGCATCAGTGCATGTCAAGTTCTCTGAAACCCGAACAATTCTTTTAAGACTTTGTGCTAATTGCTAGTGCAGTACAGAACTTTCCACGCCAGCAGATGTGAATGCAGTATGATGAATTTTCAACTCTATACCCTGTCATGAGAAGAGTGTCTTGGAAGTCATGTTTGAGATTCAGAAGTAAAGTTATGGTAATTTTATGCACTTTTAATAGAAAATGCTTCTCAAGCAGCAAGTTAATACTCCTTCCAATGATTTTAAAGACAATGTGCCAGGTACAGGGGGTGTTACAACAGTCATAGGCTTGGAATAATACAGGGAGGCGTGGTTAATGCGCTGGAAGAAGTTTGTCGAACGTTTCCCATGCTCCTGGCAAGAAAGAGGGGGGGGGGGTATGAATCTTGAGTCATTACGAAGTGATGGTTAACAAGCAGGGACGTGTCCTGACCAGAATGCCCTAGGTAGACTAGAAACAGTGACTGTCCCCTTGTCCTAGTGCTCAGAACCTAACCTCCGTTATGTCATCCTGTACAGAACAGTGAATCATTAGATGATGATAATTGTATACTTTCAAATTATTTTATACTATATTTTTAATTAGTTATAATTCTTTTACTCTTCCATTACTACTGTCAGCACTGATCTTCCAGCCCCTTAATTCTTCACAGCACAGAAATTCCCTCAGGATATGATTTTTTTTCCAGTGTATTTCTGTAACACCTAAAACTAGCAGACAGTTTTTTTTGCACAGTAGATGAAATGTCTTTCAAAGTTTCAGTTTAACGTTGTTGGTTCCAGTTGTTTTCTTATCAGATAATGACCACCCTGGCACCATATGTTAAAAAGATCTTCCAAGTCTTTTGACTGTGTTGTTTGATATTTTAAAACCAGTTGGGTAAGAAATCGATGATTTCCTTTCCCATCATGTACCTTCAAACCACAAACCAGAGACATGTGAAAGACCTTTGGCAGAGGTCTGGAATACATTTTTCCCCACATCTGTCCAAATTTATAAAAATTCATTCTGTCTCCAGAATTAAGGGAGGAATTGGTGTAATGCAAGACTACATTATACTGGTCCATGCATTTGATTTGTTTTAAACTTAATAAAGAGCGATAAAGCTTCATGGTGTGTATTATGCCTTAAATGGCTCAAAATGTGAGAATGTGTACTGCTGATATCAAAAGTGCCAACATTTTAATGCAGATTCTTCAAAGACTTTGTTCCAAGATATTCTACTTGATTTTTTATTGTTTGTGTGTTGTTTTTTTTTTAAAAATCTGTATTTGACCTGTGTAGTAAATTTGGTCATTAGTTCGAAAAAGACCGGGCTTTGGTTCCAAGCTTACTTTTTTTCAATTGGTTTTGATTTTTAGCTCTAGCGTTTTAAGTTGTGCATTATTTTTACTGCTGTAATGATGTGGCCCCTGGGGCTAAAAAAATTGATTTTGCATTTTTTAAAAAAAATTTGCAGTCTTTGTAGGGGCTTTTTTTTCCAGTTTGCTTCACTCGAGACCATTTTTATCCCAAGGTGATCTGTATCCGGGCCTTGGCGCCTCCCCCCCGCGACCCATGTGGGGACTGCCCGGGCCTTGCCCCCAGTGCCCCTGCCCCCCCAGCTGCTGCTCTCCAAAACCCCTCCCTCTTGCTCAGAGGGCACCCACCGCCACGGGCGTTGTGTGGGCTCTGCTGTGGTAGGTTGCCTTTAGCTTTTCTTTTTTCCCCAAAAAAAGGGTTTCATTACTTACAGATTTTGAAAAGGGGGGAATTTTCAAAAATATGTATTTGTGCCTTTTTCTTTTTGAGTAATAAAAAATTCAGATCCCCTTTTGGAGAAATTAATTTACGCAGGGGATTAATTAAGGTATGTTTTGGGTCTTTTACGTTTTCTTTGAATGGCTGCAGTTTTAAAAAATTAATGGATTACAGTAGGGGTTTAAATTTTGAGCCTGGGTTACACTGATTTGTTTGTCTTTCTTTTTTTTTTACTAAGTTTTTGCCTGACCTGCGTCGTTGATTTCAAAATAAATGTGCTTCTGGGGAACGGGTCATGAGGTCCCATGATGTGACAGCACAGACAAGACTGGGGGTTTGTTGTCCCTTTTCCCACCCGGGTAGCCTTCAGAGTTTGCCTCCCCCCTTAGCACCTGTAGAACTTTCTGGACGGGGGTTGGGTGATTTTTTTCCACCCCGGTTTTTTTCTACGCCCCATTTTTTGGGTTTTTCAAAATTTCGAAAAAAGTAAAATGAATTTTTGGGGAAGAAAATGTCAACAATGCCCCTCCCCCCCTCCAAAAATTTCATATGAGAGGAATAAAAAAAGGGGTTGGAAACCCGTGGGGGCGTCACTCTTTTCCCCATGCAAACGAACAGGTTGACAAAAAATGAAATTTTTTGCAAGGCGGACGTCACCATTTTGTCCCCCGTGGAAACTAGCCGTTCTGGAGTCGTGGGGAGATGCTGAAAGAGTAAAGGGCAATTGAGGAAAGTGGAAAAACGGATGGTCCGGTTTGAACCAAAAAGGGGACAATACCCCAGGCTCAGATGTGATGGATAAGACGTTTTGTAAGCTATTTTTTTTTTTTTTTCCCGGTGAAAGGGAGAGGCGGAAGGGAGCATCCCTACCTTTCACTAGTTTTTCTGAGTTTTTGTGTTTCCTTATGGGAGCCCTGCTTCTGCCCTTGACAATGCTAAGGGGATTCTTTTTAGGGTTATCAGTTGACACTGCCAACATTTTTCGTTTTCTGTATAGGGAAAACTGAATTATCAAATACTGGATTTTCTTTCGATCTGTGCTTCCCCTATCACCTTCATGCCCCCAAAGGATGTTTCCCTCTTTTTTCCCGAAATTTTAGTGCAGAAACGTCTCTAAATCCTGTGGAAAAAAGGAAAACAACTCCGTAACTTAGGTTGCAACACACAAAAATTTAAATTAATAAAAAAGCAATTTTCACTTTCTTTTTTCTTTGGGATTGAGATGTTTTGTCTACACTTTCCCAAAAAGTTTTTTTAGTATTGTGGAACTTCCCCCCCAAAAAAAGAAAAACCCCAAAAGCGGCGCCCAAAATTTCGTACTCGAGCATTGGGGGTACTGTCTAGCGACACATCGTGTTTCGAAGTCATTTGTGGTCCTCTCATTACCTTTACTCACGCAAATTATGTCGTAGCCTTTAAAAACCGGTCTTCGCGTCCCATTAACATTTTTTGATTTCCTACATCCCCCGCTGCCTTTTTAAACTTTCTCGTCGCTAGACAACTTGAAAAATTGTAATCGAGAAGCACGCGCTTTGCCGCCATGAAAGGAGTCAAACGGAAGTACAAAGTGACTGAAAATGAGGCTTAATGGTCATGTGCTGCCAGTGATATAAACAAAAGGAGCGCCCCAAAAAACCCCGGTATCCCAACCTCCGTTTTTGTCTGTTTTTTCTTAAACGTCCCGGGAAGTTCACCACAAAAAAGGGGAAAATGCTAACCGAACCATCTTTGGGGAAGTAGCAGACCTGGTTTCCAAGGACTTGTTCAGAAAAGGGAACAAAATAGTAAATTTTGCTTTTCAGGGTTTTTAAAAAGAATGGGGCAGACCCTGTCTTTTTATTTAGAGTTTGCTTGTGTGAGAAATGATTTGCTGATTCGATGGAACATGATTATCATATTTATGATCGGTGAAAAGACATTTCCATTTTCACAGTCCTAAATTTTTTGGGGGGGGGGTTTTGGGGCACACCCTAGGAGCGGCCATCACAGGCGGCGGGGGGTCACCCAAAAAAGGAGTGGCGCCCCCCACTGCCCGATTCAGTCTCACCCGCGGCCTAAACCCTTGCCGCGCGGTTAGCAGTTCCTGGACTGCGCCCCGGGGCCCGTCCGATGTCTCTCTGTGCGCTGGGTTTAAAAGAGGCCTAAGCCCCGGGAAGCTGCAGTACTAATGGGTGGAGGCAAAGGGGGTTTTTTTAGTTATTTAGCCCAAAGTTGATTACTTTGATTGTACCCGTCTATTCCACAACACGATTTTTTGTATTTTTAAGGGTACTGTAAGTCCTGTTTGATAATGAAATGTTTCAACCAAAAATGATTCTGTCTTGTTACTTTTTGAAAAAATTTACGTATTTTAGAACGGGTCGAAAATGAATACCCTGGGCCCGTACCGAAATAAACTTAAACTTTGCGTGAAAAATTTATTTGTTCTTGGGGAAAGCTTCGTTTCACGAAAATATTTAAAGAAGGTATGTGACCTTACATGGGGAAATTTAGTATCAAATCATGTTGAACAGGTTTTTAAAGTTCCTTTTCCTTGGTTAAAAACCACCCCCCAAGGTTTGTCATTCAAGTCATTGTCATGATTCATAAACAGCCCAGCAACCTCTTCTGCTGTTGGTCCTCTTTGTTGTCCTGTTTCCCTGCTTTAGCAGTTGGTAAATGATTCACCTGAAAAAGTTAACTGGAGAATAAACTAACTTGCAATAGTGCTGTCACTGGAGAATGCATGTACTTGGTCTATAGTGGAAAGATGAGAATAGTGCTATCATTGGAGAATGCTTGTATTTTGTCTACTTTGGTGATAAGGGCAGAAGAGCTTTAAAAAAACAAAAAAACCCACACTTTTATAACACAGATAGGGGTAACTTTACTGCAAGTTGAAATGCACGGATTGGTGGCTCTCAGCCTTACAGCCCAAGTTAGTTTCAACAAGATTTGAGAAGGTACTGTACACACAAAGCCCCACCTTTTTCCATGATGTTGAAAGGCACAGATTTAATTATTGGAGCTCTTGATTTTACACTTCCCCTTGGGGAAGACAATTGGCAATGCTAGTCTTTTTACTGAATTGCTTGAACTTTTTTCCCAGGTTCCCCATATTCTTTCTTCGGGAAAGGGCCCTTTTTGTGTTAAAAAATGTCAATTTAATTAAACCACAATAGGGGACCAAAATTTTAAAACTGGTACCTTTCAGTCACCGTATTAAACTTTTTGGTCCCCCCAAACAGCCCAAATTTTGTATTTTTGTCCTGTGTGCTATTTGTGTGGGGGGCCCAAAGGGTATGACCCCCAAAGAAGGGGGTTTGCGAGGGCCCAAAGTGTGGGGGTTTGAACAGGGTGCCGGTGTGTAGCAGGCGGGCAGTAGTGTTGGGAAAGTCAAACTGTCAGTCTCGGGTTTGTCCCTCTTTTTATATCTTTGGAATAGGGGGCTTTTTTTTTTTGGAAGGGGAAAAAGGGGGGAAAAATTTTTGGGGTTTGGGGTTTTTTTTTTTGAGCTTTGGCGGTTGATTTCATCTCAGTAAAAGGTGCCCCTTGCCCTGCATGAATTTCCCATTGTAGAAGAGGGGAAAAAACCCCTGTTTGTGGTGTTGTAGTACTGGCAAAAATTCGGGGTTTTTAAAAAAGTTCGAAAAAAAAAGGCTAAAAACGTGATTTTTTTTTGGATTGCCGTTTTTACCCATAAAAATTTCAATCATGCTTTTCCTGGATAAAAATAGTGGGTTTTTTTTTAAAAACTTAAAGAATCGCTTTTGTTTATAAAAATTTTTTTTTCCCCGGGGGAGGGGGGGGGTCCATAAATGTCACACTGCCCAACCCCTTGCAACCCCTTTCAGAAAAGCTTTTTACCCCCAAAAGCCACGAAATTCTTCCCTTAAAAACCCAAAAGGGGGCCCTACCGAATGTTTTCTTCCCCCCTCTCCTTAGGGAAAAAAATTTTTAAAAATTTCATAAACCACTTGTAAAAGGTTTAAACGGTATTTCTCTCCACACTGAGAGACAAAAAAAATCTGCACACTTGTATTCTCCCCCAACCCGAGAGAAAAAAATGTCTATTTCCGCTTCTAAAAAGCTAGGGCCCTTCACTTTTTTCCGTTATCCAAAAAACCCCAAAACCGGGGAGAATATTAAACCCCCGAAACCTGAGGACCTCCCTCCCCAAAGGAAAAAGCCCCCCTGTTTTCTAATTTCCCCTGTCTTTTTTTGGAAAATTTCTCCCCCCTCAAACTCTCTTGCCCTGGGGGTTTCGATTAGTCCCCCGTTTTTTTTCCCTTTCCCCCCCCCCCCCCCCGCGTTTTCCCTCTGTCTTTTTGCAAAATTTGCGGCTTAACTCCTCTCCCGGAGTTGGTATGGCTGGGGTTTGAATCCCGGTATGTTCCCCAAACATGGCCATTTCAACCCCTCACGGGGCGAAAGTGTGAAGGGTAAAAGGGCGAAGGGAAAAGGGGTAAAGGGGTAAAGGGGCTGAAACCGAAAAAGGTTTCGGGGAAAGTACCTGTTCTCAATTAAACATATGATTCTTTCCTTCTCTTTTTCTTTAAGTTACCCCCCTTTTAGTTTTCCCCCCATATTTAACTCCCCTTTGGTAATGGGCCTGGTCAGCAAAGGGGGACCCCCCTTTCCTGAAGGTTCGGGTCTTTTGGCCTTCTCCCTGGGTTAAAACTGCTTTTTCCCCCCTTCCCCTTTGTGAGGGGCTTTCTCAGTTTTCAAAAACTTGCCCAGAACCCCCCCTTTACCACCCCTTTTTAAAAACTATCACTCAGTGGTCACTTTCACCCAATGACCACATTCTTTTCTTGAATGATTTTCATATCACAATTTTTTTGGGGGGCCCCCGGCCTACCTAGTAAGCCATTGAATATTCTTCCTTTAATGGTGGCAGGGGGGGAATGATTCATATCACAAAACTCCCATGTAAATTGGAGGTCCATGCCTTGATGTGGGGCTAGTCACATGACCCCCCCATCATGGGTTTTGAAAAAAATTTTTCCAAAAAATTTTTTTTTAAAGGGAAATATAAACTCCACTTAAAAACATCTTCAGCCATAAAATCCCCAAAATGGGGAACCCTCGAACATGATTCCCCAAATTTTAAAAATTAAACGTATTGAATCTATCCCCAGGATCCCCATAAATGGCATGTTTCCCAAATTTTCAATCTTTCTAAAAAAAAATTTCTTGATTAAATCACCTTTTTTCCAAAAGTTAATTTAAAAAAATTTAAAAGGAAAAACAATTAGGGATTTCAAAAATTTCAAAGGCAAAAATTTTTTTTGGGTTTTTTTTTTCCATTCTTTAAGATGTGAAGCAACTTTTCCCTTGATTTTGTCTCACACTTATTTTTCAAAAACCCCTCTTAAAAAGAAAATTTTTTTCCAAAGTGTAAGGGTTTCTCAATAGCAGGGTAAACAAAACAAATTTTTTTAAAAACAAAATTTCTTTTTCCCCACTTTAAAATTGTTTTGGGCCTTTCAAAAAGTCACTTGTTTTAAATTGTTGCAATGAAAAATGAAACAAATTTGGGTTTTGCCCTTTTTGCCCAATAAAAAACATGTTTTTATCCATTTCTAAAGGGGTTATTTGCTCATCACACATACTTATGATTCATCTTCACAAGAAAATTTAGACATAAATAGTACTTGTTTTTTTCCTTTGTGTCCCAAAAGGGAAAAAATTTGTTTTACTTCAACATAAAGTATTCGTTTGCTTGCAAAAACATTTAGTACTTCAAAAGCAAAAATATGCTTTTTTTCCATTAAATTTAAAGGGGTCAATGCTTACAGGGCCCGTCAAAAGTGATCACACCGTAACCCTTTAAAGAAAAAAAAAAAAGGTTTTGTCTTTCCCCTTAAAAGACATTTAAACATTTGCCCATGTTTTTTCAGCAGTGACAAAAAAATTGCCATGCATTTTGTTTTTCCGGCACGGGTTTTCAAATTTTTAAACGGGAAATTTCCTGCTTTGCCAAAAGGGCCATTTTAATCCCCTTGCTGTTCTTAGCTTGATCCTTTCGGGTTTTGGGTCCCCTTTTCCACGGTGAGCTTTTGGGGAGTTGTAAAAGGGTTTTCTTTTTCACCTTTAAATCCGTTTCCCATTGATTTTTTCTCTCAACCCTCTTTTTTTGAAAATGGGAGGGGGTAGGGTTTCTGGTTCGAAATGGTTTTAAAAGGTTAAACTAAATTTCTATGGGGTTTAAATTTCCAGTTACTTTTCCCGGGGGGTTTCCGTAAACAACCTGAAAGTCTTTAAAAAGGGTCTTTGAGCTGTTTTTTTGGGTTTTGGGTTAAAAAAATCTTTTGGGAAAAGAACCAATCCTCTTTGGTTTCACTTTGTTTAAAACAAAAATGGGAAGGGGGGAAAAAAACTTCATCTGCCTGGTGATGTTTACTTTTCCTACATTTGTGTTTTTTAAACCCTTTTGATCTGTCCCTTTTCCCGTTATTGGGTACAAATTCATCACTGTTTTAATGTCTTTTCAGGGGGGGCCCATCAGTTTCGGACACAGGCAATCCACTAAACCCGATGGTTAAATGGCAACATTTTGTTAATACTTAAATTCTTAAACGGGTTCCCCATGAAATACTTTCGGGGTTTTTGCCATTTTGATTTAAAATTTTTTTATTTCAAAAGTTTTTCGCCCACCTAAAAAGGGGCCCCTTTCCCACAAAACACGAAGCTTTTTAAATGTTTTTTTGGGGAGTAATAAAAGGGAATTTTTCCCCTACCTAAAGGAAAGAAACCTTTGCTTTTCTTCTGCAAAAGACTTGTACACATCTTTTTTCCTATCAGCGGGAGGGTTGAGCAAGCTAACAGGGCCCCTTCAAACGTTTTTGCAGTTCTTTAAACGTATTGGTAAAGGGGTTTTTGTCGGGTTTGGGTCCCCCTTTTCCCGGGCTTTTGGGGGATAATAGACCCAAAAAGGGCCCCCTTGGGGTGTCCAAAAAAAAGCTCAAATGGGAGAATCCCAGCTTTCTTTTCGGCCTTTTCCCTTTTGGAAAAAAGGAAAAAGCGGTACGAAACCCCAAATTCCCTGGGGCTTTTGGGCCTTGAAAACCTTTCTAAACATGGACTTTAACGTTCCATTAAAACCCTTTCAACCTTGCCATTCGATTGGGGTTGATAGGGGGGGAGGTTTTTAAATGGAAGAGTTGACAACAGTCTGTAAATTTCTCTCTTGAGATCGAAATGAATTGCTTTCCACAATCCGAAAAAGAAATTTCGTTGGAAGACCCCCCTTGGAAAAATTGCAAGTAAGGTTTTGGACAGGTTTTCTGGGATCAAATTTTTCTTGTGGAAAGCTTCTGGATACCTTGTTGTGTATCCCCCAAAGTCAAGAAAATTTGCGATATCCGGAAGAAGACAATTTGGGAGCGGTTTCCCAAAAAGATCAATAGTTCCCTTTCCCAAAAGGAACGAAAAGGGGAGGCCCTTTTTTTGCCAAAAAGGGGACATTGGGGACGGGACCCTTTTGAGATGTCTTTTGGCAATGCACCCTGGCGGCAGTATTTCGTTTTTCCTTTTGAAAACCCGGAATAAAAAGGGTTCAAGAACTTTTTTAAAGTTTTTTTGTTTTCCCCAGGGACCCGGAACTTTTCATCTTGGCCGTGTGCGTATGTTTCTCTAAGTGGTTTTGGAACCAAAAACCCGTCTTTTGTTCCTTCAGGTACACACCTGTAGGAAAAGTTAGGTCCAGTATGTCGTTGGTTTGTCCGTTTTTTTACGTCCCTGACAGGGCTGTTTTTTCAGCAGAAAGTATTGTCGTCTGGTCTCTTTTTTTTCCTGCCCTTTCTTTTAAATCATCTTTGGGGGAATTTTGGGGGTTATCCCGTTTGAGACTTTTAGCGGCTTTGTAGCCTTTTTCCCGGGTCTTTGCGTTTGGTCTAGTTTCACAAGACAAGGAACCCAAAAGATCCCCCGCACCACCTTTTACTGTAGGACAAACCCGGCAAAATTGCCCCAAAATCAAGGGCGCAAAATTGGGGTTTTCAATAACCCCAGGCGGTAAGGAAAAAAAAGGGGTAATACGGGGGTTTTCGACTGAAATTTTCGCCCGCGGGGGAAAAGTTTCAATTTTTGGGCCCCCAAACGACCCCACAAATTTTGGACAGTTTTTGGGATAAGGGGCTTGAAGCCGAAAGCTTTTCCGGTTTCACCCGCGTGGTGCACCCCGTGTTTTTTTCCCCCAAAACCGAAGCCTGCAATCCTTGGGTGGGGCCCCCGTTTTCCAACACCAAGTCCTTTAACAGTTTTTTCTGGTGGGCAAAAAAGGCCTTCTTCACAAACTGGGGAAACTTTAAAGGGGTTTTTAACACCCGGTCTGAAAGGGGAATTTTGTTTCAGATGGAAACTTGCCATAAAAAAAGAAAAAGCGGGATTGGGTTTTTCGGCGCTGTTTATTTTTTGGAAATTTTGTTCTGGCCACGAATGGCCCCAAAAATTTTAAGTGGGTGGTCGTTGTCCAGCCCCGGAAAGTTTGTGGGGGTAAAGGTTTTGTCGGCGGTGGTCTGGTTTTTACGGAAAAAAAAAAAAAAAATTTTCCCCCCCCCCCGAAACCCCGGGAAAAAAATCCTGTCCGTTCCTAGGGTAGGTTTTTTCCCTTTAGGTCCAAAATGAACCCCCGGTTTCCCTTTCCCGTAAATTTCCCCCCTTCCCGTGGGATAGTACATGAGCCTGAGACTCAAAGATGGAAAATTTTTTCCTTTTTCCCAGCCCCCGGCCCTTTTTTGGGTGAGCCCTACAATAATGATCAGCCCTCTGGGGCAAAATTTCCCAACGTTTTTAAATTTCCTTTCTTTAAGGAAAGTGGCCAAAATTTTTTGCTCCCCGTTGGAAAAGTTGTTCTTAAAAAGGGATCTCGTTTTGCTGAAAAATCTTGTTCGTTTTTGTTTAAAACGTTCCCTGATCCAAACAATGGGCTCAAAACGGATCAGAAAAGACGGAAACGATTTTCCTTTTTCAGGGGCACGAAGGAAAAGTTCGTGAAAACGATCAGCGAAAATTGAATTTTTTGAGGAGTTCTTCTTTTAACTGATCCCCCAAATTAAATTTTGTTTGCTGCAAGGAGTGGTTCAATGTCCAAAACGGGTACCCTTAAAAAACGACGCAAAATTTCAATGAACTTTTTTCCCTTTTGGCCCAAACCCCAAGGGCGTTGCGTGACTTTCAAAAAGGAAAGGAAAAATACTTTTTATCCGTTTTTTCCTCAAAAGGCGGCCAAAATTTGGGAAATTTATGGGGCCCTTTTTGGTTTTAGGGCATGGGGTGCGGAACCCCACTGGTGGGGGTTCTCTCGATTTCCTGGATTTTTTTTTTTCAGCAAACAGTTTTCTAGTTCTAAAGCCTCAACTTTAAAATTTACGTTCTTCCCCTTCAGCTTCCCCTGTAGTCATTTGCTTCAGCTTCCCTCTGTTAAATTTTTTTTCTTCGCTTCCCCCTGTAAGGGCTTTTTTTGCTTTTAGTTCCCCCTGAATTTTTTTTTCCCCTTCCCCAAAATTTGGTTCCCCCGTAATTTATTTTTTTCAGCTTCCCCCTGTCTTAGCCTTTTCTGCCCCCATCTGTGCATTGTTGCAATAGTTAGTAAGTTTTTCCCCAAACCAAAACCCAAACGTTCCGCTTGTTTAACATTTCTATCAAAATCATCCCCTAAAGAACCCCTCCCGTTTTAAACACCAACAATTCAGAGTATGAATAAAATAAGGGGTTTTATGATGTTTTTATGTTTTTACAAAAACCGGGAATTTTTGTATATACAAATACAGAATTCAATTTCCGGGTGTTAAAAAAAAAACAGCTTACTTAAAAAAGGGGGAGATATGAAATCCAAGGAATGTATTTTTCCAAAAAAAATTTGCAAATGGAATTTTGAAAAAAAAATGAAATTTAATGCAAAAAATGTTTTTAAGAAAAGGAAAAAAACACAATAAAGTTTTCTGAAAAAAAAAAATTTTTTATTAAAATTTTGTTCTCAAATGTTCTTGTTGTCTTCTTTCTTTCTTACTTAATTTCCAAAAAGAATTTTCAAAAAAAAATGTAAACCCCCTTTTTTCAAAAATGAATTAAATTTTCAAAACAAATGGGAAACCCCAAACAATTTAAAAAAGGGGAAGAAACACAAAAATAACGGAAATCTTACCTAAAAGATGGAAAAAAATAGAAAAAAAAATAGATTGGCGCTTATTGAGGAGAAGGTTTTAAAAGGTTTTGAAAAAGGGGGTGTTTAAAAGGAAATGAAAAGGATACACCGGGGCCGGAACGTGAAACAGAAATCCAAAAAAAGGAAAAAAACCCACAGCAGCCCCTTGTGGTCACTGCTCCCGGTGAAACTGGGCGGAAAACCCAAAACACTGCACAATATTCACCCCAATACAGAATAAAACAAAATTTAAAAAAATAATTTAATAAATTTTCACATTCACCCAAACTCAAAGAAAATCTCGCCCCCCCACCCAAAAAAAAATGATCAAAAGGGTAAAGATGTTTATTTTGGGGGAGCGGTAATCAAAAATCCCCCTTCCTTTTAGCGTGACGGGGAGGAAGTTGATCCCACACTCTGGGGGGGGCAAAGGGAAAAAAAAAACTGAAACAATAGGAAAGGGGAAAAAAAATAAAATTTTATGAGAAGGGAAAAAACTATTAATCCCCCAAAAACCCTGTTTCCCCCTGCTAAACGCAGGAAGAAAGGTTTGGGGGTTTTTTTTCAGTCCTGGGGGGGAAAGGGGGCAAAAATTTTAATTTTCTAGGGGAAGGGCCGATTCCCCTCGCCCTTTCCCCCCCTTTCTGCCAAAGGGTTTTGAGCAAAGGAAGGTTGAGGCTTTCGGTCCTGTGGGGGGGAAGGGGCCAAAAAAAAAACCTACCCAAAAAAAAAACCCCTTTTCGGGTTGAGCAACCAAAAGAAAAGTCAACCCCCCAAAACCATATAGAAATAGCAAAAAAAAAAAAACAAATGCAAAAATTATTTCACAATCAAAAATCCCCTTAAATTTTTTTTTTTTTTTCCTTCCTCAAAAAACCCCTTTAGGGGGACAAATAGAAAAACCTTTTTTTTTTCCCCTTCCCCCAAACCCTTGAGGGAAAAAAAGAAAACCTCTTTTTTTTTTTTTTTTGGGGGGGAAACAAAAAGGTGCTAGCCGGTTAAACTGGAGTCGGGGTCAACCCCTGTTTTCCCCTGTAAATCTTGAACCCGCATTCATGACGCATTTTTCTCCATTCGCACACGAATTTTTTCCAAAAACCCCAAAAAGGGCCTTACCGAAGGGTTTTTTTTCCCCCTCTCCCCTTTAGGGAAAACAATTTACTAAATCCCTCAACCACTTGTAAAAAAGATTTTTCAACTGTTTTCTCTCTTTCCCCACTGGGGGCCCAAAAAAATTGCCAAAATGTTTCTCTCCCCACATTTGGGGAGATTAAAAAAGTCAGTCGCTTTAAAAAAGCTATGGCCTTCAATTCCGTTATCCAAAAAAATCCGAAACCAAGGAAAAATACATTTAAAAACCCCTAATTTATTTTAGGACCGCCCCCGCCCCAAGAAAAACCCCTGTTTTCAATTCCCCGTCTCTTTTCTCTGAAACAAAAATTTTTGCCCCCTCGAAAATTTCTTGGCCTGGAGTTTTGAGTCTGTTTCTCTTCCGCGATTTCTCTGTTTTTGCGAAAAGACGGCTTCAAATCCTTCCCTGGAGGTTTGGGTTGGTGGGGCCCGAACTTCCGGTTTTGTTCCCACACCATGGCCATCTTAAACCCCCTTTAAGGGGCGAAAGGGAAGGGTGAAGGGGGGAAGGGTTTTTAAAAGGGTTTTAAGGGTGAAGGGCTGAAACCGAATAAGGTTGGGTTGTAAAACCCGCTTCTCAATTAAAAATGAATTTTTTCTTCTCTTTTCTTTTTTAAATTATCCCCTGGAGCTTTTCCCCCCCTATCTATCAATCACCTGGTAATGAAAGGTCCGCAAAGAGGCCACCGTCCCGAAGGTTCGGTTTGGGGCCCTCTGTGGGTTTTAAACTGCCTTTCCCCCCTTCTCCCAGGAGGCTTTCCAGGGTTCAAAACACATGACCCGCACCTTACCTTACCAGCCCCTTTTTTAAACTTCCCCTCGTGGGGCACTTTCAAACCCAAAGAAACCAAAATTCGGTTTTTTGAATGAGTCCTTTCTCACAATTTTTTTTGGGGACGCCCCCTCAAATAGTCAAAAAAATATGGGAAAATTTTTCCCTTTTAAGGGGGCACGGGGGAATTTATTCTTTTCATTTTTTACATGGGGATGGAGGGGTCCATGCCCCCATGTTAAAAAGGGGGGGGGGGAAAACCCCGTTTGGGGTGATAGTTGTCATTTGGGAGTTTTAGGGTTTTTAAAAAGTTCGAAAAAGGGGTGAAACGCAGATTTATTTTTGGGTTTTTCGATTTTTCATACAAATTTATTTTATGCTTTTCACTGGATCAATTAGTGGGGTTTTTCTTTAAACTTAAAAGAAAAAGCATTTGTTTCATGAAACTTTTTTTTCCCGGGGGGAGGGGAGGGGTCCATGACCATAGACACTGGAAGAATCCTTGCGTTTTTCAAATGTTCATGTTGGTGTTTGTGTGCAGGTACTCAGCAGGCTTGATGCGACTGTAAAAACAATACAATGAATGAAGATATGGAAGGCAGGAGAACTTGGAAGAAGAGTGGATGAAAAGTCTCCAAACTCGGTTTTATGGCTTGTGGGGAAAAAGGAATGCCCAAGAAGTGTGCTGTATGTAGCTGCTGGTTAAGGTGGCGACGGAGAACTAATTGTATTCCTTCACACAGAGCTTGGTTGTGTTCACTTTCCATGATTCAGTTGTGCGTGTAGTAGGTGCTGTTCACATTCTTCATCTGCTTCAACAAATAGTCAAACTGAGAAAGAACTCTAGTGTATTTATTGCAGGAGTTATTTTGTGCATGAATTGAAACATGCAGAGATAAAAAATTTCTCTGAAAAATTGCATTTCATGATTTGGTAAGTGTTAATTATAAACCAAAAAGTGATTTTGCACCATATAAATTTTCATCTGATCTGATCGCGTCATGTGAAAGATGCTATAATGCGTTTATTCAGTTTAAAGCTGAACACTTGATTTTTTAAATATGGATATAAATATATGTCGGGGCATATAAAACATGATTTGGTTAGCGTCATGGTCTTCCTTGATTCCCATCAGAGCATCATTGGCTTTACCCATACTTGAAGAGATGGGTGTTAGACTGGTTGGTGAATCCCAGGCAGACAGGTTTCAAACTGCTGAAGTCAAATTTCAAGGACACTGTCAAAACACATGCTACAGAAAGATTGTACATTTAGAGTATGAAACGCACCACATGCGAGTTTACATTTCTCTCAACATGCACACAACTACAAATGTGTATTTAGTAGGTCTCTTAAACCCCATACACACAAAACCGCGATTTATTCAGGCTTTGAATGGAGAGTAGGGGGCAATTTACCAAAAATGGGGAGTTTGTATATACATTCCGTTAGCTAGTATACATTACCATGTCAGACCATAGCACTCAACGGCAGTTAGCTCTGAAAAGCCAATTTTTTTTTTTTTGTGGCTATGTAGTAATGAGAATCATGTGACGCCCACCCTACTTCCACAGGGAAGAAGCCGGTGTCAACTTCCTGTTCCTCATTCAAGGCCTATGCGCACGGTAACCCCTAGAACCGTAGCTGGGAAGGTAGGGCGGGGCATTAGAGTATGACATGGTAAGTGTACTAGCCAAACGAGTATAACTCCCCATTTTGGCATATACTGTACTATGTCGGACCATAGAATTTAAAGGAATTGGAGGAGGGCTGAGTGCCCTAATGGTTCTTGGGGTTAGCAGTGGAATAGATATGGCCGTGTTAGCCGCAAAAGAAGTCCTAGAACCATCAGCCCTGGTCTTGCAGATATCCCTTAAAGTTTATGAAGGGATTTTCCGAACGCCAGTAGGCTGCCTCCAGGTGGTGGTGCAAGGGGACAGACTGCTGGAACGCTGCGAAAGTGGCCAGCACCCTGACCTCATGGGCCCGGGAAGATAAGGGATGGAGCTATGCGTGAGCCTAAACGAAGAAGATAAGGTTGCGATAAGAAGATGCCTATCTGGATATTGGAAGGGCAAAATGGGGGAACAGAGTTGTCTGAGCACCAGGGGCCCATCTCTCCAATCCGTAATAGTAGAGAGGCTCAGTGCTGGCTGTGGCCTTTGGCTATAACCCCCCCCCCCCCCTCCCCCCCCCCCCCAGAATAAGTCCGCTCCCCAACATCCTGTACCCTATGGGGAAAGTGCAATAGTCGATCGGGGTGGTCGACCGCCGAGCGACACAGGTCCGGGTGTAGCGATGCCTGCAGCTGAGACCCGGAGTTATGGCCAGTTTGATCCCAGGGACTGGGCTTAAGTCCGCCACCGGAGCAAGGACGCTCCTCGTGCACCAGCGGTTGGCTGCACTTGTGCATGGTGGGGGTGAGAGCGTCATGAGCCTGCATGCTATTAGTGAGGGGAGAGCTAATGGCACCAGTCTCGCAGAGGCGAGCGACATGGTGATTCCGTAGGCATCCCGTCACCCCTGCTGGCCGTGCCTCGGCAAAATTCCCCAGGGACCGAAGGTCGTGTGGACACAGTATGATTAAGTTGTGCGTCTCACCGTGCGTTGAAAGGGAAGAAGGCAAGCCAGCCGGAAAGGTGGGAAATCCCACTCTCCCAATGGGAAATTCTGCTCCTTGCCTTTCGTCCTTCGACGCAGTGACGTGTGTCCGCCTAGCGGCTAGAGGAGGTATCAAATTGATGGTCGCGCGTCCCTCCGCAGAACCCCCCCCCCCCCCCCCCCCCCCCCCCCCCCCCCCTCTACACTGGCCGTACGTTCTTGCATAGCAGAACGGATTGCTCCAAGGAATACGCGGGTCCTCCCTGGCAAGGAGCGACTTCTGAATGGCGAAGTGGCTCAACCTGACGTTGTCCTTTACCATGACTGAAAAAAAAAAAAAATGGCGGCTCTGTTTTACTTTCACTACTAACCAAGCAGTTTGTGTACATTCCTTGTGAACAGGTAAGGTAAATTGTTAAATATTAGTATCAGCTCATAATCAATCAATAAAGAAAGCGTCCTTAGCAAAATATGTCAAAACAAAATTCTAGAGGAGGGGGGAAGACTAGTACAAGGGGATCAACTGGGGGGATGAGAAAGATAGAAAAAACTCTCAGAGAGGAGAAAAAAAACAAACTGAAAGTCGAAGGGCAATGGAGGAAAGGGCGAAATTCTTTATTTGCCTGAAATACGAGGTGGGGCGTAGAGGAAGACAAACAAGTATCCAATGCCATGACTGTAAACAGTGGTGCCATAAAGAATGCACGACACTGACAGAAAGAGACTTCAGCTACCTTCAAAATTCTGAGACAGAAGGAATAGAATGGATCTGCCGAAGATGTTATGCAGGGGAGGGGGAAAAGAAAAGCGGAATGAAATGAAATTAGACAGAGATGGGCTGTTCGAAAGGTGGAGAAAGGCTGGGAGACAGAAGAAAGGTGATGGAAAGCTCCGAAGAGAAGATTGAGGAGGTTTTGAGAAAAAGGTTCAGAACTAGGGAAGAGGGGTTGACAAAAAAAAAAAGAGCTAATCTGATTTTTAAATATTCCAGAGTGTGGGAGTGAAAAACGGGGAAGAAAAAAATGAAAATGGAGAGGGAGAATAACAAAAGTGGTGGGAAAGATTTGTCCTAAATTGAAAGACGACTGTCCAGAACCCGTGAGGCTGGGAAAATAAAATATCGGAACCCAAACCGAGACGCTTGAGTAAGCCCCAAACAAGGAGGTAAAAAAAACGAAATTTGAAAAAATCCCCACAAAATAAATGCAGGGGTGAGGGAGAAAAAAAAAGAGGATATATATAAACCCAGACTACCCCCCAATTTGGGGAAAGAAAAAAGAACAAAGAAATAAAAAGGTTCGAAAAAGGATTGAAAAAGGGGGAGAAAAAAATTGGAACGGGTGGGAAAAAAGTAAAAGTAAGGGGAAAAACCTAGGCCCCTGGACAGGAGATAAAGAAGAAAACGAAAATCAAAATACAAGAACAAAGAACATGTGAATTTTTTTAAAAGGTAGTAGATAAAAAAATCTGTGCAGGAACTGTCTACCGTTCTGTACAAAAAATGCAGATGGCCCTGTGAACAAAAAAGATGATTTTACTTCTATTGCTGAAAAATAAACCCCTTTTTTGGGAAATAAAAATCTATAGCGAAAAACCAAAAAGGGGGAAAATTTTCGTTGAATATTCAATGCCGGTTATAATATTTTTCATGAAATCCCAAAAGAGGTTTAACTTTATGTGAAGGTTTTATAAATCCCAAAAGAACAAGTTTAAAAAAGGAAAAAACTTTGAGAAAACTTGGGATTCCTTTTTAAAATAAGGATAGACAGAAAATATGTTTGGGAACATTTAAAAAAAGCCCAAATCAAAAATTGAAATTGAAAAAAATGTTTGAGTTGCTGAAACAAGATTAGAAAGATTCAAATAGTTTGTATTAGAGATTTTAAATTTCCCGTTTTGACGGGCATGGTACGGCTTGGGAAAGAGGTAAAATTCATAAACTACCTACGGGATGATTTCTGAACCAAAGGTGAAACCACCAAAAAGACACGGGGGGAAAAAAATAAAATATACAATTTAGACTTGTTAATGAAAAAATTGATATCAACATTAACCCTTTAGCCCTAAGCAAAAGTGTCTGAGGTTTTATGTTCTCTTTGTACCTAGGGAGGAGAAAGGGGAAAAGAAGAATCAAAGCGTCATATAATTTTAAGGGAAATTTTTTGCAAATAAAGAAGAATGAAGAGGATCGACTGTTTAAATAAATGATCGGAAATTAAAAGTATTTTAAAAATTTTTTAAATAGAAAACAAGTTCCAAAAAAAAATTTTTTAAGAAAAAAAAAAAAACAAAAACCCAAAAGGGGATAAAAGTAAAGACAATGAAATTTGTAAAAAAAAATTATATGTATCAGGATTAGTCACAAAGCAGGGGAAAGATTACAAATTATATTAAAGCATTATTTGTAATAAAAAATAAGAAAGCAAAAAGGAATTTGAAAGAAGTTTAAAAGGAAATTAAAAAAAAATCCAAAACCCTTTTGGAGATATGTACATCGAAAACAAAGATGTTTTGGGGAGCCCTTTAGTGATAAGGAGGGGACCAGTGGAGAAAATAGAGGAAGGCGATTTTTTGAAATACATTTTTTTCTAGTGTTTTCCCAAAAGGGAAGATACAAAAAAATTCCTGTTAAAACCCAGCCTCAAGGTAAAGGATAGGTTAAAAAATGTAACATTTCAGTGGATGCAATAAAAAAAAACTTATCTTTAAACCCTTTAAGGCATGTGGCCCGGATCCCACCCCATCGAGAATACTAAACGGGGAAAGGCCTTCCCATTTTTCAAACTCTTTTCTAAATCTGTTAAAGAAATGAAAGTACCTTCAATTGGAAAACAGCTACAGTATTCCATATTAAAAAAAGGTACAAAAAAAGACCCAGGAAAATTATAGACCATGGTTTAACTGCTTATATGCAAAATTTTTAAAATCATTTATTGAGAGGCTATTATTAAAATATGACGAAAATAATTTTTGCTGATTCAGCATGGATTTGTGCAAAAAAGGTTTGTGTGACTCAATTTTTTAAGGATGGAAACCCCAAAAAGGAGATAAAGGAAGAAATAGATTTCTTATTTGACTTTAGAAAAGCTTCGATTCAGTACCACATAAAACTTTTAAAAAAATTAGACTTTGGAATAATGGGAAATATATTTTTTTGGGTTAGGACTTTTTATCAAAAAAAACCAAAGGTAAGGATTGGTAGTTTTTTCTTAATTTTCTATTTATGTGGATCCCACAAGGTGTATTTTGGGACCAATTTTATTACGGTGTTTATAAATGATCTCCCTGTAAAATTTAAAGGGGGGAGTACATTAAAGTCTTTGCAGATGACAAAAAACTGAAATAACTCTCCAAAATTGCATAAGGAATTAAAAAAGGTATTAAAACTTTTAGACAGGGGTCTGAATTTGGGAAATTTAAATTTTTTTAAATGAGAAAAATGTGAAGTACTTCATATTTTTTTAAAAAAAACCCACAAAAGGGTAAAAATAAAAATTGGGGGCAAGGAAATAAAAGTACAAAATTGAAGAAGAGAAAGCCCTGTGTGACTTTTGAAAAAAAATTTACTATTTGACAATAAATTGTAAATAGTTTTAAATAAAGCTAAAAAAGTTTGGAAATAAAAAGAACCTTTACTTTTATGGAAAAGAACATTTTTTTTGCAATATATAAAACACTAGTTAGACCTGTTCTTGAATAGGCAACCTGTAGGGTATCCAATGCAAAGAACAATCAGAAGTCTAGAACAGGTAAAAAGAAGAGCAACAAAAAAGATTCATAATATAAAAAAATTACTCCGGGAAAGTTTAAAATATCTGCAACTTCCCAAACACTTAAGGAAGAAGAATAAGAGGCGCCGATTCAGCAACAAGTTTTAAATGAAATTGATGAGTCGATAAAGCATGCTTTTTTTGTACTCCGCAGAAGAATGTTAAAAGGGAAACAGTGAAGAAAAATTTTTTAAACTATTCAGAACAATTTAAAAAAATTTTTTTACTAATAGAGAAACCCAAACTTTGGAATAAACTAACACTTAACATCAACGTGCACCTGTTTTAATTTTTTAAAGAACCTCATGTAAACATGAATTATTAAAAAAAAAAGTATGAATTTGATGGAAAATAAGTCGGGCTAGCCTATGAGGGACCAAACGGTACAAAAAAAAAAAAAAAATATACATACAAAGGGGGCTTTTTAAAAACCTAAATGGCCAAGTTGTATTTGATACAACCCCCCGATCCGATCCTGATGTTGGGCTAGGTGGCAAGCAAACAGGGGAGACTCGCCCAAAAGTGGAGCAAGTCTTTTAGATCGAAAATCCTAAAGAAATCGATCTATCTTGTAACAATGATGAATTAGGTACTAAAAAAAAGTCCCGGGAAACCCTTTCGTATCGCCAAACCAGGTGAAACAGAAGGTGGACACCTGTTGAGGAAATATAGCGGAAACCCGCCCGGGAGGGAAAAATCAAAGATGGGGATCGTTTGCCCGGTGACAAAATGGAGCGCGAGAGAAAAAATAAACAAACGGCGCAGCTAACGAGAACGGGGGCCGACGGGGACAGGTAGAGAAGAATTTACTTAAGGAAGCTTTTTTCTTTTAATAGGGGATCGATTGATCGAAAGCAAACTCGATAAACCTGTCTGTCCCAAGAAAATAGGTGCAAAAAAAGTGGGGGGGAAAACCTCCATCCACAAAAACCAGGGGACGCCCACGTGGAGGTCATGGAGTGAAAAAGATGGGGCTCGGTGAGGGCGGGTAAGGCAAACAGGTGAAGAAAAAAGGATGAGGAGGGCACCTTCCACACCGGGCCCAGTAAGGGCCAAACGGAGAACAAATGGCACCGAAAAATGAAGTTGCGAGCCTTTTACGCCCCAGAGCGTAAAAAAATAAAAAAACGCCAACAAAAAGCCTCCGCACCGGCAGTAGACCCATGGTTTAGCGTAACCCACAAAAAAACCCCCGAAAGGGGGCAAGACACAAGAAACCCCTTTAAAAAAAAAAGTATAGGCGGACGGAGCAATAAAACCTTCCTTGTTAAGAGGGGCCAGGGTAAAAGGGGGAAACAGTAAGTTGAACCGGCTTCTTCCCTCCCAAGTTGGGTGGGCGCAGTGATTGGGTTTATTACTGCTTTACCCAACAAAACGGCCTTTTCAGAGAAACAACTCCCTTTGAAGCTATGGCCCGACGGTAAATATTACGAAAAATAGAGTTCCCCACATCTTTTATTATTTTTTCCTTGACCCATTCTTTCCCGCTTACGCATGCTGCCACAGTTTTAAATTATTGTCCTTTTCTTTGTCAACTCGTGGTCCAACTGTTCTTTTTCCCGACCTAAAACTGTTCCAACTTTTATTAATCTAGTTAATTTTTCCAACATCCCGCCCTTTTCGCAAAGACCCTCGTGTTCACGACAATACATCGGAATTTGATTCCCATTTGTTAAAAAGTTTTTGACCTAAATTAGATTTTTAAAAAAAAAAAAAAAAGTGTAGAAAACCGATTCTCTGAAAGGAAAAAACCATCCAGCTTTTTTGGTTTTTGCTAACAATGTATAACCATTGAGATTCAGTATCATACATTTCTGAGATCATTTAACTATATTAACACAATGACAAGGAAACGGGACAAATTGTGAAGCAAAATGTTTTCTTCACCATCGTTTAAAAGAATTCTTTTCAAGAATTCTTTGTGGATCTGACCAAAATTTGTTTGCTGCCAAAGTAAAAAATCTTCAGGCCCCGTCCCCCCCCCCCCCATTTCTCTCCCATTCAAGTCCTTAAAGATTATGTGAAATTAACCCCTTTGTCACCTACCCAGCCCACCATTTCACCTGTTGTCCAGCTTTACCTCGTTCAGAAACCAGAGTAAGCAATGAAGGCAATACGTCAAACAATGTGACCCGAGTCAAAAGATATTGCACCAGAAGGCCCTTTGAAGAGAACAAGCTTTGCTATACCCAAAGCTGCTACTGTGGAGCCTTCAGATGGCCACTCCCCCTCCCCTGGAGGCCTCGCCCCAAACAATGAACACCAGGTTTGAAGTTGGCATTCATCTTTAGCCCCTAAAAGTGTTTGCCCCCCTCTATTACACACCCCTTTTATTACTACATGTGTGGGTTTCCACCTTTTTCTTTTTTTGGGGAAGTCTGTCCCGGTTCACCCCCATTCTCACCAGTGAAACTTAAAAAAATTAGCCGCATGCAAAACACTAAAAGTCATAATTTAAATCTGTAGGAAAATAAATTTACATCAATTTTTAAACTTTTTGCTCGCTTTTTTCATGTTTTCAAATGCAAAGCGTTTTCCCAATCGGGCCCTGAGAGCCCAGGTCTGAATGGAAATGGTTTTTTCAACATGCAGAAGACCAGTTTCCCAAGAGATGGTCTCCTTGTTACAACAATGCTGTAGTATACAAGCTTTCCCCCCCAAAAATATAATGGAACCCCCGTTAAAAATTGAGTGAACAAAATTCCTTGCAAAAAGAATCGAGGATCCAGGGGGATTTGTACAGTTTAAAACGGAAAATTTGCTCTTGGGGCGCTAACAGGGGGTTAAACAGGCTGTGTTTTGGGGGGTCAGAATTATCTTTTTGTGAACAGTATTTTAAAAAAAAAAAAAAATTTTTTAAAAAAAATTTTTTTTTTTTTTAAACCCCAGGTTAAACGAAAAACCATAAAATTTGGGCAAATTAAACCCCGCAAAAAATACACTGAGTCCCCCTTTGATAGTGTCAATATTCAACTCTCAATTCAAGACCAACACACGGGGGGCCCCTTAGGGTGTACCATGCTCAAAGAAGTGTTAAGAGAAAAAAACAACTGCCCAAAAACAAAACATTCTACAGCTAAACCCCTGACTTTCTTTCAGCAGATCAAACTAGACCATTCTGGATTGCCATACCCCTTTTTCAGCTTTCCCCTCAGATCAAATTTTTTTAAAAAAGGGGGGGAAACAAGTCATCACAAAAGGTGTATGTTAAAACAGCTGTGAGTGTTTCCCCTAGAGGGTTCATGGAACAGTTATGACAGAATGACTGGATGTTGGAAAGGTGACAAAAGGGAAAAATGCAAAGACTTTCCCCAACAGGGGAATGGTTTTTGTTTTCCCCCGTGTGAAGCCAGGCACAATTTTTTTAATTTGAGGGGTTTTTTTCCCCCCCCCAACTCAATGTGGGGTTTCGGAACAAGGAACTTGGGGAAAAAACCAAAAAGAAAAAATTGGGGAAAGGTTTTTTTTTAGTATTGTTTTTCCTTTTTTCTTACCGCAGTGGAGACAACTTCCCTAACTATTCAATAAGTGAACTCCGGATGTAGGGGAAATCCCCGGGGACCAAATACCTTCACAAATCCGGATTATCATATTACACGCTACCCGGTTTAAGTGTTTTTTGAGGTCTTTTCACTACGCCCGGGAATCGGTTGAGGGAATTTTTTTCAAAGGGTTTTTTTTCGCTACATCCCGGGACATTGGGAAAAACCAAAAAGGCAGAAAAAGGAGATTTTGGAAACTAGATTCATTTTTTTTTGTGCTTTTTTTCTGTCTTTTTCAGGCTTGCGAGGTTTTTCTGTGACCTGACTAACCATCGATGACGAGCAAAAAACTTGAAAAAGGAAACATGAAAGAAAGATTTTTTTTGAAAACTTTTTTTTTTCCCCTCTTCCCTTTATGCCCAAGATCAAAAATTAGGTGGCGTATTTTCTTTCTCATGCTTTTTGTTTTTGGTGCGTTATGTCAATTTTACCATGCTTTTAATGTTGGGGTTGGATCCCAGGCGTAGCGTTGCCCAAAACTTTTAAACAGCAATCCCAAAAGTTTTCCAGCATTGATCGGCCGGGCATTCCGTGTTGTTTTTTTAAAATTAAAGTCCCCTCCAATATTTTTTTGTTCAACCAAAGACCTTAACAACTGTGAGAGAGAGAGAGAGAGAGGGGGGGGGAAATGGGGGAGGAAATGGCCCCAAAGAGATGGGGAGGGGGGTACTGCACGGGAGGGAGAAAAAAGGGTTTTTTAAAAAAGCAAAATCGCAGATGTTATAAAGTAAAATTAGTCTTTAATCAGGGGAAAAGAAAAAAGTACAAGTAATACTGTTTAACACAAAAAATATCCTTCCTTTGGATTAAAATTTCAGACGTAACAAATCAATATGTAACCATTCAATTTTTTTGATAAAGAAAGTAATGTCCAAAATAATATTGATTAACTGGATAAAAAAAAAAACTGACAGTCTATTCACGATTCAAACAATTTCAATTTTCAAAGGATGAAAAATATTCAACTAAAAAATAAATTTTCTGTTAAGCAAGTTTTAAAGCTTATTAATTTCTACAAGCTGTGTAGGGACGTTAATTTAAAAAAATAAGGAAATTTAAATGGGGAAAATATTTGCCAAAAATATTTGAAAGTCTGTACTGAATTGACCCTTAATTCTCATTAAGCTGTAATCAACAAAAAAATCACACCGCACGTGAAAGCAAAACACACCCACACGCACTCTGGCCAAAAATCAACTAGACCGTGAATTTGCATAAAACAGAAGTTTTAAAAAAATTAAAAATCAACAAAAGCTTGTTTTGTCAAAAAGGGGCAATTAAAAAACACAGAAAAAAAAATTTTGGAAAACAAGTTTTAGGTAGTTTTCTTTGGTATGTTTTTCAGGGAAATTTAAAACCCAAAAGTGCGTTTTAGAGTCTACATAAAAAGCGCGAGTAAAACATTATCGAGTCTGAAGAGAAATTTTTTTTTGGTCGAAGTGTTTGAGACAAAAGCAATGCTACCCAAAGTGAATTTAGCGCAACAATAATGTTTTATTGTGTAACGGCCCCTCTTATGATTTAAAACCAGTCAATGTGTCTGAGCTTAAGAACGCTGACAACGCCTCAAAGGGCCGCAAGGTTTCTAAAAAAATTTTTCCTGGCTGAATGAATTGAAGGAATCGAGAAGAAAGGCGGGGCGGGTCCTTCCTCCGGGGCCCCATTCACAGATGTGTACCGACAAAACGGTTGGGGAAGGTTGCTGCAGCTAAATCTCTGATCTTCCCCCGTGCGCAACGGAAGGTTCCCAGAAGTAATCGCCCAAAGTTCTTCCACGTACCTTCAAAAAGGGGCTTTGTTTTGAAATAAAGTCAACAATTTTCGCCCCGAATGCTGATAGTTTTGTGTGCCTAAACTTCTAAAATGAGGCTCTATATAAGCAATTTCCCCCGCCAAAAGACAGTGTTTACTTGAAAACGGTTCACCAAGTCCCATTTGCTTGAAAAGTTCAGGCAACGGCAAAAGGATCAGGGGAAACCCAGTTGCCCGGGTTGTTTCTCTACGCCAGCCGATCAGTTTGGGGTAAAATTAGCGACGTCCGGTTCGTAGCGTGAATTTTAAAGTCCCAACTTTTATTTATCATTCCCGGGAAAAAAACATTCACGGGTGGGTTTTGGAGATCTGCATCAATTCAAAATTTTCCCCCGGTTTTTTGGCCCCATCTCTGCCTTTTCTGTTTCTTTCCAGTTCATCCCTCCCCCGTGTGACCATCTCTGACCCCACTGTCCCCCTGACTGCCCTTATTTAAACCCTAGACCGCTTATTTTTCTGAAAGTAATGTCGTGTCGAGCATGAAGCGCCGAACCCAACCTTCAACTTCCCTCACACAAACCCATATCCTTGCGAAACCCTCGCTTTCAAACTCAAACAGGGCCCAAAACAGGCGTGTTTTGGGCCCCTTTCCTTTTTAAAAACCCAAATCAAAAGCGCACTGTCTACTTTTGGCCGTTTGGGGGGGCTTTTACATTTCCCCTTAGCATTAACCCCCACCGCATAGAAATTTTTTTCACTTTTTACTATTTTCACAAGGAGCTACTGTTTCCTGAGAAAAAATTGTATGAGAAGCGAATCCACCCCGTTTCTGTTTTTTTTTGTTTCAATGTCTTTCAATAAATCGATTTTTCGTTTTTAAAAGAACGAAGTGGGGGGTTTTCTGCACGACGTGCGATAAAACAATCCCAACCGAGTCCGGGTATTGGGACGTAGTCTGCGAAACTAAAAAATGGTTGCTGCACGACACTAAATTACTCACTCTTCTCTCTCTCCCAAGCAAAAGAGGATAAATTTACACAATATCGTGCCAATTCGGGGTTTGGGGGGGCAGTCATTATGCAGACTAGTCGTGCACCAACACCCGCCTTTTCAGGCTGGGGAACTCTCCCGGTCCGAGGTTTTCCCAGATTTTTTAAAAAAGACTTCCGGGAAAAAAAAAAAAATCGTCCCAGGGGAAAAAAAAAACCCTGAGAAAAAAAAAACGGGAAGGACTTGATCCTCCCCAGTCCAGACCGTTCCCTATCCGTATTCCCAAACCAGGTTTTAGTTTTAAGGCAGTTTCCCCCCGGGTTTTGAGGGATTTCCCCCGGCTTTTGGGAAACCATTGCCGGGCGGGCGCATCAGTCTGGAAGCAATTTCGCACATTTCGCATCTTTCACGAGTCAAAATGCGTGTGACCGCATCGTAAATGTGGGGAGTCTTTGATGAAAGGGCGAAAATTTCCAACAAAGGAGATGGGACTGGAATGAAAAAACAACAAAGTGGCGGGTTAAATCACGAGTTTCAATGCAATTTACAAAGTAAACAAAGGCTGGGGTTGCTCCTGCCTACGGGCCCAAAAGGGGTTAATATTCCAATGTGGACGACACATGCATTCCAAAAGGTGTTTTAACTTCGAAAGGCTTTATTGCAATCCGACTGCCTGGGGAGTTTTACATGGAAGTTTGTTTTTGTCAGCAGCCAAATTTGTTTTTGTGTGTGTTTGTGGGTAGAACGATCAGAAAACATCGGGCAGTTAGTGTCATTGAAGAACTGGGCTGGGGTTAGCACAGAACAGTACCAAACTGACTGCTGCTGCTAAAGCACTTGCAGGCTTTCATGGCCCCTTTTAAAAGATCCCCCTTTAGTGCCATGGGGGAACTAATGAATGCCCCAAAAGGAATATGCTTTAAAACCCCAAAAAACATTAAACAATCAATTTTAGCTTGAAAGCAAGGGAAACCCAACCCGCTTTTGAGGGATTTTTAAAGAAAGACCCATAGAGAGCCGTGGGGCAAAAATTGACCTCCACTGCAGAAGCCACAAGGGGAGGGAGGAAAGAAGAAACCAACCAGCAGCAGTAGCTGGAAACGAAAAACGGTTGGGTGCACATGCTGAAAAGGGCCCCCGCCCCTAAAAAAACCAACAAAGAAGTATTTTGAAGCAAGCCCCTCAGGTAAAACTGTACACAGGGGAATTTAGGAAGGGAAGGAAGGAAGCAGGGGAACCCCAACAGAGGCCATCAGTCAGTATGGGAAAGAGCAGCAAAAAACCCCAAAGAGGGCCCGATGGGGAATGGGTTGCGGCTACCCCCATCAAAACAAAAAGGTTCAATTTCTAGTTTTTTTTTTAAAAAGTGTCCCTTTTGTCTTTCATCGGTGTAAAGTATATGAGCACTGATTTTACTATTACTATTTAAAATATATTTTTTTTTTGCATTAAATATTTCCATTAATTTGACTTTGAAGAAGTTTTACTTTTGGGGGATGCTCATTGTTGAAAAACTACCCGTTTATGGGCCTCGTGTGGAAGACTGAAAGTTAAAGCACGCTTCATTCACTAGAAATGAGGGAGTGTTGCTTATATGACGATGTCGTATTTGACTTTGAAAAATCCTGGGTGTGTTTATTTAGCAGAGAATACATGAACATTCTGGGACTCAATTTGTAAAGACTAACTATTGAACTTTTGAAGCAAGGCCTCAGCATCAAAAAAAATGAAAAAAGTAAGTTTTTTTTTTTTTTTAAAAAAACTTTTCATGCTGCTTTTTAAATATGTTTTAGTTTGGTTTCTTTGCATGCCACGGGGTAATTTGCCTATCACCAGAAGCCACGAAAGGGTCTTCAAAAGTGCTCAAAATCAATTTCGGCCGGGGGGCTTCGCCCCCCTGGACCCCACCGGGGCCTAGGCGGCCCCTGGCCTATTTTTCAGAGATTTTTTGATCAGCTGTTCCCCAGCCTGCTTTAAAGAAAGCACATTGCGTTTCGCCATTTTGGGAGAAGGGAGATTACTCCAAAAAAAAAATCACTACAACCGGAGCCCGGCTTGCCCGGGACTTGAAAATGACGTCACTACAACAGGAGATATTGATACATCCGGATTTTAAAATATCACTACAACCGGCTAAAAATTAACAAAGAATATGAACAGTTGGGACGGGACCCAAAACTTGCTTCAGTACAGCCGATTTATCAGTACATACGGCGTTCATACATCCGGAGTTCACTGTATTAGTACATATTTGCAGTGTAAAATCGGAATTAAATTTCATACATGAAGTGAATGGCACTTTAGCCGATTGTTTGGAAGACAACAAAAAATACCAGTTAAAACCTTCCTGTGCGCATTGTCTTAATGAATAACCCTTTCATAAACATTTTATTGAGATTTTACTTCTTTCTGCTTCCCCATTCAGTAATGATGCAGTAAACCTCCGAACACCGAGTATTACATGGTGAGGTCGGAGTAAAACTTTCAGATCTTCTACCTTTTTAGTTAGGTAGAGCACCACAACTTGGTTTGTTCATGGCATGTATGGCATACATACCAGCTAAAACTGCAACAACTCTAGAAATTTCATTGTAAACGGATGGACCACCTTGAACAAGACGTTAGGTAGACGGTATATACTTTCAACACCTTTCATTAGTTCACAAAGGTGTAAAACATATGAACGTCTTTGAGTGTCCTTCACAATACACTCTTCCTTTCTCTTTACATTCTTAATAAGGTGTCTAAAACAATTACCCGAGCTCTGTAAATGAAGCATGATGGATAACAGTTGCATGAAAACTAGCATGCACTTTTGGAGTAGTGCATTGCAACCATTGTGCAACAAAATTACTGCTGTGAAAGACCTCTTACAGGTAATTTTCTGCAGACAAAAGTCTCTTCACATCGGTAACCTAAGTAAGAGTTTAAAGTTAACAAAGGTACTCCACCTTTTTCATAATAATAAAATAAATGAAAGTTTGTTCATAACCTGCAAAAGACAGATGTAACATCAACAGCGCCCCCTAACAATATTTACACTCGCCCACATTGCCTGCTTACACATACTGAGATGCTACAAACAGAACAAATGGGACCAAGTTCTTGAACCCCTTAACTGCCAAACTCCACTGATGTGGCAGACTGGTATGCATGGATTTGAAGGACAGTATTCAATACTTTATGTACACTTTATAAGGTAATCATCATTTCACCTACTTCAACGTACATGGTGAGGGGGAGGTAATGTTGCTTACAGTCCAACCCCACTGCAAAGGGCCATATCGGGACTCTGGTATCACTAACGTCAACTCTCCAAGTTAGATGTTGGATAAAAAGAAAAAGCCATACACACAGTGAAAAACAGATTTGTTAAAAATACACTGGAATTTGTTAAAATCCTTCTTCGGTAAAATCTCGGATTTTAAAAAAAAAAAACAATCTTTCAGAAACTCAAAAATCACATCAGATGGGACATCTGATCAAGATTTTCATGCGTCTGAATACAGCCCGTGACTGACTTATCGCGAGGGGTCATACCTGGGCCTTCGTTCACTGTTCAAGCAGAAACATTGACGTGGGCAGGCGGGAAATTCTTCACTAGCATGCAAACCAACACGGACAAGTCTTTGTCCACTGGCATATCCCATTTCGCAGGCACAGGCAATGTGTAGCACTCAGCCACACAAGACATGTGGATTGTGAGAATGTTTCCATCAGTCAGTCGGTCATTTTCTAAGCTGATGACAAGGTATCCTCAGCCTCCGCCTCACTTTGTCTATCAACATCCGTCAAGACCAAATTCCTCTGGAAACACATTTGAAAGTGTATGTAGTTTGAAGTGACATCATATCGAGTCCTTCAATGAGGAAATCGGTATTTGTCTGGGACACTTTCTGAAAATTCATACTGAAAATACTATAATATGTGCCTATAAAAATGGGCATGTTCAAACTGAGATATACTACAACAAGTACATATAAAAATGGACATGTTAAAAAATGTATTACTTTTCTCATTTAAACACTCCTCAACTTTTCCCTTGTTTAAACATTACAAAGTGTCTTTAACATACCTAGGTTTACTTCACCCCCCTTTTTTTTTTTTTTTTAAGAACACCAAAGGCATTGTCATGGACACCAACTAAGGCATCTTCCTCGTCCCCTCTCCTCCTGCCATTCCTGCATAAAATACAAAACCCATTACCCACACGCGCACACCCTTCCCTCCACCTCCTTGTACCAAAGAAAAGCACTGACCTGCAGCAAACTGTGGACATATTTCTCTGTGAAACCGGGGATCTCCCTCAGTGCCTCAAACTGCAACACCAACATTTCTATATCTACACACACACACACACACACACACAGGCTGTACACTTTATTCATGCACAGCATCACCCAGGGATTTGTTTTTATATTTCCACATCTGTATCATAAGATGATAAAACATGCATGAAAGGGAGGTCATTATGCTATGGACACAGGGTGTCTGATAGCATGTAACCCCCTGTGTGTGTTTCCTGTGTATACTTCAAGACCGAGTCCATGCATGTTAGGATAAGACGGTGGTTTACAGTGGCAGCAATTGAATGTGAGACACATGCCAGAGTAGGATGTGAACTGCATGTCAAAAATAACTTGAGCATGAAAGAACTGGACAGTGTTATTTTTAAGGGAGCACCTGCAATGTGAAATCATCACGATTTGTTAGCACAGGTAAGAGGCTGCCAAGAAGAATAACAAGTCGGCTTTTATGGAATTTCAGTTTTCATAGCTGTTCTGGTATTGTTGGATGCCTGATGTGGCCCTTTGCGGTCGGCTGGGCTATAAGCAGCATTATCTTATCTTATCTTACCTGGTATTGTTGGAGCTCTCATTCTTTATTTTCATCAATTAGCCTCTCGGATATCCACCCATCAATAAAGCTGCAATTTGCTTACCAACATCCATCTCGCCTGAATTACTGCATCACCATACAAGCACTTGCAGAACAGCATTTTCTAGCATTCAATCTTACTGTCAACAATGTCTGCCCTGACATTTTAATATCAAGCATGCTGATGTTCACTTTTTGTTAATCGACAAAAAACAATTTACCAATACACTTCTTTCCATTACATCCCCTAAATATATAAAGTGCATTTCCTTCTGTGCTGTCTCCTACCTCTACACACCCATCATTGCTTAACATTGCTTAACAGTACTCACCGAGGCAAAATCTCCGTGGGCCTGCCTCCACTATAAATCAGCCCGGCTCTCTTCACCCCACTGTATGCAGCTCCTGCAGGCGTTTGGAGGCGCCGTGTTCAGGATCTGCGGAATCCTCGTCTGGACCACAACGCAATTGCCATGTCATCCCTTATTGCATTGAACCTTTCTTTTTCCTATCGTTTCAGGCAAAAATGGGGAGTTTGTTTATACTCCCTGTTTGGCTAGTATACTTCCATGTCAGACAATAGCATTCACGGCAGTTAGTCTGCTCTGCACCGAAGTTTTTTTTGGCTAATGCGTGATAAGACATCATGGTGCCCACCACTTCCGCGTAGGGAGCCAACCCACGCCAGAGTGGCATCCCAATTTTTGT
>CM031621.1:48838866-48856736 GCA_018398815.1 Conus ventricosus | reverse complement strand
TCCTCAATTATTACTGCCCCTCGAACTCTCTTGTCCTGGAGATACGAGTCTCGTCTTTTTTCCCGCGATTTCTCTGTCTCTTGCGAAATGACGAGCTTCAAACTCCTTCCTGGAGTTGGTACTGGCTGGGGCTGAACTCCCGGTATGTTCCCCACACCATGGCCATCTTCAACCACCTCACGGGGCGAAAGGTGAAGGGTGAAGGGCGAAGGGTAAAGGGTGAAGGGTGAAGGGCTGAAACACGAATAAGGTTCGTGTAAGTAACCTGCTTCTCAATTCAACATATGAATTCTTTCCTTCTTTTCTTTAAGTTATCCCCCTGTAGCTTTCCCCCACTATCTATCACTCACCGGGTAATGACTGGTCAGCAAGAGGACCACCGTCCTGACAGGTTCGAGTCTCTAGGCCATCTGCTGGGTTAAAACTGACTCTTTCCCCCCTTCTCCTAGTGAGTGCATACTCAGTGTTCAAACACATGACCAGCACCTTACCTTACCAGCCCTTGTTAAACTATCACTCAGTGGTCACTTTCACCAATGACCACATTCGTTTCTTGAATGAGTCATACTCACAATTATTTTGGGGACCCCCGCTACACTAGTCAAGCCATATGAATATTTTTCCCTTTAATGGTGGCACGGGGGAATGATTCATATCACTAACTACATGTGATGGAGCGTCACATGCCACATGTAGAAGAGAGGAAACCTGTTTGTGGTGATTAGTAGTCACTGGCAGATTCAGGGTGTAAAAAGTTCGAAAATAGGCTGAAACGCAGATTTATTTTGGAATGCTCGATTTATCATACAAATTTCAATCATGCTTTTCCTGGATCAAATAGTGGAGTTTTTCTTTAAACTTAAAAAATCGCATTTGTTTTCATGAAACTTTTTTTTCCCGGGGGAGGGGAGGGGGTCCATGACCATAGACACTGGAAGAATCCTTGCGTTATTTCAAATGTTCATGTTGGTGTTTGTGTGCAGGTATCAGCAGGCTTGATGCGACTGTAAAAACAATACAATGAATGAAGATATGGAAGGCAGGAGAACTTGGAAGAAGAGTGGATGAAAAGTCTCCAAACTCGGTTTTATGGCTTGTGGGGAAAAAGGAATGCCCAAGAAGTGTGCTGTATGTAGCTGCTGGTTAAGGTGGCGACGGAGAACTAATTGTATTCCTTCACACAGAGCTTGGTTGTGTTCACTTTCCATGATTCAGTTGTGCGTGTAGTAGGTGCTGTTCACATTCTTACATCTGCTTCAACAAATAGTCAAACTGAGAAAGAACTCTAGTGTATTTATTGCAGGAGTTATTTTGTGCATGAATTGAAACATGCAGAGATAAAATTACTCTGAAAAATTGCATTTCATGATTTGGTAAGTGTTAATTATAAACCAAAAAGTGATTTTGCACCAATAAATTTTCATCTGATCTGATCGCGTCATGTGAAAGATGCTATAATGCGTTATTCAGTTTAAAGCTGAACACTTGATTTTTTAAATATGGAATAAATATATGTCGGGGCATATAAAACATGATTTGGTTAGCGTCATGGTCTTCCTTGATTCCCATCAGAGCATCATTGGCTTTACCCATACTTGAAGAGATGGGTGTTAGACTGGTTGGTGAATCCCAGGCAGACAGGTTTTCAACTGCTGAAGTCAAATTTCAAGGACACTGTCAAACACATGCTACAGAAAGATTGTACATTTAGAGTATGAAACGCACCACATGCGAGTTTACATTTCTCTCAACATGCACACAACTTACAAATGTGTATTTAGTAGGTCTCTAAACCCCATACACACAAAACCGCGATTTATTCAGGCTTGAAATGGAGTAGGGGGCAATTTACCAAAAATGGGGAGTTTGTATTATACTCCGTTTAGCTAGTATACTTACCATGTCAGACCATAGCACTCAACGGCAGTTAGCTCTGAAAAGCCAATTTTTTTTTTTTGTGGCTAATGTAGTAATGAGAATCATGTGACGCCCACCCTACTTCCACAGGGAAGAAGCCGGTGTCAACTTCCTGTTCCTCATTCAAGGCCTATGCGCACGGTAACCCCTAGAACCGTAGCTGGGAAGGTAGGGCGGGCATTAGAGTATGACATGGTAAGTGTACTAGCCAAACGAGTATAACTCCCCATTTTGGCATATACTGTACTATGTCGGACCATAGAATTTAAAGGAATTGGAGGAGGGCTGAGTGCCCTAATGGTTCTTGGGGTTAGCAGTGGAATAGATATGGCCGTGTTAGCCGCAAAAGAAGTCCCTAGAACCATCAGCCCTGGTCTTGCAGATATCCCTTAAAGTTTATGAAGGGATTTTCCGAACGCCAGTAGGCTGCCTCCAGGTGGTGGTGCAAGGGGACAGACTGCTGGAACGCTGCGAAAGTGGCCAGCACCCTGACCTCATGGGCCCGGGAAGATAAGGCGGATGGAGCTATGCGTGAGCCTAAACGAAGAAGATAAGGTTGCGATAAGAAGATGCCTATCTGGATATTGGAAGGGCAAAATGGGGGAACAGAGTTGTCTGAGCACCAGGAGGCCCATCTCTCCAATCCGTAATAGTAGAGAGGCTCAGTGCTGGCTGTGGCCTTTGGCTAACCCCCCCCCCCCTCCCCCCCCCCAGAATAAGTCCGCTCCCCAACATCCTGTACCCCTATGGGGAAAGTGCAATAGTCGATCGGGGTGGGTCGACCGCCGAGCGACACAGGTCCGGGTGTAGCGATGCCTGCAGCTGAGACCCGGAGTTATGGCCAGTTTGATCCCAGGGACTGGGCTTAAGTCCGCCACCGGAGCAAGGACGCTCCTCGTGCACCAGCGGTGGCTGCACTTGTGCATGGTGGGGGGAGAGCGTCATGAGCCTGCATGCTATTAGTGAGGGGAGAGCTAATGGCACCAGTCTCGCAGAGGCGAGCGACATGGTGATTCCGTAGGCATCCCGTCACCCCTGCTGGTCCGTGCCTCGGCAAAATTCCCCAGGGACCGAAGGTCGTGTGACACAGTATGATAGAGTTGTGCGTCTCACCGTGCGTTGAAAGGGAAGAAGGCAAGCCAGCCGGAAAGGTGGGAAATCCCACTCTCCCAATGGGAAATTCTGCTCCCTTGCCTTTCGTCCTTCGGACGCAGTGATCGTGTGTCCGCCTAGCGGCTAGAGGAGGTATCAAATTGATGGTCGCGCGTCCCCCCTCCGCAGACCCCCCCCCCCCCCCCCCCCCCCCCCCCTCTACACTGGCCGTACGTTCTTGCATAGCAGAACGGATTGCTCCAAGGAATACGCGGGTCCTCCCTGGCAAGGAGCGACTTCTGAATGGCGAAGTGGCTCAACCTGACGTTGTCCTTCACCATGACTGAAAAAAAAAAAAAATGGCGGCTCTGTTTTACTTTCACTACTAACCAAGCAGTTTGTGTACTTCCTTGAGAACAGGTACGGTAAATTGTTAAATATTAGTATCAGCTCATAAATCAATCAATAAAGAAAGCGTCCTTAGCAAAATAATGTCAAACAAAATTCTAGAGGAGGGGGGAAGACTAGTACAAGGGATCAACGGGGGGGAATGAGAAAAGATAGAAAAAAACTCTCAGAGAGGAGAAAAAAACAACTGAAAGTCGAAGGGCAATGGGAAAGGGCGAATTCTTTATTTGCCTGAAAACGAGGTGGGCGTAGAGGAAGACCAAAACAAGTATCCAATGCCATGACTGTAAACATGGTGCCATAAAGAATGCACGACACTGACAGAAAGAGACTTCAGCTACCTAAAATTCTGAGACAGAAGGAATAAATGGATCTGCCGAAGATGTTATGCAGGGAGGGGAAAAGAAAAAGCGGAAGGGAAAATTTAAATTAGACAGACTGATCGGCTGTTCGAAAGGGTGAGGAAAGGCTGGAGAGACTAGAAGAAAGGTGCAGTGGAAAGGCTCTCGAAAGAAAAATTGAGGAGGTTGTTGAGAAAAAGGTGTCAAAACCTATGGGAAGAGAAGGTTGACAAAAAAAAAGAGCTAAAATCTGATTTTTACAAATATTCCAGAGTGTGGGAGTGAAAACAGGGAAGAAAGAATGAAAATGGAGAGGGAGAATTACAGAAGATGGTGGGAAAGATTGTCCTCAATTGAAAAGACCGACTGTCCAAACCAGTGAGGCGGGGAAAATACAATATCGGAACAAAACCGAGACTGCTTAGAGTAAGCGTCCAAAACAAGGGGGTAAAAAACGAAATATTGAGAAATGCCCACAAAATAAATCCCAGGGGTGACGGAGCAAAAAAAGAGGATATATAAAAACCCCAGACTACACCCAATTGAAAGACAAAAGAACAAAGAAATAAGAGAAGAGCTTCGAAAAAGGATTGAAAAAGGGAGAAAGACATTGGAAACAGAGGTGGGAAAATAGTGAAAGTACAGTGGAAACCTGGGCCCTGGACAGGATAAAAAGAAGAAAAAACTGACAATAAAAAATACAAAACAAAGAACATGTAATAGTTTTTAAAAGGTATGTAGATAGAAAATCTGTGCAGGAACTGCATACACGTTCTTGTACACAAATGCAGATGGACTTTTTGAACAAAAAAAGATGAGTTTACTTCTATAGCTAAAGAAAATAAACCTCACATTATAGTAGTAATAGAATCTATAGCGAAAAACCAAAAAGGGGTTAAATTCTGTTGAAAAATCCAATCCCAGGTTATAAACTATTTTCAATGAAATCCCAAAGGGGTATAACTGTATATGTAAGGATTCTATAAATGCCAAGTATACAAGTTTACAAAAGGAAATGACTTTGATGAAAACTTGTGGATTAACCTTTTTAAATAAGGATAGACAGAAAATACTGATTGGAACTATTTACAAAAGTCCAAACTCAACAATTGAAAATGAAAAAAAAATTTTTGAGTTGCTGAAACATTAGATTAGAAAGTTTCAAAATATGTTTGTTTTAACTGGAAAATTAATTTCCCAGATATTGACTGGCATGGTACTGGCTCTGGAGAAAGAGGTAAAAAGTTCAAAAAACTACCTACAGGATGCATTTCTGAACCAAATGGTGAAACCACCAACAAGACACAGGAGGGACAAAAATCAAATATACTAGATTAGTACTTGTTAATGATGAAAATATGATATCAGACATTAAGCACTAGCTCCTATAGGCAAAAGTGATCATGAGGTTTTAATGTTCTCTTTGTACCTGGGAGAGGAGCAAGGGAAAGAAGAATCAAAGCAGTCATATAATTTTAAGAGGAAATTTTATGCAAATGAAAGAAGAATTGAAGAGGATCGACTGGAATAAACTCAATGATCGGAAAATTAAAAGTATTTTAAATTCTTTAATAGAAAACAACTTTCCCAAAAACAAATTATTAAGAAAAATAAAAAACAGAAACCAAAGTGGATGAATGTAAAGCCCAATGAAATTTGTAAAAAAGAAATATAATATGTATCAGAGATTAGCACAAAGCAGGGAAAGATTTATAAAAAATATATTAAAGCACGAATACTTGTAATAAAAAAATAAGAAAAGAAAAAAAGGGAAATTTGAAAAGAAGTTATCAAAGGAATGTAAACAAAATCCAAAAGCCTTTTGGAGATATGTACAATCGAAAACAAAGATGAATACTGGAGTGAGCCCTTTAGTGACTAAGGATGGCGACACAGTGGAGACAGATAGAGGTAAGGCAGATATTTTGAATACATTTTTTTTTTAGTGTATTCACAAGGGAAGAAACTAAAAATATGCCTGTTCTAAGTCCAGTCCCAAGGTCAAAAGGCATAGTGTTAGAAAATGTAGACATTTCAGTGATGCAATAAAAAAGAAACTTCAATCTTTAAACCCTAATAAGGCATGGGGTCCGGATGCCAATCCCATCGAGAATACAAACGAGAAATGGCCTTCCACTTTACATACTCTTTTCAAAATTTCTGTTAAAGAAATGATAGTACCTTCAGATTGGAAACAGCTACAGTCATTCCAGTATTCAAAAAGGTACAAGAACAGATCCAGGAAATTATAGACCAGTGAGTTTAAAATGCATTATATGCAAAATTTTAGAATCATTTATTAGAGAGGCTATTATTAAACAAAATGACAAAAAAAATTATTGCTGAGTGTCAGCATGGATTTCGGCAAAAAGGTTGTGTACTCAACTTTTAGAAGTGATGGAAGACTTCACAAAGGAGATAAAGGAGAGAATATAGATGTTCTGTATTTAGACTTTAGAAAAGCATTCGATTCAGTACCCCCAATGAAAGACTTTTAAAGAAATTAGAGCTTATGGAATAATAGGAAATATACTTGGTTGGGTTAGAGACTTTTTATCAAAAAAAACTCAGAAGGTAAGGATTGGTAGTTCCTTCTCTCATATGCTGATTTATTAGTGGATACCACAAGGTAGTATTTTGGGACCAATATTATTTACGTGTTTATAAATGATCTCCCTGTAAATTAAAGAGTACATGTAAAGTCTTGCAGATGACACAAAACTGTATAACTCTCCAAAATTGCATAAGGAATTACAAAAGGAATTGAAACATTATACAGTGGTCTGGTACTTGGAATCTATATTTTAATGCAGAAAAATGTGAAACTTTATATTGGTAAAACAAACCCACAAAAGGAGTAATAAATGAAATTGGGGGCCCAAAGGAAATAAAAGTAATCTAAATGTGAAGAAGAGAAAGACCTAGGTGTGACTTTTGACAAAAATTACTATTTGACAATCAATTGTAAATAGTTAATAAAGCTAACAATGATTGGAATAAAAAAAGAACCTTTACATTAATGGAAAAGAACACTTTTTGCAATATAAAAAAGACACTAGTTAGACCGTTTTTGAATATGGCAACACGTATGGTATCCAATGCTAAAGAGACAATCAAAGCTCAGAAAAAGGTACAAAGAAAGAGCAACCAAAAGATCATAAAATAAAAAAAAAAATAAACCCTATCAGAAAGATAAAAAATCGCAACTCCCAAAACTTAAGGCAAAAGAATAAGAGGGGACTCGATTCAAGCAAAAGATATTTAATGAAATTGAAGATGTCCGATAAAGGCATGCTTTTTGTCTTCCGCAAAGAATGTTACAAGGGAAAAGTGAAGATAAAGATATTTTAAACAAAAATTCAAGAACGAATTTAAGAAAAATTACTTTTACTAATAGAGTAACCAACTTTTGGAATAAACAACACCTTAACATCAAACGTTTTTACCTAGTATTAAGTTTTTAAGAACCTCATAGAAAAACATGAATTATTAACAAAAATTAAAATAAAAATTTGATGGATAAAAAGTCTGGCTAAACCTATGACTGGACCAAACGGTTTTCAAAAAAAAAAAAAAGATATATACATACAGAAGGGGCGTAAAAAGCCTAAATAGGCCAAGTTGTATTTGATACCAAAGCCCCTGATCCGATCCTGATGTTGGGCTATGGGGGGCAGAGCAAACACGGAGCACTCGACCCCCAAAGTGGAGACAAGTCGGTAGATCGAGAGATCCTAAAGAAACTCGATCTATCTTTTAACAATGATGAATTAGGTACTAATAAATGTGCCCCCGGGGAAAACCCCGTATCGCCAAACCAGTGCAACAGAAGGTGGACACCATGTGGTGAGGCAATATAGCGAAACGCCGACCGCATGGGAAAAATCAAAGATGGCGGATCGATTGACCGGTGACAAGCAATGGAGCGCGAGAGTAAAATAAAAAAACGGCAGCAGCTTTTACGAGAAGCGAGGCCGACAGGCGACAGGTAGGAAAAAATTTTTCGATAAAAGGGGCTGTTTTTTTAATAGGGGATCGAGTGATCGCAAGGCAAACTCGATCAACCCGTAACTAGTACCCAAAGAAAATAAGGTGCTAATAAAAAGTGGAGGGGAAACCTCCATACCACTAAACCCGGTGACGACCACGTGGGGGTCATGGAGCTGATAAAGATGGCGGCTCGGTGACGGGCGAGAGTAAAGGCAAACAGGTGGAAGAGAATAAAGGGGTGAGGAGGGACCATTCCTACACCGGCCAGTAAGGGCCAAACGGAGAACAAAAAGGCACCGAAAAATTGAAGTTGCGAGCCGTCACGCGCAGAGCGTAATAAAAATAATAAAACGCCAACAGAAAGCCTCACGCAAAGCGGCATAGTTTCCCATGGGTTTAGCGTAAAACCACAACAAAACCAGTAAAGAAGGCAAGCACACAAGCAATCTTTACAAAAACAAGTATAGGCGAGACGGAAACAATAAAACCTGTCCTTGTTAAGCCCGGAGGCAGGTAGAAAAGGGGAACAGTAAGTGACACCGGCTTCTTCCCTGCTGAAGTTGGGTGGGCGTCCCCGTGATTGGGTTATTACTGCATTAGCCAACAAAATTCGGGCCCTTTTAGAGCTAACCAACCCGCCGTTGAATGCTATGTCCGACATGGTAAAGTATATGACGCCAAATAGACGCTTCCCCACATCCTTTTATTATGTATTCCATTGACCCATTCTTTCCGCTTACAAGCATGCTGTCCAACAGTTTTGAATTATTGTCCTTTCTTTGTCAACTCGTGGATCCAGACTGTTCACTTTCCCGACCTCAATACATGTTCCAACCCTTATGTACATCTAGTTAACTTTCCAACATCCTTCGCCTTCAGCAACAGAAACCCAAAAGGTGTTCAGCAGACAAACATACAGGAATTTGAGTCCATTTGGCTTAAAGGTTTTCTGATCCTAAAATTTGACTTTTAAAAAAAGAAAAAAAGTGTAGAAAACCTGTACTTCCTTGAAAAGAGAAACCAACCATGCATTTAGAGTTTTGCTAACAATGTATAACCATTGAGATTCATATCATACATTTTCTGAGATCAGTTTAACTATATTAACACAATGACAAGGAAACAGACGAACGTGAAGCAAAATGCATTTTCTTTACTCATCATCTACCAAGAATTCTCTTCAAGAATTCTTTGTGGATCTGACCACCAAATTTTTTTAGCTGCCAAAGTAAAAATATTTCAGGTCCGTCCCCCCGCCCCCCCATTTCTCTCCCCATTCAAGTCCTTAAAGATTATGTGAAATTATAGCCCTTGTCACACATAGCCATGCCCACTCACTTCATCCATTTGTCCAGCTTTACCTCGTTCAGAAAACCAGACGTAAGCAATGGGAAAGGGAATACAGTAACAGACAATGTGAGCCAGGTCAAAAGATCATTGCACCAGAAGGCCACTTTGAAGAGAACAAGCTTGCTATACCAATGCTGCTACTGTGTGAGCCTTCAGATGGCCCCTCCCCATCCCCCTGGAGGCCTCGCCAATCAATGACACCAGGTTTTAAGTTGGCTCATTCATCATACTTAGCCTCTAACAGTGTTTGCCCCTCTCTATATACACACCCTTATATTACAACAATGTGTAGGTTGCCCCCCATTTTTCTTTTTTGGGCAAGTCTGTCTGGTTCACCCCTATTCTCAAACCCTGAAACTTAAAACATTTGCCGCATGCAAATCACTAAAGTCATAATTCACAATCTGTAGGAAAAGTACATTCACATCAATTGTTACATCATTATTTCGCTACATGCTTTTTTCATGTTACAAAAGCAAAGCCGTTTCCTAAAACGGCCATGCAGAGCCGAGTCTGAAATGGAAGATGGATATTTACAACAGTCGCAGACGACCAGTTCCAATGATGACTGGCCTCCTTGCTTAGCAACATGCATGTATCATAATCAAGCTTTCCCCACCAACCTATAATGGAACACCCTCGTCTAAAGATTGAGTGAACAAAATTCCTTGCAACAAGAATCGAGGATCCAGGGGCATTTGTACATGTTCAACAGGACGGAATTATGCATCTTGGGGCGCTCAACAGGTGTAAGACAGGGTGTGTTTAGGGTGTCAGAAATTCATCTTTATGTGAACAGTATTTAAAAATAAAAAAATTTAAAAAAAAATTTTTTTTTTTTAAACCCAGGTTAAACGAAAAGCCATAATAATGGGCAAATTGACCCTGCAAAATATACATCTGGAGTCCCCTGTAGATAGTGTCACATATTCAACTCGGTCATATTCAAGACCAACACACGGGGCCACTGTAGGGTGTACCATGCTCAAAGAAGTGTTACAGAGAAAAAAACAACTCGCCCAACAACAAAAGCATATTCTACCAGCTAAACCACTGACTTTCTTACAGCAGATCAAACTAGACCATGCTGAGATTGCCAGTACCCTTCTTCAGCTTTCACCCTCAGATCAAATTAATTTTTAAAAAGGGAAGGAAACAAGTCATCATCAAAAAGGTCGTATGTTAATAAACAGCTAGTGAGTGTTCTCCGTAGAGTGTTCATGGATGCCAGATTATGACAGAATGACTGGCATGTTGGACACGGTGACAAGAGGAAAAGTGCAAAGACTTTCCTCAACAGGGGAATGGGTCTTCAGTTTTCCCTCAGTGTGAAGCCAGGCACAATTTTGAAATTCTGAGGGGTTTTTCCCCTCCCCCAACTCAATGTGGGATTTCAGGAACAATGATGAACATATGGAAATACCAGAGAAAAAATTGGGAAGGTTTTTGTTAGTATTGTTTTACCTTTTTTCTTCACCGCAGTGGAGACAACTTCCATGAACTATTCAGATACAGTGAACTCCGGATGTAGGGAAGTCCCTGGGGACCAAATATTCCTATCACTACATCCGGATTATCACTATATACATCGCTACTCCGGTTGTAATGATTTTTTCGAGGTCTTATCACTACGTCCGGCACATCGGTTGTAGTAATATTTTTCAAGGTTTTATCGCTACATCCGGCACATTGGGTAAATCCACAAGGCAGTAATAAGGAGATTTTGGAAACTAGATTCATTTCGTTTTGTGACTTTTTGCTGTCTTTGTCAGGCTTGCGAGTGTTCTTCTGTGACGCTGACTAACCATACGATGACGTAGCAAAATCGTGATAAAAGGAAACATGAAAGAAACGAATTTTGTTTCGAAAATCTATTTTTTTCCTCTCTTCCTTTATGCTCTAAGATCAAAAGATTAGGTGGCGTATTGTCTTTCTCATGCTTGTTTGTTTATTGGTGCGTCTGATGTCAATTTTACCATGCTTTTAATGTTGGGGTTGGATCCCAGGCGTAGTCGTTGCCAAAACTTAAATCAGCAATCCAACAGCTTTCCTGCCAGGCGATTGATCGGCCGGTGTCAGTATCCTGTGTTGTTTAAATTAATGTACCCCGTCCTAATATTTAATTGTTCAACCAAAGGAGCCTTAACAATCTGTGAGAGAGAGAGAGAGAGAGGGGGGGGAGAAGTGGGGAGGAAATGGCCGAGAGAGAGATGGGGAGGGGCTACTGCACGGGAGGTAGAAATAAGGGTTAAAAGCAAAATCGTCAGATGTTTATAAAGTAAACTGTAGTCTTTAATCAGCGTGAAATGAAAAAGTACAAGTAAATACTGTTTAACACAAACAATATCCATTCCTTTGGATTAAAATTTCAGACAGCTAACAAATACAATATGTAACCATTCAATTTTTTATGATAAAGAAAGTAATGTCCAAAATAATATTGATTAACTGGATAAAAAAAAACACTGACATGTCTATTCACTGATTCAAACAATTTCAATTTTCAATGGATGAAATGATATTCAACTAAAAGTAATTTGCTGTTAAGCAAGAATAATGCTTATTAATTTTCTACAAGCTGTGTAGGCACGTTAATTAAAAAAGTAAGGAATCTTAAAATGGGATACATATTTGCCAAAAATATTTGAAAGTCTGTACTGAATTGAGCCCTTAATTCTCATTAAGTCTGTAAGTCAACAACAAATCACACACGCACGTGAACGCAAACACACACACACACGCACTCATGCGCAAAAATCAACTAGACACGTGAATTTGCATAAAACAGAAGTGTTAAAAATAATAAAAATCAAACAAAATGCTTATTTTATGTCAATACGGACTAGATTAAGAAACATCAGGAAAAAAAGTTTTGGAAAATCAGAGTGTTTAGGTATGTTTTTCATAGGTATGTTTTTCATGAATTGAAACCAATATGTGCGTGTACGAGTCTGCACATATAATATGCGCGAGTAAATACATGTATCGAGTCTGAAGAGTATTGTTTTTGGTCGAAGTGTTTGAGACAAAAGCAATGCTACCAATGTGCAAATTGAGCAGCAAACAATAATGATACATTGTGTAACGGCATCTTACTGATTAATTCCAGTCAATGTGTCTGAGCTTAACGAACGCTGACAACGCGCTCAAAGTGGCCGCATAGGTTTCTCAAATAAATGTTTTCCTGGCTGAACTGAATTGAAGGAATCGAGAAGAAAGGCAGGTGCTGGATCCATTCCCTCCTGGCCTCATTCACAGATGTGTACACGACAATACGTGTCTGGAGAAGTGTTGCTGCAGCATAAATCTCTGCATCAGTTCCCCAAGTGCGCAACGGAAGGATATGCTCCAGAATGTAATCGCCAATGTCTCTTCCTACGTACCCTTCAAAGGTGCTTTGATTTTGAAGCATAATGTCAACAATTTTCGCCCTGAATTGCTCGTGATAGTTTTGTGTGCCTAAACTTCTAAACTGAGGGCTCTATATAAGCAATTTCCATCGCCAATGACAGTGTTTACTTGAAACGGTTCACCCAATGTCCCATTTGCTTGACGTTCAGGCAACGGCAAAGGATCAGGCAAGCCCAGTTGCCTGGCTTGTTCTCTACGCCAGCACGATCCAGTTGGGGTAAAACTTAGCTGACGTCCTGGTTCGTAGCGTTGAATTTTAAAGTCCCAACTTGTATCATTATCATTCCGGCAATAAACATTCACTGGCGTAGGGTTTTGGAGATCTGACATCAAATTCAAACTGTCCCCTGGCTTTTGTGGCCTCATCTCTGCCTTTTCTGATTTCATTTCCAGTTCGATCCCTCCCACGTGTGACCATCTCTGACCCGATCTGTCCTCCCTGACTAGATCCCTTATTATCCCTAGATGCCGCTTATTTTTCTGAATGTAATGTCGTGTCGAGCAGTGAAGCGCCGAACCCAACCTTCAGAACATGTCCAGTCACACAAGCCCATATCCTTAGCGAACTCCTCCGCTTTCAATCTCAAGACAGGGCCAGAGACAGGCATGTTGTTGGCCCTTGCCTTTTTAAACCAACTCAACAGCGCACTGTCTACTTTCGGCTCGTGTGGGAGTCTTTCACACTTCCTCTTAGCATTAACCTCACCGCCATAGAATTTTCTTTCAACTTTTCACTATTTTTCACAATGGAGCTGACTGTTGCCTGAGAAACATTGTACTGAGAAGCGACATCCACCTGTTTCTGTTTTTTTTTGTTTCAATGTCTTTCAATAAATCGATTTTGCGTTTTAAAGAACGAAGTGGTTGCGTGCACGACTAGTGCGATAATACAACTCCCAACCGAGTCCGGCTATTGGCACGACTAGTCGTGCGACCAACTAAAAAATGGTTGCGTGCACGACTACTAATTACTCACTCTCTCTCTCTCTCCCCAAACAAAAGAGGATAAATTTACACAATGAGTCGTGCCAATATCCGGATTGGGTTGCGAGTCGTATTATCGCACGACTAGTCGTGCACGCAACACCAGCCTTTAACAGGCTGGGGAACTCTCCTCGGATCCGAGGATTTCCGAGATTTTTTAAAATGACTTCCGAGGAAAAAAAAGATCGTCCGAGGAAAAAAAAATCCGCTGAGAAAAAAAAATCGGGAAGGACTTGATCACTCCCGAGTCCAGTACCGTTCCGTATCCAGTATTTCCAATCCAGGTTTTAGTATAAGGCAGTTCCGCCCGCGGTTGTGAGGGTATTTCCGCGAGCTTTAGGAAGCCATTGCCGAGGCGGGCGCATCAGTCTGCGAACGCAATATTCGCAGTCATTTTCTGCATCTTTCACGAGTCAAAATGTCGTGTGTATCACGCATCGTAAATCGTGGCGAGTCGTTTGATGAAGGATCGATTGCCAACAAATGGAGATGGGACTGGACTGAAAAATCAACGAAAGTGGCGGGTTACGATCAGCGAGTTTCAACTTGCATTCACAAAGTGAACAAGGCTGGAGTTGCTCGCTGCCTACTGTGTGCAAAGGAGTTGAACTATTCCAATCGTGGACTGACACATGCATTCCAAAAGGCATGTTGAAGCTTCGAAAGGACTTCATTGCAATCAGAGCAGACTGCCTGGTGAGTTGACATGGAATGTGTGTTTCTGTGCAGACAGCCAACTTCGTTTGTGTGTGTGTTTGTGGATAGAACGATCAGAAGCATCAGTGACAGTTCAGTGTCGATTGATGAGTACTGGGCTGGGATTAGCACAGAACAGTACCCAAATCTGACTGCTGCTGCTAAAGCACTCTTGTCAGGCTTTCATGGACCTTTAATAGAGTCCTCCTTTAGTGCCATGGGAGACCTAATGAATGACCAGACAGGACATATGCTTGATGAAACCTACAAATCACTTCAAACAATCAGATATAGCTTGAAAGCAAGGAACCTAACAGCTATAGAGGCATTTTCAAAGAAAGACCCAGTCAGAGAGCCTGTGGACAAAAATCTGACCTACCACATGCAGAATGCCTACAAGGGCAGGCAGGAAAGACAGAAGACCAACCAAGCAGCAGTAGCTGAGAAACGAAAGCGGTTGGGTGCACATGCTGAAGGGCCTGCCACTAAAAAAGCCAACAAAGAAGATATTTTGAAGCAAGCCTCTCAGGCTAAGACTGTACACAGGGAGTCAGGAAGGAAGGAAGGAAGCAGCGAAGAACCACAACAGAGGCCATCAGTCAGTATGGCAACGAGCAGCAAAGAACCACAAGAGAGGCCAAGATGTGCAAGTGGATCTGCGGCTACCCCCACTACCAAAACAAAACAGGCTTCAATTGCTAGTTTTTTTTAAATAGTGTCCCCTTTTGTCTTATCATGCTGTGTAAAGATATAGTGAGTCACTGAGTGTTAACTATTACTATTACATATATATTTTTTTTTTGCATTAAACTATTTCCATTAATTTGACTTTGAAGAAGTTTGACTTTGAGGTTGATGCATCATTAGTACTGAAGAACTACCTGTTTATGGGCCTCGGTGTGTGAAGACTGAACAGTTAAAGCAGGCGCTTCATTACACTAAGAAAGTGGAGTGAGTGTTGACTATATACTAGACTGATGTCAGTATTTGACTTTGAATATATCCGTGGGTGATGCTTCATTTAGCAGAGACATACACTGAACATTACTGGGACTCAATTTGTAAAGACTGAACTATTGAACTTATGAAGCAAGGCACTACAGCACATCAACAAAATGAAATAAAGTAAGTTTTTTTTTTTTTAAATTTCTTTGCATGCTGCATGTAAATATGTTTTAGTTTGGTTTCTTTGCATGCCACAGGGTAATTTGCCTATCACCAGAAGCCACGAAAGGGTCTTCAAAAGTGCTCAAAATCAATTTCGGCCGGGGGGCTTCGCCCCCCTGGACCCCACCGGGGCCTAGGCGGCCCCTGGCCTATTTTTCAGAGATTTTTTTGATCAGCTGTTCCCCAGCCTGCTTTAAAGAAAGCACATTGCGTTTCGCCATTTTGGGAGAAGGGAGATTACTCCAAAAAAAAAATCACTACAACCGGAGCCCGGCTTGCCCGGGACTTGAAAATGACGTCACTACAACAGGAGATATTGATACATCCGGATTTTAAAATATCACTACAACCGGCTAAAATTAACAAAGAATATGAACAGTTGGGACCGGGACCCAAAACTTGCTTCAGTACAGCCGATTTATCAGTACATACGGCGTTCACTACATCCGGAGTTCACTGTATTAGTACATATTTGCAGTGTAAAATCGGAATTAAATTTCATACATGAAGTGAATGGCACTTTTAGCCGATTGTTTGGAAGACAACAAAAAAATACCAGTAAAACCTTCCTGTGCGCATTGTCTTAATGAATAACCCTTTCATAAACATTTTATTGAGATTTTACTTCTTTCTGCTTCACCATTCCAGTAATGATGCAGTAAACCTCCGAACACCGAGTATTACATGGTGAGGTCGGAGTAAAACTTTCAGATCTTCTACCTTTTTAGTTAGGTAGAGCACCACAACTTGGTTTGTTCATGGCATGTATGGCATACATACCAGCTAAAACTGCAACAACTCTAGAAATTTCATTGTAAACGGATGGACCACCTTGAACAAGACGTTAGGTAGACGGTATATACTTTCAACACCTTTCATTAGTTCACAAAGGTGTAAAACATATGAACGTCTTTGAGTGTCCTTCACAATACACTCTTCCTTTCTCTTTACATTCTTAATAAGGTGTCTAAAACAATTACCCGAGCTCTGTAAATGAAGCATGATGGATAACAGTTGCATGAAAACTAGCATGCACTTTTGGAGTAGTGCATTGCAACCATTGTGCAACAAATTACTGCTGTGAAAGACCTCTTACAGGTAATTTTCTGCAGACAAAAGTCTCTTCACATCGGTAACCTAAGTAAGAGTTTAAAAGTTAACAAAGGTACTCCACCTTTTTTCATAATAATAAAATAAATGAAAGTTTGTTCATAACCTGCAAAAAGACAGATGTAACATCAACAGCGCCCCCTAACAATATTTACACTCGCCCACATTGCCTGCTTACACATACTGAGATGCTACAACAGAACAAATGGGACCAAGTTCTTGAACCCCTTAACTGCCAAACTCCACTGATGTGCAGACTGGTATGCATGGATTTGAAGGACAGTATTCAATACTTTATGTACACTTTATAAGGTATCATCATTTCACCTACTTCAACGTACATGGTGAGGGGGAGGTAATGTTGCTTACAGTCCAACCCACTGCAAAGGGCCATATCGGGACTCTGGTATCACTAACGTCAACTCTCCAAGTTAGATGTTGGATAAAAAGAAAAAGCCATACACACAGTGAAAAACAGATTTGTTAAAAATACACTGGAATTTGTTAAAATCCTTCTTCGGTAAAATCTCGGATTTAAAAAAAAAACAATCTTTCAGAAACTCAAAAATCACATCAGATGGGACATCTGATCAAGATTTTCATGCGTCTGAATACAGCCCGTGACTGACTTATCGCGAGGGGTCATACCTGGGCCTTCGTTCACTGTTCAAGCAGAAACATTGACGTGGGCAGGCGGGAAATTCTTCACTAGCATGCAAACCAACACGGACCAAGTCTTTGTCCACTGGCATATCCCATTTCGCAGGCACAGGCAATGAGTAGCACTCAGCCACACAAGACATGTGGATTGTGAGAATGTTTCCATCAGTCAGTCGGTCAGTTCTAAGCTGATGACAAGGTATCCTCAGCCTCCGCCTCACTTTGTCTATCACACATCCGTCAAGACCAAATTCCTCTGGAACACACATTTGAAAGTGTATGTAGTTTGAAGTGACATCATATCGAGTCCTTCAATGAGGAAATCGGTATTTGTCTGGGACACTTTCTGAAATTCATACTGAAAATACTATAATATGTGCCTATAAAAATGGGCATGTTCAAACTGAGAATACTACAACAAGTACATATAAAAATGGACATGTTAAAAAATGTATTACATTCTCATTTAAACACTCCTCACTTTTCCCTTGTTTAAACATTACAAAGTGTCTTTAACATACCTAGGTTTACTTCACCCCTTTTTTTTTTTCTTTTTAAGAACACCAAAGGCATTGTCATGGACACCAACTAAGGCATCTTCCTCGTCCCCTCTCCTCCTGCCATTCCTGCATAAAATACAAAACCCATTACCCACACGCGCACACCTTCCCTCCACCTCCTTGTACCAAGAAAAGCACTGACCTGCAAGGCAATTTCCTTGAAACCGGGATCTCCCTCCAGTGC
>CM031621.1:48741626-48837866 GCA_018398815.1 Conus ventricosus | reverse complement strand
CCACAACAAAAACCGTAAGCCCTTTAAAAAGTAAGGCGAGACGGAGCAATAAACTGCCTGTTAGCAGAGCCGGGTAGAATGGGGAACAGTAAGTTGACACCGCTTCTTCCCTGCTGAGTTGGGTGGGCGTCACGTGATTGGGTTATACTGCATTAGCCACACAAAATCGGCCTTTCAGAGCTAACCAACTGCCGTTGAATGCTATGGTCCGACATGGTAAAGTATATGACGCCAAATAGACGCTTCCCCACATCCTTTTATTATGTATTCCATTGACCCATTCTTTCCTCGCTTACAAGCATGCTGTCCAACAGTTTTGAATTATTGTCCTTTCTTTGTCAACTCGTGGATCCAGACTGTTCACTTTCCCGACCTCAATACATGTTCCAACAGTTATGTACATCTAGTTAACTTTCCAACATCCTTCGCCCTTTCAGCAACAGACCCTACTGTGTTCAGCAGACAATACATACAGGAATTGAGTCCCATTTGCTTAAAGGTTTTCTGATCCTAAATTAGACTTTAAAAAAAGAAAAAAGTGTAGAAAACCTGTACTTCTCTGAAAGAGAAACCATCCATGCATTTTAGAGTTTTGCTAACAATGTATAACCATTGAGATTCAGTATCATACATTTCTGAGATCAGTTTAACTATATTAACACAATGACAAGGAAACAGACGAACTGTGAAGCAAAATGCATTTTCTTCACTCATCAGTTCTACAAGAATTCTCTTCAAGAATTCTTTGTGGATCTGACCACAATTTGTTTAGCTGCCAAAGTAAAAATATCTTCAGGTCCCGTCCCCCCCCCCCCATTTCTCTCCCATTCAAGTCCTTAAAGATTATGTGAAATTATAGCCCTTGTCACACATAGCCATGCCCACTCACTTCAGTCCATGTTGTCCAGCTTTACCTCGTTCAGAAATCCAGACGTAAGCAATGAAGGCAATACAGTACACAGACAATGTGAGCCAGAGTCAAAAGATCATTGCACCAGAAGGCCTCTTTGAAGAGAACAAGCTTTGCTATACCAATGCTGCTACTGTGTGAGCCTTCAGATGGCCACTCCCCATCCCCCTGGAGGCCTCGCCAATCAATGATCACCAGGTTTGAAGTTGGCTCATTCATCATACTTAGCCTCTAACAGTGTTTGCCCCTCTCTATATACACACCCTTATATTACATACAATGTGTAGGTTGCCACCATTTTTCTTTTTTGGGCAAGTCGGTCTGGTTCACCCCTATTCTCAACCAGTGAAACTTAAAACATTAGCGCATGCAAATCACTAAAAGACTAATCACAATCTGTAGGAAAAAGTACATTACATCAATTGTTACAGCATTATTTCGTACATGCTTTTTTCATGTTACAAATGCAAAGGCCGTTCACTAATCGGCCATTCAGAGCGAGGTCTGAAATGGAAGATGGATATTTACACAGTCGCAGAGACCAGTCCAATGATGACTGGCTCTCCTGCCCCCCCCTCCCCCTAGCAACATGCATGTTGTCATATCAGCTTTCCCACAAACCTATAATGGAACCACCCTCGTCTAAAGATTGAGTGAACAAAATTCTTGCAACAAGGAATCGTGGATCCAGAGGCATTTGTTACCTGTTCAACAGGACGGATCATTATGCATCTTGGGGCGCTCAACAGGTGTAAGAAGGTGTGTTTAGGGTGGTCAGACATTGCATCTTTATGTGAACAGTATTTAAAAAATAAAAAAATTAAAAAATAATTTTTTTTTTTTTAAACCCAGTGTAAATACGAAAAGCCATAATAATGGGCAAATTGACCTGCAAAAATATTAAATCTGGAGTCCCCTGTAGATAGTTGTACATATTCAACTCGGTCATATTCAAGTGGGGACCAACACACGGGGCCACTGTAGGGTGTACCAAGCTTCAAAGAGTGTTACAGAGAAAAACAACTCGCCAACAACACAAGCATCTTATACCAGCTAACCACCTGACTTTCTACCGCAGATAACTAGGACCATGTGAGATTTGCCAGTACCCTTCTCAGCTTTCACCTCAGATCAAATTAATTTTAAAAGGGAAGGAAACAAGTCATCATCAACAAGGTCGTATGGTAATAAACAGCTAGTGAGTGTTTCTCCGTTAGGTGTTCATGGATGCCAGTATTATGACGAATGACTGGCATGTAGGACACGGTGGACAGAGGAATAAGTGCTAAAGACTTCCTCAAACAGGGAATGGGTCTTCGTTTTCCCTCAGTGTGAAGCCAGGCCCAATTTTGAATTTCTGAGGGGTTTTTCCCCTCCCCCCAACTCAATGTGGGATTTCAGGAACAATGGATGAACATTTGGATATACACCCCGCAGCCAAAATGGAAGGTTTTTGTTAGTATTGTTTTACCTTTTTTCTTCACCGCCAGTGGAGGACAATTCCTGAACTATTTCAGATACAGTGAACTCCGGATGTTAGGGAAGTCAAGGGGACCAAATTTCCTACACTACATCGGATTATCACTATATACATCGCTACTCCGGTTGTAATTGATGTTTTCGAGGTCTTATCATAGTCCGGCACACGGTTGTAGTAATATTTTTCAAGGTTTTTCGCTACATCCGGCACATTGGGTAAATCCACAAGGCAGTAATAAGGAGATTTTGGAAAATAGATTCATTTCGTTTTGTGACTTTTTTGCTGTCTTTTCAGGCTTGGAGTGTTCTTTGTGACGCTGACTAAACCAATCGATGACGTAGCAAAATCGTGATAAAGGAAAACATGAAAGAACCGAATTTTGTTCGAAAATCTATTTTTTTCCCTTCATCCTTTATGTCTAAGATCAAAATGATTAGGTGGCGTATTGTCTTTCTCATGCTTGTTTGTTTATTGGTGGCGTATGATGTCAATTTTACCATGCTTTTAATGTAGGGGTGGGTTTGGATCCCAGGCGTAGTCGTTTGCCAAACTTAAATCAGCAATCCAACAGCTTTTCCTGGCCAGGGATTGATCGGACCGGTGTCAGTATCCTGTGTTGTTTAATTAATTACCGTCTACTGATTTAATTGTTCCACCAAAGGAGCCTTAACAATCTGTGAGAGGAGAGGAGAGAGAGGGGGGGGAGGGAGGGGCAGAGAGAGAGAAGGGAGACGGGGAGATGTGGGGGAAGGAGAGAGGGAAATGGCCCCCCCCCCCCCCCCCCCGAGAGAGGAGATGGGGAGGGGCTACTGTCACGGGAGTAGAAAAAGGGTGAAAAAGGCAAAATCGTCAGATGTTATAAAGTAAACGGTAGTCTTAAACAGCGGAAATGAAAAAGTACAAGTAAATACTGTTTAACACAAACAATTATCCATTCCTTTGGATTAAATTTCAGACAGCTAACAATACAATATGTAACCATTCAATTTTTTTTGATAAAGATAGTACTGTCCAAAAATAATATTGATTAACTGGAATATAAAAAAACACAGACATGTCTATTCACTGATTCAAACAATTTTCTATTTTCAATGGATGAAATGATCTTCAACTAAAGTAATTTGTGTTAAGCAAGAAGAATGCTTATTGAAATATTCTACAAGCTGTGTAGGCACGTTAATTAAAAAGTAAGGAATTCTTTAAATTGGGGATACATATTTGCCAAAATATTTGAATGTCTGTACTGATTGAGCCCTTAATTTTCATAAGTCGGTAAGTCAACTCTACAAATCACACACGCACAGGAACGCAAACACCCAAACATAAAACAATCCCCTTATACATTCTCCCACACCTCCACCATACTCGACAATAGAAAGGCATCACACACCCCCCAAACAAACAAACAACAAAAAAACCACCAAAATACAACACAACAACCAAACACACTCACGCACTCATGCGCAAAAATCAATAGACTCGGGAATTTGCATAAACACAGAAACAGTGTTTAAAACATAATAAAAATCAAACAAAATGCTTAGTTATGTAATACGGACTAGATTACGAAAAATCAGGGGAAAAAAAAGTTTGGAAACTCAGAGTGTTTAGTATGTTTTTCATAGGTTTTGTTTTTTCATGAATTGAACCAATATGTGCGTGTACGAGTTTGCACATATAATATGCGCGAGTAAATACATGTATCGAGTTGAAGAGTATGTTTTTGGTCGAAGGTTTGAGACAAAAGCACTGCTACCAATGTGCAAATTGCAGCAGCAAACATAAATGATACAATGTTAACGGCATCTTCTGATTAATTCCAGTCAATGTGTCTGAGCTTAACGAACGCTGAAACCGCGTCAAAGTGGCCGCATAGGTTTCTCAAATAAATGTTTTCTGGTGCACTTGAATTGGCGGAATCGAGAAGAAAGGCAGGTGCTGGATCCATTCCTCCTGCTCATTCCAGATGTGTACCCGCAATAGTGTCTGGAGAAGGTTGCTGCAGCATAAATTCTGCATCAGTTTCCAAAGTGCGCAACGGAAGGAATGCTCCAGAAATGTAATCGCCAATGTCTCTTCCTACGTACCCTTCAAAGGTGCTTTGTTTTGAAGCATAATGTCAACAATTTTCCGCCCTGAATTGTCGTGATAGTTTTGTGTGCCTAAAACTTCTAAATGAGGGCTCTATATAAGCAATTTCCATCGCAATGACAGTGTTTACTTGAACGGTTCACACATGTCCATTTGCTTGCGTTAGGCACGGGCAAAGGATCAGGCCAGCCCAGTTGACTGGCTTGTTCTCTACGCTGCACGATCCCGTTGGGGTAAAACTTAGTGACGTCTGGTGGAGCGTTGAATTTTAAAGTCCCACTTGTATCATTATCATTCCGGCAATAAACATTCACTGGCGTAGGGTTTTTGGAGATTCTGACATCAAATTAAACTGTCCCCTGGCTTTTGTTGCCTCATCTTGCTTTTCTGAGTTCATTTCCAGTTCGGATCCCTCCCCGTGTGACATCTCTGACACTATCTTCCTCCCTGACTAGATCCCTTATTATCAAGATGCCGCTTATTTTTCTGAATGTAATGTCGTGTCGGAGTCAGTGAAGCGCCGAACCAACCTCAGAACATGTCCCCGTTTCACACAAGCCCATTATCCTTAGCGACTCCTCGCTGTCTATCTAAAGACCAGGGCAGAGAAGGCATGGTGTTGGCCTTTGCCTTGTTAAACACTCAACAGCGCACTGTCTACTCCCCACCCAAAACCCAGTCGGCTCGTGTGGGAGTCTTTCCATTCCTCTTAGCATTAACCTCACAGCCTTAAATTTTCTTTCAAGTTGCACTATTTTTCACAATGGAGCTGACTGTTGCCTGAGAAACATTGTACTGAGAAGCGGGGAATCACTGTTCTGTTTTTTTTTTTTGTTTCAATGTCTTTCAATAAATCGATTTTCCGTTTTAAAGATCGAAGTGGTTGCTGTGCACGACTAGTGCGAGAATACAACTCCCAAAGAGTCCGGCTTTGGCACGCTGTCGTGGGGGTGACCAACTAAAAAATGGTGCGTGACGACTCTAATTTCTCACTCTCTCTCCTCTCTTCCAAGCAAAAGAGGATAATTTACACAAAGAGTCGTGCCAATTCCGGATTGGGTTGCGTGTCGTAGTGAGCACGACTAGTGTGCACGCACACCAGCCTTTAAAGGCTGGGGAACTCTCCTCGGATCCGAGGATTTCCGAGATTTTTTAAAATGACTTCGAGGAAAAAAAGATCTTCCGAGGAAAAAAAAATCCGCTGAGAAAAAAAAAATCGGGGAAGGACTTGATCACTCCGAGTCAGTTGTTCCGTATCCAGTATTTCCAATCCAGGTTTTAGTTATAAGGCAGTTCGGCCCGCGGTTGTGAGGGTATTTCCGCGAGTTTTGGAATCCATTGCCGAGGGGGCGCATCAGTCTGCGAACGAAATATTCGCAGTCATTTTCGGCATCTTTCACGAGTCAAAATGTCGTGTGTATACGCATCGTAAATCGTGGCGAGTCGTTTGATGAAGGATCGAGTGCAACAAATGGAGATGGACTGAGACTGAAAAAATCACGAAGTGGCGGGTACGCTCAGCGAGTTTCAATTGCATTCACAAAGTGAACAGGCTGAAGTTGCTCGCTGCCTACTGTGGGCAAAGGAGTTGAACTATTTCCAATCGTGGATTGGACACATGCATTCCACAATGGCATGTTGAAGTTCGAAAGGACTTCATTGCAATAGAGCAGACTGCCTGGTGAGTGACAGAATGTGTGTTTCTGTGCAGACAGCACTTCGTTTGTGTGTGAGTTTGTGGATCGGGAACGCTCAGGAAGCATCAGTGACAGTTCAGGGGCGATGATGAGTACTGGGCTGGGATTAGCACAGGAAAAAACAGTACCCAATTGACTGCTGCTGCTAAAAGCCTTTGTCAGGCTTTCATGGACCTTTAATAGAGTCCTCTTTAGTGCATGGGAGACTAATGTATGACCTGACAGGACATATGCTTGATGAACTACAAAACCTTCAAACAATTAAGATATAGCTTGACAGACAGGAACCTACAGCTATAGAGGCCTTTTTCAAAGAAAGAACCCAGTCAGAGAGCCTGTGGACAAAAATCTGACTAACACCTGCTGGGATGCTACAAGGGCAGGCAGGAGAAAGACAGAAGACCAACCAGCAGGGCCGTAGCTGAGCCCGCCAGCGGTTGGGCTGACAAGCTGAGGGCCTGCACTAAAAAGCCAACACAGAAGATATGTTGAAGCAAGCCTCTCAGGCTTAAGACTGTACACAGGGAGTCTGAATGAAGGAAGGAGCATCGAGAACCGCAATCAGAGGCCCTCAGTCAGTTGCAAGAGCAGACAAAGAACCACAAGCGAGGCCAAGATGGCAAGTGATCAGCGGCTACCCCCACTACCACATAACACCCTGCTTCAATTGCTAGTTTTTTTAAATAGTGCCCCTTTTGTCTTTTCATGCTGGTGTAAGATATAGTGAGTCACTGAGAGTTAACTATTACTATTAATATATATTTTTTTTTGCAATTAAACTACTTCCATTAATTTGACTTTGAAGATAGTTTGACTTTGAGGTTGAGATCATTAGTAAGAAGAACTACCTGTTTATGGGCCTCAGTGTGTGAAGAATGAACAGTTAAAGGGCAGGCGCTTCATTACCCGAAGAATGTGAGTGAGTGTTGCCTATCTACTAGACGGATGTCAGGATTTGATTTGAATATATGTGGGTGATGATTCATTTAGCAGAGACATACACTGAACATTACTGGACTCATTTGGACAAGACCTGAACTATAGAAACTTATGAAGCAAGGCACAACAGCACATCAACAAATGAAATAAAGTAAGTTTTTTTTTTTTTTAAATTTCTTTGCATGCTGCATGTATATTGTTTTAGTTTGGTTTCTTTGCATGCCACAGGTAAATTTGTCCTATCACCAGAGCCACGAAAGGGTCTTCAAAAAGTGCTCAAAATCAATTTCGGCGGGGGGGCTTCGCCCCTGGACCCCACGGGGCTAGGCGGGCCCCTGGCCTATTTTTGCAGAGATTTTTTTGATCCAGCTGTTCCCCAGCATGCTTTATAAGAAAGCACATTGCGTTTCGCCATTTTGGGAGAAGGGAGGATTACTCAAAAAAAAAATCACTACACCGGAGCCCGGTTGCCCTGGACTTGAAAAGACGTCACTACAACAGGAATTTTGATAATCCGGATTTTAAAAAATATCATACACCGCTAAAATTAACAAATAATATGAACAGTTGGGACCGGGACCCAAAACTTGCTTCAGTACAGCCGATTTATCAGTACATTCGGTCGTTCACTAATCGGTGTTCACTGTTTTGTATCATCTTTGCAGTGTTAAAATCGGAATTAAGTTCATTTTTAACCCCCCATGAAGTTGAATAGCCTTTTAGCCGATGTTTGGAAGACAACAAAAAAATACCAGTTAAAACCTTCCTGTGCCGATTGTCTTAATTGAATAACCCTTTTCATAAACATTTTATTGAGATTTTACTTTTTCTGCTTCACCCCATTCCATTAATGAGCAGTAAACCTCCGAACACCGAGTATTACATGGTGAAGGTCGGAGTAAAAACTTTCAGATCTTCTACTTTTTAGTTAGTGGCACCACAACTAGGTTTGTTATGGCATGTATGGCATACATACAGCTAAACTCCCGCAACAACTTAGAAATTTCATTGTAAACGGAGGGACCACCGTGAACAAGACGTTAGGTGACGGTATATACTTTCAACACCTTTCATTAGTTTACTAAGGTGTAAAAAAAAATATGAACGTCTTTGGAGTGTCCCTTCACAATACATCTTCCTTGCTCTTTACATTCATAATAAGGTGTCTAAAACAAATACCCGGCTCGGTAAATGAAGCAGGATTGGATATACAGTTGCATTGAAAACTAGCATGACACTTTTGGAGTAGTGCATTGCAACCATTGTGCAACATTTTACTGCTCGTGAAGACCTCTTAAGTACTTTTCTGCAGACCAAAAGTCTTTCACATAGGTAACCTAAGTAAGGTTTAAAATTTAACACGGTACTCCACCTTGTTTCTAATTATAAAATAAATGAAAGTTTTGTTCATAACCTGCAAAAAGACAGATTTGTAACATCAACAGCGCCCCCTAAAATATTTACACTCGCCACATTGCCTGCTTTCACATACTGAGATGCTCAACAGTTCAAATGGGACCAAGTTCTTGAACCCTTATCGCCAAAAAAAAAACTTTCCAATGGATGTGCAGGACTGGTATGCATGGTTATTTGAAGGAAGTATTCAATGCCTTTTATCCTGTACACTTTATAAGGTATCATCATTCACCTACTTCAAGTACATGGTGAGGGGCGAGGTAATGTTGCTTACAGTCCAAACCCCCACTGCAAAGGGCAATATCGGGACTCTGGTATTCAATAATCGTCAATCTCTCCAAGTTAGAAGTTGGCTATAAAATGAAAAAGCCATACACACAAATGAAAAAACAGATTTGTTTTTTAAAAATACACTGGAATTTGTTAAAATCCTTTCTTCGGTAAAATCTCGGATTAAAAAAAAACAATCTTTCAGAAACTCAAAAATCACATCAGATGGGAATCTGCTCAAGCTTTTCATGGTCTGGAAATACAGCCCGTGCTGGACTTATCGCGAGGGGTCATAATGGGCCTTCGTTCCCTTGTTAAGCAGAAACATTTTGACGTGGGAAGGCGGGAAATTCTTTCACTAGCATGCAAACCAACCGGCCCAAGTCTTTGTCCACTGACTATCCCTTTTCGCAGGCACTAGCAATGCGTAGCACTCAAGACCCACCAAGACATGATGGCGGATTGTGAGAATGTTTCCATCAGTCAGTCGGTCGGTTCTAATGATGACAAAGGTATCTCAGCTCCGCCTCACTTTGTCTATCACACATCGTCAAGACCAAATTCTCTGGAGAATCACACATTTGAAAGTGTATTTAGTTTGAAGTGACATCAGATGAGTCCTTCAATGCGGCAAATCGTATTGTCTGGGACACTTTTGATATTCCTACTGAAAATACTATAATATGTGCCTATAAAAATGGGCATGTTCAAACTGAGAATACTACAACAAGTACATATAAAAATGGACATGTTAAAAAATGTATTACATTCTCATTTAAACACTCCTCACTTTTCCCTTGTTTAACATTACAAAGTGTCTTTAACATACCTAGGTTTACTTCACCCCTTTTTTTTTTTCTTTTTAAGAACACAAAGGCATTGTCATGGAACACCAACTAAGGCATCTTCCTCGTCCCCTCTCCTCCTGCCATTCCTGCATAAAATACAAAACCCTTTAAACCCACACGCGCACACCCTTCCCTCCACCTCCTTGTACCAAAGAAAAGCACTGACCTGCAGCAAAACTGTGGACATATTTCTCTGTGAAACCGGGGATCTCCCTCAGTGCCTCAAACTGCAACACCAACATTTCTATATCTACACACACACACACACACACACACAGGCTGTACACTTTATTCATGCACAGCATCACCCAGGATTTGTTTTTATATTTCCACATCTGTATCATAAGATGATAAAACATGCATGAAAGGGAGGTCATTACTGCTATGGACACAGGGTGTCTGATAGCATGTAACCCCCTGTGTGGGGTTTCCCTGTGTTATACTTCAAGACCGAGTCCATGCATGTTAGGATAAGACGGTGTTTACAGTGGCAGCAATTGAATGTGAGACACATGCCAGAGTAGGATGTGAACTGCATGTCAAAAATAACTTGAGCATGAAAGAACTGGACAGTGTTATTTCAAGGAGCACCTGCAATGTGAAATCATCACGATTTGTTAGCACAGGTAAGAGGCTGCCAAGAAGAATAACAAGTCGGCTTTTATGGAATTTCAGTTTTCATAGCTGTTCTGGTATTGTTGGATGCCCTGATGTGGCCCTTTGCGGTCGGGTGGGCTATAAGCAGCATTATCTTATCTTATCTTACCTGGTATTGTTGGAGCTCTCATTCTTTATTTTCATCAATTAGCCTCTCGGATATCCACCCATCAATAAAGCTGCAATTTGCTTACCAACATCCATCTCGCCTGAATTACTGCATCACCATACAAGCACTTGCAGAACAGCATTTTCTAGCATTCAATCTTACTGTCAACAATGTCTGCCCTGACATTTAATATCAAGCATGCTGATGTTCAACTTTTTGTTAATCGACAAAAAACATTTACCAATACACTTCTTTCCATTACATCCCTAAATATATAAAGTGCATTTCCTTCTGTGCTGTCTCCTACCTCTACACACCCATCATTGCTTAACATGCTTAACAGTACTCACCGAGGCAAAATCTCCGGGCCTGCCTCCACTCATAAATCAGCCTGGCTCTCTTCACCCCCACTGTATGCAGCTCCTGCAGGCGTTTGGGAGGCGCCGTGTTCAGGATCTGCAGGAACTCCTCGTCTGACCACAACGCAATTGCCATGTCATCCCTTATTGCATTGAACCTTTCTTTTTTCCTATTCGTTTCAGGCAAAAATGGGGAGTTTGTATTATACTCCCTGTTTGGCTAGTATACTTACCATGTCAGACAATAGCATTCACGGCAGTTAGTCTGCTCTGCCAGCCGAAGTTTTTGTGTGGCTAATGCAGTGATAAGACAGTCACGGGTCCCAACCCACTTCCGCCGTAGGAGAAGCCAGTGTAATCTCCCATACGTCATTCAATCGGGCCTGCGCGCAAGGTAACCCCAGAACCTTGGCGCTAGCGGGAAGTAGGGCGGCATTAGAGCTGACATGGTAAGTATACTAGCCAAACAGGGAGTATAATACAAACTCCCATTTGCGTCATATACTGTACCATGTCAGACAATAGCAGAATTCATAGTAAAAGGAGGAGGGCGAGTGCCCTAGTGGTTCCTGGGTTACCCGATGAGCATTAGCCGCCACAAAGGATATCCCATTAGAACCATCAGCCCTGGTCATGCGGATGTCCCTCAAATAAAATTTATGAAGGGATTCTCCGAACGCCAGAAGGCTGCCTCCAGGAGGTGGCGCATGGGAACAGAGTGCTGGAATGCTGCGAGGGCAGCGCTCTGACCTCATGGCCCGGGGGAAGAGACGGGGAGATCCTCGGATGCCTGGGAATAGGCAGTTCTGGACCGTCTTGGAGAGCCACCTAGAGACAGTGCCAGCTGAGATGTCTTCGTGTTACTGGGGTTGATGGAAATGAGAAGACGTCTTTGTGAAACGCGCCTGGGGCGCGAGCGTTCCCAGTAGTGTGTTAGACATCGAGAAGGGCAAAGGGCTATGTCCGAAGAGGTGTCGCCCCTAGTGTATCCGCCCGGGCGGATGATGAGGTAAGGGGAGGACTCCGGGTTCCTGGTTCTTGGCTAGGAACTCGGGAAGGAACTTAAGAGAGACGGAGCCGTCTCTGTGGAAGGCAATGTCTCTGGGGTCCCCGCTAAGGGCATGGATCTCGCCTCGCCGTCTCGCGGAAGCGAGGGCGAGGAGAAGGTAGTCTTCATGGACAGAAGGTCGAAAGGAATGGAGGACAAAGGCTCAAAGGGGGGTTTATTGAGGACGTCAAGAACAGTGAAGAGGTCCCAAAGGGGAACACGTCTAGGGATTGGGCCTCACGAAGAGAAGCCCCTCTGGAGATCTCTCTGAGAAGGAAATCATTCTCAAAGGAAGGTCCGGCCATTTGGAGGATGGTCGTGCAGATGGCCGACCTGTAGCCCCTGATGGAGCTAGCAGAGAGGTTAATTGGGACAGGAAATTTCCTATTTGGATGTTGGTGGGGCGAATGTGAGGGACAGAATTGGCTTTGCACCATGAGACCCATTTCTCCATCTGCAGTCATAAAGGGACTCCGTGCTAGCTCTGCGAGAGGACATGGCTAGGTCTCGGAGTTCCTGAGAGGCCCCGGCGATGGAGAGGGTATTGAGGACGGAACGGGACCTGTCCGTTCGAGAGGGGGATTTGGGATGTTCGCAGCCGGGCTGACACAGAAGCCAGGCGTGGAGGTGAAGAACCTGGGGATTGGCGTGAGGGAGGCCCGACGGGGTTGCCTGAGCATGTCCCACCTGGTGTTCAACTGGAGAGGGGGTTCGTGAGTGAGGGACTTGAGGTCCGGGAACCAGGACTGAGTGGGCCACCATGGGGCATGAGAATGAGCCTGGGTCTCTCGAGTCTCGCCTTCCTGATCACCTTGTGGAGATCGGGAAGGGGGAAGGCGTAAGCTATAAGGCCGGACCAAGGAAGGGACAGGGCGTCGATGGCGTAAGCCTGGGGTCCGGGACCGGGGACACATACACTGGCAGACGATGATTGAACCGTGTGGCAAAGAGGTCGATCATTGGTGTGAACCAATGTTCCCACACGGTTGAAAGGGTAAGCCGGCTGAGGGTCCATTCCGTGTGGAGGACAGACTTGGATCGGCTGAGAGAGTCTGCCAGGATGTTGTGAGTCCCTGCTATGTGTCTCGCGCGAAGGGTGACCCCCTGCGTGTGACACCAGCGGAGGAGGGCCTCTGTACGGAGGGAGAGGCCGATGGAGTGTGCCCCCCCCCCCCTTGTTGATGTAACAAGCTACCGAAGTGTTGTCCGTGAAAAGGAGAACAAATCGGTGGGCGACTATGGACTGGAACTGGAGGAGGGCGAGTCTGACCGCCTCCAGTTCCAAGATGTTGATGTGAAGACGAGCAGTCAGAGGATCCCAAACCCCCGAGGCGTGACTGCTCTCCAGATGGGCCCCCAGCCCGAGTTGGAGGCGTCTGTGAAAAGTTCCAGGGCCTGGGATGGGAGGGAGATGGGAACTCCGGGGGCCAGGGTGGATGGGCTGAGCCACTCCTCCGTGGCCCAAACGAACCAAGGCCCTAGGGGGACGGGCTGGTTCCAGCTGTCGTTGGTCGGGGACCAACGACGGCGGAACTCCCTCTGAAGCTGTCGCTTTGGAACTCTGCCTAGGGGAATGAGAGGAGACAGGGACTCCATCATCCCTAGGAGGGAGGAAAGTGCCTTGCCGAAGTGAGGGGAGAGAGGCGAAGGTGGGAAATGAATCCACTAGGCGAGCGGACCTCTCCGGGGTCGGGAGACTACCATGGAGGTGGTGTCGAAGCTCATGCCCAGGAAGGGAATTGCTGACTGGGCGAGAGCTCGCATTTTGCGGGGTTGGTGACGAACCCCAGAGAGAGCAAAGCTGAAGTAGCTTTGAGGTGTGGGATTGGCTAGGGCCTGAGAGGGGCCAGGACGAGCCAGTCGTCGAGGTAGACAAGGAGGCGAATGTCCTCCTTCTGGCAAGGGAGGCCATCTCCTTGACTACCTTCGTGAAGAGGAAGGAGCCAGGGAGAGTCCCGAATGGGAGGGCCTTGAATTGAAACACCCGGCCCCGCCAGACGAAACGAAGGTATCGTCTGTGGGACGGGTGGATGAGGATCTGGAAGTAAGCATCTTTGAGATCTATCGAGTGGCCCAGTCCAGATGGTGGATGGAGTCCCTGATCTGGGCCGGGGTCTCCATCTTGAATCTGGTTGTCCTGAGGAATCTGTTGAGAGGGGAAAGGTCGAGGATGGGCCTCCAGCCGCCGAGGCCTTTGGGACTACAAAGAGGCGAGAGTAAAACCCGGGGTTGGGGTGTGGTACCTCGGTGATGGCGCCCTTGCGGAGAAGCTCCTCGATTTCCAGGCGAAGGGCCTCCGCCTGGGCGGGAGGTGGGTCGCCGGTGGAAGGAGGAGGGGAGGACAGGAGGGGGAGGGCGTTCGTGTGCCCAGGGTAGACGGAACCCATCCTGCAGAACAGAAACCACCCGGGGGTTGAGACCCATGCGCCGCCACTGGTGGGCGTGCCGGGACAGACTGCCTGCCAGGGGGGCAGAGGGGCTGAGGTGTGTCTGGAAGACTGACATGTCCCGCCCCTCGGAAGGTGGGTCCGCTAGTCACCTCCGGGGCCGGGCCAGTTGGCCGAACCGAAAATTCTGTTGGGGTTTTTTCGGTTTGGGCGTAGGGGGTTTGGCGGGCCTCGAGGGACGCTGCTTGGGGTAGGGCTGGGGTCTGGCTGTGGGTAGGGCCTGACGAAAGAATGGTCTAGAAGGGCGGTGCTGACGAGGTTTGTGGTCGCAAAAGAAGCGGCCTGTTTGCGCTCCTCGAGGGCATGGGAAATGACCGCAGAGGAATAGTCGCCGAAAAAACAACTGCTCCTGACCCGAATGCAGCGTAAGGCCGCCTTGAGCGCTGGGGAGATGGGCCTGTGATAGCAGGGCGTCTCTCACGCCAGAAGGCAGTTAAAGTGACTCCTGGCTGCGCTGTCCGCCGCAGCCCCAAGGTGGTGCGCTATCTTGTTGACAAAGAAAACGCATAAGGGGGTCATCAAACAGGCTGGGCCTGCCTCAGAGTCGCCCGGGTCAGAAGACGCTGAGACAATGCCTCCCTCATTTGGCCAGAGTTCCTCCGCTCGCTGTAGGAACATGTCAATGAAGGCATGCCCCGCGGTGGTGTGCAGAATGCCAGCTCTGGCGATTCTGTCCCACTCTGTCAGGGTTTTGATAGAAAGAGAGGTGGATGTGGGAGGGGGGCGGTTAGGAGTGAGCCTGAGGTCAGCCGGGGAAATGGCAATCTCCCTGGTGGCCGGATTGGCAGAAAAGAGAGAAAAGACATGAGGGGCCTGACGCGGGTCCTTGAGGAATACTCCTATTGGGGCCGCGTTGGGGGCTGATAAGAAGTCAGTCCCCGGTGGGGAACGGCATGTGTACCCCTGGCGAGGGAGGCCGATCTGCCCAACAAAGGAGTGATGGTCTGGGGGGCGGCTATCCTTGACCGTGATCGCTGGGTAGGGGGTGACCCAGTGAAACGGGAAAGGGCGAAGATGTTGTTTAGAGGGAGGGGATTCCCTAACAACAAGATCAGGGCGCCAGCTCTCCAAAATGGAAAGGTCCCCAGACTGGGGGGGAATTCCTCAAACCCCTCCTCCAATTGTGGGTCAGTCTGATCGTGAAGGGAAGTTCAGGTCCACCTTCGGAAGGCCATGTCAGGGGTGCGTGGGAGTCGTGAACTCGTTGGGAAGAGGGTGAAAACGAGGACGACTCCCCGGTGGTTCCGTAATCGGCGTGAAAACTAGGGGACTGCCGATCGGACAGCGCCCGAGAGGAGTGGGGCCCCAGGTCGATCCAGCTCTGGGAGGCCGGATGCCACATGAGGCCAAAGATGGAGTCAGGGGAAGAGTCCGAGCTAAGCCACTGATTCCTCTCGGGGGGAAAAGAACCACCGGTCCCCGGGGAGAAAGGAGGGCTGTGGAGGCCCAGAGGCAGAGTCTCCTCGGGGACCCGGGTAACCTTGCGCACCCCAGGAGAGCACTGCCTCCTGCATCTCCCGGGTGGGGTCCGCACCGGCCCCTTTTCGTGGCAGAGGGGTCGGGGAGTGTTACGATCGCCGAGCCTCCTGGCCGTGTGGTAGCGGACGGGGATGGCTGAGACGACGCGTAAAACTCAAGGGACGAGGGGTTACCCCTGGTCCCGCTGGTCGATCCTCCCTCCTGAGGAACGGGACCGCGGACGTTGCCCAATAGGGGAGCGGAAGAAGTCGGCTCCCCAACGTCCTGTACCCCTAGGGGAGAATGAGACGATCGATCGGGGTGGTTCGACCGTCGGGGGTGAGGTCGCAGATCCGAGCTACTCGATGCCTGCGTACCTGACCCGGGATTGTGGTCAGTGGGGGTTTCCACCGAAGACTGGCCACATTCCCTCCACCGGAGTGTTGACGCTCCTCGTGTCCGGGTCGTGGCTGAACCCGGACCCGGTTGGGGAGAGCGTCCTGAGACTGTGTGCCGTTAGTGGAGGTGCTAGCGTCACAAGTCTCAATAGATCGGGTGACGTGCGGTGATTCCGTCCGCGAGTCGCCACCCGTGCCGGTCCGGGTATCGCAAGGGTCCCCTGGGGCCGATGATCGCCGGACGCGGCATGATGGGAGAGGGTCTCCTTACGCGTCGAAGTCGAACAGGCGACCATCAGGAACGTGAAGATTTAGAACGGGAAGGTCCTTTCATGGGAGCCTGCCCTTGGAGGATTTGGGCTTAGGGAAGGAAGCAAATGAAAAACAGTCGGCAATGACTGCCGATTGTTCATCCGACTGGGACTGACTGTTGACTTCGATCGCGACGATCGTGTATCCGCCGGTCGGGTAGAGGGGGAATCGGAATGATGGTCGCGCGTCCCCTGCACGGAACCCTCCTCTACACCGACCGTACGCTCATCGTGTGCGTGAGCGGTTTGTCCCGTGGAATCGACACACGACCCCTCCGGGTAGAGAGCGACTGCCGAAGAGTGGAGCGCCTCGAGCCGTTAGTGTCCTTCACCATGTTGGGCACTGGTGGTGGGAACAAACACGGAACGCCGATCGCAAAGGGGAGACAAAGAGGTGGATTGAGGGATAGAAAGGCTCAACCAACGTCGTGAGAGACACTGAAATTGTAATAAATGCAACGAAAGTCAGTGAAGATCGAGGCAGGTCGATCGTAAGTGACGCGGTCTTGGCCGGTCGAAACAAAATGGCTGAACGACCAGCGAAGAAATGGGAAACCCGAGTGGACTACGTGAAGTTAGGCGAATCGGAGTCCAATGGAAGGAAAAGGGACCCGAGAATCGTTAAACAAGGGGCCTAAAAGCCAAAACTGGGAGAAAGGGCGAAACCGGCGATGGAGTTCCGACTTTCGAAGATCGAAGGCGCCGATGCAAGTCGCAAGTGCCAAGACAAAGGCACAAGGCGAGGATGGCTGGTTAAACCAAATGGAATACAAGCACACCAAACCAAAAGCCCCACCGGTTCAAGAATGAAAGGGTGAAGCGCGCAAGCCACAACAATAAGCAAAGAAGCAAACACAAGGCTATCTAAACACAACGGCAAAGAGAAGGCGAGACAGAGCACAAGACTTATCTTGCTTTGACGGCAGGCCGAGAGAGAATGACGTATGGAGACTTACACTGGCTTCTCCCTACGCGGAAGTGGGTTGGCACCACGTGACTGTCTTATCACTGCATTAGCCACACAAAACTTCGGCCTGGCAGAGCAGACTAACTGCCGTGAATGCTATTGTCTGACATGGTACAGTATATGACGCCAAACAAATATTTCACTTGTGAAGGTTTGTCAAACCAAGCTCTAAACTGTGATGAAAAATAATCCATTCTGCCGAACCTTTTCACTTCCATTCAGCCCTGCTCTGCCTGTCTGCCATTACTTCACTGTACTGCCGATCCACTCTATTCTGCCCTGTTCAGTGACCTTACAGTTTGTTCCCTTACCGTGCATTTGGGAAGCATTAGGTTCAACAACGTTGCTGAAGTGCCTACCAAATGCTTCCATTCATCTCTTAAACATTAGAATAGAAAACAATATTTTCTGGTCGCACTGATAGGTGATTGTCATTCAACATGACCGTAGACAAATAAGCATCCCCAAGTGCTGCTGAATGATGATGACAGCTCAGACAGCTGTGTAACTGTACAGTGCGCCTGCACTCAATTTAAACTTCAGTGGCAGAGTGTGAGAATACCAGTCAGCTTGCTATTGCCAACAGATTACAAACTGACCAAATGAGAAAAGTGACCACAATGGTCAGCTGTTATATAATAAGACCAACACAATAAACATACTAATTCACGCAAACTACACATACAAAATGTGGCATGGTATGGATGGTAAACTTGTGAGAGGAGTTACATTTTTTTTAAAAAGCGATAATGTTTCAATTTTTTCATTTCAAGCTTTTGAGAAAGAGTTAGAGGTTAATAAAATACTGATGCTTTAAAAGATTACAATTCTTTTCCATGGACTTGCCAATGCAGTTTTGCTTACAGTAAGTAATCAAGACCATAATTAATCCTGCACCACACTACCATTGGAATTAGGACAATTTCCCAAGTCTCCTGAAAAACATTTCCTCTTTCTCAACACAGTAAATATTCCAACAAAGCTGTCAGAGCTCCACTTGTTGTGTGCCGACAACAGAAATGATAGTAAGGGAACATTAGTTTTGCGCTTTTCTCTGGCTTTCCTGTACACTTTTCATTTGATGTTCTGATGCCAACAAATAATGATGCAAAAACTACTCTGCTTCTTCTGTTGACTGCTGAAGTTGGCAGCTTCAGATTTGAACTTATGAGGAGTTTCCTTCAAACCTGGAAAAAAAAAAAAAAAAAAAAAGGCGCACTGAAACCTGAAAACAAAATCTTAAACGTAACATAACTTCAATGGACAAAACTTTTTGGAATTGAAAAGAAAAGAAAAAGGAAGGAAGAAACAAACCTAAACATGAGCTTGATACCAACCCATTTTCATACTGAGGGTTTTCTGTCAGAGTGGTATCTGCCTGCTTTTATTCCTTTTGTATGACATATTACTGGTTGGTAACTTTCGAAAAATGCATAGCTGAAATGGAATAAAGAATGACAAGACTGTTCTATCTCTAACCCTGGACACACAAAACCTAGCCCCCCTTCACCAGCCTCCATTCCTAAAGCATTGCTGCCAACCTTTTGGAGTCAAAAGACAGGAACTAGGGGATGATGGGGACAGGGGGCTGGACAGGGACAGTTTGGCTTCCGATTGAAAACATTTCCCAACCCTTTATTTTTCAGCTGACAAAAGTACAGAGCTTAATCTAGAGCGCGGGATTGGTACTATCTATCTATCTAGTCCTCTTTGTGCTGGTAGCACATAAGGCCTCGACCAGAGCCCGCCACTGATGTCGGTCGGCTGAAACACGTTCCAGACGGCCCCATGTCCAACCATTGTCTTCATCTCCCTCTCTACTGTTCTCCTCCAAGTTTCCTTGGGGCGTCCTCTTCTTCTTCGGCCATCAGGAGTCCATCGTAGGGCGATTCTGGAAATGGCTGTTGTCTGCTGGCGGAGCACAGGGCCTATCCATCGCCAACGCCTTCGTTTGATTTGCGTTGAGATGGTTCAGTTTCTGCTCTTTGGTGGAGTTCTTCATTGGTGATGGTATTCGGCCAATAGATGCGTAGAATGCGTCTGAGGCATCTGTTTTGGAAGACATCTAGTTTGTTGCTGATGGTTTTGGTCATCTTCCATGATTCTGATCCATAAAGAAGGGTGCTTATTACATTTGATTTGAAGATTCGTAACTTGGTCTTCAGGCGGATATTCCCTGTCTTCCATGTGCTCCTGAGTGAGGCAAAGGCCTGGCTGGCTTTTGCAAGTCGAGCCCGGATCTCCACCTCCCCATCCCCTGTATTTGACATCTTGGATCCAAGATAGGTGAAGTCGCTAACTTCCTCAATTTCGTCTCCGTTCAGTTTGATGTTGTCTTGGACTCTGGCATTCATTCTCATGCTCTTTGTCTTCTTGTGTTGACCTTCAAGCCAAGGTTTCCAGCTGTTGCTGCCAAGGCATCTGTTTTCTTCCTGCATGTCTTGGTAGCGATGTGACATCAGGGCAATATCGTCAGCAAAGTCCAAGTCTTCCAGTGTTGTTGTTGCCACCATTGTCGTGGTCCATCTGATTCCCCTCCTCTCTCTGTCTGTGGCGTTCTTCATAATCCAGTCCATGGCCAGGATGAAGAGGAAAGGCGATAGGATGCAGCCCTGTTTCACTCCCGTGCCGACATTGAAGGCGTCTGTGAGCTCCGTGTTGCAGATCACTTGTGCGCTGAAGTCACTGTACAGCATCTCAATGACCCGGACAAGTTTGCGGGGATTCCGTAGTGTCTCAGGATTTTCCATAAGGACTCTCGGTGGATGCTGTCAAATGCCTTCTCCAGGTCAATGAAGTTGATGTACAAAGGCGTGTTCCACTCATTGCTCTGTTCCAGAACCTGGCGCAGAGTGAAGATATGATCTGAGCAGGATCGTCCAGGGCGAAAGCCTGCTTGTTGTGGACGGAGATTCCTCTCAAGGGTTTCCGTCAGCCTTGACATCACAACCTTGCTAAATACCTTGCTAGTGAGAGAAAGAAGTGTTATGCCCCTCCAGTTGTTGCAATCTCCAAGATCTCCCTTTTTGGGCAACTTGAAGATAAGACCAGTTTTCCACGCTTCGGGGGTCTGGCCCGTTTCCCAAACCTGTCTGAAGATCTCCGTCAGAATAGGGGCTGTCACATTAATATCTGCTTTCAACATATCTGCCGTTACCCCATCTGCCCCTGGTGCTTTTCCATTCTTCATTGTTTTGATTGCTGCTGTCACTTCTTCTAGGCTCGGTGGATCGATGCAGATGTCCAGGTCTATACCTGCCGGTTGGATATCTGCTAGCTGAGGGGGTTTGGTCTGTTCAGAACTGACTCGAAATGTTCTTTCCAGCGCTGTAGTTTTTCTGCCTCTCCCTCAACGACCTTCCCATTCTTGTCCTTTACTGGTACATCATTGTTTTGGAACCATTGTTTAGCTGCTTGTTTATCTTGTACAGCGTTTTTAGATCATTTCTACCAGCTGCTTCCTCTGCCTCATCTGCCAGTTTCTCGATGTAGTCCTTCTTGTCAGCTCTTGTCATCTTCTTTACCTCTTTGTTTAATTCTGCATATCTTCTTCTGTGCTGCTCTTTCAAGCGTTCTGATCTGGTGTTGTTGATCTTCTGCTTTGTCAGCTTTCTTTCATCTATCTTTTCCCAGGTTCCTTTCCCTATCCACTCTTCCTTCTTCTTTCGGGGGAAGCCTAGTACCTTTTCTCCTGCTTCCCGCAAGGCCTGGTTGAAGCTGTCTATTGTTAACTCTTGTTGTTCCCCTAGCGCCTGGAATCTGTTCTCTATTTCCACAGCGAAAGCTTGTTTGGTGAGCGTCTCATTCAGTCTGTCAGAGTCTATTCTCTGCTGACGTGCCTGTCTTCCTCGTGTTCGGCGTAGTTTCAGGGAACGGTGGCCACACAAGGTGTGATCACTGGCAACATCTGCTCCTCTGTAGGCCCTGACATCTTGAAGGGAGCTCCTCCATCTCCGATTGACTATGATGTGATCTATCTGGTTTTTGGTGGTCCCGTCTGGTGATGTCCAGGTTGTTTTGTGAATATCTCTGTGTTGAAAAAGGGTGCCTCCAATCAACAGGTTGTTCTCTCCACAGAAGTCTGCTAGTCTTTCTCCATTGTCGTTGATGGTACCAATTCCATGTTTGCCCATAACATGCTCCCTCCCGGTGTTGTCACTGCCCCTCTTTGCATTCAAATCGCCGAGGATCAGCACCATGTCATGGGCGCAAATACTCTCCGCTGCTGCTTGGAGCTGATCGTAAAATGCATCCTTGGCTTCTATATCTGCATCTTCGGTTGGTGCGTAGCAAACTAGAACTGTCAGCTTGGTGTATTTGGAGTGGAATCTTGCCTTCAAAAGTCTTGGTCCAAATGGTTTCCATTCTAGTAATGCTTTTTCTGTTTTTCTGTTGAGGAGAAGTGCTACTCCCTCAAGTGTTGGTTATCTGATCTTCCAGAGAAGACAATGGTATGTCCTGACGCCAGTCTCCTCTTTCCTGTGCCGGTCCATCTGACCTCGCTGACTCCCAAGATGTCCAGGCTGTAGTTGTCAAACTCTTTGACTAGTTGGGGCATCTTGCCAGTCTGGTACAAGGTCTGGACGTTCCAGCACCCCACCCTCATCTTCTGTTTCGGCTTCAGCAAATCCACCATCGGGGGGCCAGCTCCCTCTCGGGTTGGCTGTCGTCCGTCATCAGTCCAGTTGCCTGGTGTGCTTCATTGCCGTCGCCATCTGTGTCGGATGCTCTGGTATTGGTTTCTGTAACAATCATTTTTTTTAAGGGACAGGTTGTTAGCCCTGTGCCCAACCCCCAACCTGGAGGACCAGTGTCACCTTAGTCGCCTCTTACGACATGCCTGGTGACTGGCAGGGACGCTGAATTCTAGCAGTGCCACCTCCATAGGCACACCCCGGCAATCCCACGGGGGCGGGATTGGTACAAATCCCCCGAAAATCTGTTCCTTCCCGCAATTATCGAGTCTTAACGCGGCAGACTCCCGCACATTTGCAGAACTGCCCGCCCTGTTCACTGATCGTTGCGGGCGCTCGTTTGTCGTCTGCTTGAAAAACTGAAACTAGGACTGAGCAGGAGTGAACGATTTCATGATATTTCATTGGCTGTTAGTGTAAATCAACCAATCGGCGGCGTTTCATCTCCTCCTTCTCGATCACCGACGAGAAGTTGCGAGAGTTTAAGGCGCCATATTGGATATTTTCCAAAATGAAGCGTGCACCCACCCTATTCGACTTCGACTTTCGTGGGGGAAAAGTGAAAAAAAAAAAGATTTCTGCCATGCGAGGGTGGAGAAGATCATGAAGAAACCGCGACTACATCCAAAAGCTCGGAGACGCAGCCCGAAATTAGTGCCAGTGCAAGGGAACACTGGTTTCAAGACGATTGGCTGAAGAAGTGGCCCTGGATACCTAAGCTGAAGACCGGTGTGATGCCATGTGAATTGTGTTTGAAACACAAGAAACAAAACGTATTTACGTCGCCCAAGGTGGTTGTTTAATCTAGATGATTTGATCAAGGTGTGTTGAAGTCTGTGTACAAAGGTGGAGGAGGTATGTAACGTGGGGTTGTAGGGGGGGGGGGGGGGAGTGCCCCCCTTTTTTTGATATGAGGGGGGGACTGCCCCCCTTTTTCAAAAATCCTAGATTAAGCTCTGAAGTAGAGGTTAAAAGAAAACATGCATTTTACATATGTATATAACTGCCTACATCCACATATTTGGGGTTATTCTGCATTATGATTATAATCCCTTTTCAAAAACAACCCTCTCCTATACCCGAATTCCATGTTTTTAAACAAAATTGTTAAAATCTGGATTAAAAAAAAACTAAATTGATCACTTCAGGAATATCTTCTGAGCATGGGAAATTCTATTAAAAAAAAAAAAAATTCTGGAAGTTGGCATCGATGCCCCAGCAGGACGGCCGACCTTTGGGGGCAGGGCAGGCAGTGGACCTGAAGCCCTTGCTGAAGACCTGGAGGGCGGTGGGGACAGGAAGAGGGGAGAACAGGACGGTTGCTCCTTCAGCCACCCTGCCTTACTGGCTTTGTCGGTGGCGCCTTGCTCTGCTGTAGGTTGGTTTGTCTGCAACACCATCATGGTCCATCTTTTTTTTTAAAAAGAAACTTATCATTCTCAGTCTACACATTTCAGATTAAAAAATAATAATGATAATGTAAGGATTTTACAAAGATCTGACACATTTTCAAGGATTACAAATTCTTATGTAAACGGCCGACTTGTTTACCCTAAAATTGCTATTGGTGTATATTTTTAAACGAAAATGAGTGCAATTTCTGCAAAAGAACCTAAAATTGCTGCTGGCTTACTTTTCATAAAAAATGAGTGCATTTTCTGCAAAAAATGTGTACAAATCTTCTAAATGTTTGTAAAACCGAGAGGGGGAAGGGGGATTTGGTTCCGTCTTTCAAATTTCAAACATTTATAAAAGCTGGGTGGTGGTGGTGTGTTTTTCGTCTGCCATCGCGCAGCAGAGGGTAGGAGAATACCCGATCTTGTACCTATCACGGGAAGACTGGGTTTCTTCCTACAGAAATTACTTTCAAACCCCGTTCATCAGCATACTTGGGCACAAATTCATGCTGTTATTTCAGGGCCTGTAGTCACCATTGTTGTTCCTAGGTATTGGCATGATGTTGAAGAAACGGATGAAGCCAAGCACTAGAGTTAGCAGCTGTCACTCTTTGGTCAAAGCACATGAAGATGCCACCGTGGTCATCATCCGCATCGAGGACTTTTATCTCTACTCCCCCCCCCCCCCCCCCCCCCCCCATCAATTTGTCGTACTCAACATCTTTTTGCCAAACATGTACAAAATACAACAAAATTGTATAGGTAAACGGGTCTGAAATGGGCGATACATGCAACAAAGTATACATATATGGTGAAATGGACACCTTGCTGACTGCGACATAAATGCAATAAACAACGGTAAAACTTGACCAAAGCCAACTATCAGCATGGCAACTGGCGATTCTGTCTTCTATCTTTCATTCTTCTAGCACACTTGTCTTATTTCTAGTGCCAAAAAAAAATTAAATGATTTAGACAGCAGTGAAACCAACACTTCATGCACCTCTACAAAAAGCCAAATTTTCAAAGCTTGAAAAACCAAACAGGGGTTCCCATTTCAAGGACTTTTAACCTTCTTTACAGACCGTATAAACTCTGCATATGTACACAAACTGGTTTGGCTGAAAAAGGGTCGTTTTCTTCTCCTCAATGACTTTCATGTGCCTTAACAGATGAAAACAAGTGACCATCTCTCTTTTATACACCATATCGAGGGCTGACTGCTAGAACTTCGTAACTTGAATTTTGCACTTTTGAAGAAAACACAAAGAGAAAGTTTAAGCAGCTATATTTATGTTTCTTATGACCGGAATGCTTTGCAAATTCACTATGTTCAACGTAAACGTATGGTGTAAAGGTGATGTAAATATGTAAAGGATAAATCAATGCCTACATTCATTTTTTATGTAATGTGTAGTACCAACTGAAATAAGCAATTTCAGCAGCATTTTGACCCACTGTTCTGTCCATGTTTGTACTGCTAGAAGTTAGTAACAACTGTTACTGAGATGTAGCCCACCCCGTAAGTGGTACAGGGAGGTTGCACTGTGGCTGCTAGAAGTACTCAACTTGGATTGCTGAATTCTAGCACGCACTATTCCCCCCTATTGCTGGCCAATCCTGGGAGCTATCAGTCTTTATCCCAAAATAATTACCTCTAGCAGGTTCTCTTATGGCATGGGTCCCTTTCAACATACTGACAAAAATCCTCAACTCGAATTAAGAAGTTTTATTAAGCTTCCTTCTGAGATAAATGGAGTGTGTTTCTAGAGATAAAACTATGCATTTGCACTTAAGTCTTTTTAGTTAAAAATATTCCTTCAACTTGATAGACAGCAAGATATGGAAAACAAAGTAAGTGTGCCTTTCCCATGAGGAGAAACATTGATCAATCAAACATTGCAAATAAAACTATGTACAAATACTAAAAAAGACATAAAAACTGTACATACCAACTGTTCTCCTCCGTTCTTTTCGCCGCTGACGAAGAATATTTTGTTGAGACATAGCCATCCAAGATTATAGTTATTCCAACAGTGAAATCCACATACTACTCCGAGCTCACAAATGCCATCTCCACAATTCAGAACATGTACAGTTTCAAGCTTTCCTTTCATGAATAATCTAAATCAGTTCTAGCACAACACACTGTGATAATCATCGTTCTCTAAATGAGTTCTAGCACAGCACACTGTTTGTGATAATCATTGTTCTCTAAATGAGTTCTAGCACAGCACACTGTTTGTGATAATCATTGTTCTCTAAGTCAGTTCTAGCACAGCACAATGTTTGTGATAATCATTGTTCTCTGCAGTTAAACAGTAACGACTGATAACACACACAATCCCATCCCCATCCCACCCTCCCCAAACAGATTTGCAGCAAATTCTAGTCTGTCTCCTCCCCACTGTCACAGTCGTTCACATCCAGCTCCTCCAGACAGTCCACCTGGTTGGCCAAGGTCGGCAGGTTGTTGTAGAAGGGGTGGTGCTCCTCTGGAATCACACCTGAGCGACACAGGGAAAGCAGGTCTCGCTTCTTGGCCTCTGAAATGGGCAGCTTGCCCTGGTAACGGGGCTTGATGATCTGCCCCAGAGATGGCTGCCTCCTCCTTGCTGAGGGTGTTGAGAGACAGAGCTGGTGGTAATCACTGTCATCAAAGTCGTACTTGAAGTACATGGTGTCTTGGCCTTTGCTGAAGTGGATCACCTTCATCTTCAGCCAGCTCACTCGCTTGTTGTGGCTGTCCACCTTGGTGTTGCGGATGACCTGTGATGCCAGGTGCTTGAAGTCAAGGATCTGACTGAACCGAATGGGGACGACAGTGTAGGGGTTGTGCCGCCTCGCCATGCGAAAAATAATATCCCAGCCACTGGGAGTGTAAACAGGGCTTGCTTTTTGTGCGAATGCAATTGCTGAGTGCATAGAATCACATTCCATCTGCGTGTGGCCGGTCTCCAGGTACTTGTGGGTGACTGAAGTGATATTGTGAACTTGCTCGAGGGCGTACAGGATGGCTACTGCTAAGTACTGATTGCGATTTTGTCCTCCACAGCAGTCTGAATAGAGCACAACCTCTTTCACTGTCACTGGAAGTGACTGGAAGTAGAGAAGAAGGCAAGAGGCAATTTCCACTGAGCCCCTCTTTCCATTTGTCTCATCCCAAACATAGCAGGTTGCCTTTCCATCTGCCAGAGCATACACCGTGAAATTGTACACAGAGAGCTTGCGCTTGTAGTACAATTGACTAACAAGGCCGCATGGGGTTGGTAGAACAGCCTGAAGGTCAAGAGTAACAACATGGATTGACGAATCTTGTTTGGCCAGCTCCTTGTCTTTTGCCTTCTCCTCTCTTGCTCTTAGTTTCATCTGGGTGTGCCTCTGGTATTCCTTTTCCTCATCTTCTGTTACGCCTTCTTTCAGTTTTGCCGCATAGTTCACACACACTAGGCACTGATCTTTCTTTGGTTTGTGGAAGGATAAGTTGAAATCCGAATTGAATGCATCTCTGTATTTACGACAAGACACTGGAGTATTTCCCTCAGCCTGGCATTTCTTGTACAGATGCGATCTTGATGACGGTGAGAGCAGGGTCAAGGTACTGTCTCTTGGTGTCCTTTCTTGTGTAGTGACTCTCAACACAGGGGAAGGATCGGATGTGCTCTCGTACGTCTTCCACCGCAGCTGTCTGTGTCCTGTTGTGTGAGCTGGGTGTTTTCCCCGTCCATCACCTCCTGTAAAGGTGCCCATGTCGCTGTTGGCCATGGCATGGTTGACATAGCCCTCTCCAACATCCAGGGTCGCAGGAAAAAAACTTCTTGCACACCCTGACCCTGCTGCCATTGATGGTGAAGTGATAGGATCTGGCTACGATGCGTTTCTTGGGTAATGGAAACTTGTCCTTGCCGAGTATGGTCTTGCTCTCTTGTTCAGTGATATTTGAGCATACAAACTGCTTTTGTCTGTCATAGGATGGCAAGGCATAGAAAATGTCGAAAATTGCCTGGCGATCATCATTTTCAATTTTTTTTTACAATCAAACCTGCATTTGGTGCAGTCAACAGAGCGTATTTCCTTTTGCTAAATGTTTTTTTCCTGACTGAGCTACATGTTCTTTACCTTGCAGCTTCAGAGCCTTTCTAACGTTCTTTTTCCACGTTTGTGGGTTGGCAGAACGTTTCCTTGACAGTTTCTTTTTTGGTGGGGTGTTGTAGAAGCCCTGCTTTCTTGGGGTGGAATGCTGCTGAGGAACCCTGGAGATGCATGGCTTGCTGAAGTGTCAGGGAAGGTGTCATTCTGTGTCACAACCGCTTGAGTCATAGCTGGACTGCTCTGTGGGCTGCGGAATGAACATGCAGGCATCGTAGTGTTGAGGGTCGCATTGAAACAGGGCAAGACTGATATTTGGCTTTGTCAATTCTCCTGCGTTTATCGGCTCCACATTGAGTTTGGACCCCCCGCTTGTGAAGATCTCCACATGCCTTTTGGTCCATTCTGCCAGGACCAGTGGCAAGAGATCAGCAATGCTTGTGGACCATCTGCCTTCAGTCCGGAGGTCCTCGATGGCATCGATGTGAGCAGTGTTGTCCATGTCACGCACCGCAGCCCCCAGAAATGGCATGAACAGCTGCCTCTCTGTCAGGAGAAGATCACACAGCTTGGCCCGTAGTTCACTGGCTGTCACGCCTTCGATGTGTGTCACTGCAGCTTCAAAAAAGCAATTGCCATCAGCTTTGATCGGAACGCGAACGTATCCATTTGATCCAAGGATGTTGTCAAGTGAGGTTTGGTGGGCCAATGTCTCTTTTTGACGCTTTTTAGCCTCTTCCAAGCTCGCACGTTTTGCTGCATCAAGTGCATTGTCAGCTGAATGTTTCGCTTTATTAATGAGCGGCTCATCATCACTTGAACAATCAGTCCTATATTTACGTCTGAGAGCAGACAGTGGCTCGTCCTCCTCATCCTCGTCCTCACTGGGGGCACTGCCTCGTCCGGCTGATATTCAGCTCCTTCTGCCATCATTACACCGTGGCTGTAAACAACAAAACAGTTGCATCAGCTCATGATGATATTACTTAAATAATAAAACTCTCTCTCTCTCTCTCTCTCTCTCTCACACACACACACACACACACACACACACACACACACAGACACACACTCATACACACACACATACACACACACACACACACATACACACACACACACACACACACACACACACACACACACACACACATGCATAACTTATGTAATTTCGCTTGTATTACAGACGAACACACACATGCACAGAGATAAGATTATTGAGAGAGAGAGAGAGAGAGAGAGGTGGGAGAGAGAGAGAGAGAGAGAGAGAGAGAGAGAGAGAGAGAGAGAGAGGAGGAGAGAGAGAGAGAGAGAGAGAGAGAAACTGAGACAGTGACAGAAAAATAAAACATCATTACCTTTTGAGAGAAATGCGATGAAAAATGGCTGGAAAATCCAACTGGGAAAGTGTGTTGCTTCTTCAATTGAAAATGGCAAAATGGGAAGAACAAAGGCTGGAAAATCCGACTGAGAAAATGTGTTGCTTCTTCAAATGAAAATGGCAAAATGGGAAGAAAACTGCTGTGTCCAGGAAATCGTCCCTAGTTGTGGTAACCAAATTAAGGAGCCATTCCCACGCTGGAAATGCTGCCTACTGCCCGATGTGTTTAATTGATAGTACCAACCGGACAAGTGCCAGATGCACATATTTCAACACCAAGTTTACACTAGCAGACCCCCGACGCTACCTGCTACAAGTCGGTATCTTGCACCTGCTATGTTTTGGCCAGTGGCAAGAGATGATTCTAAAAGAAAACTTGTTTGCTATAACTCAGTAAGTTGAGAATCCGAGTTCTAGCAGTACTCTGCCAGGCAAATGAGTGCTTTGCTGTCACTGCTATAAGTCATGATAGCAAGATACGTACATTTAGCTCCCACACTTGTGTGGTGCCCTGTAGAACAAAGCGAGCTATAAGTCTGGAACTTTACTTAAGTACTTTTTGCTATCAAAAGAACCAGGGATAAAAGATAATTGATTTAGGTTTTAATTAATAACTCAATCAATTTTACTAGAAACGAAAATCTGACATCGCCATCGGAAAGAGAGAGTCCAAATCTATCAGAAGAGTATAAAATCTCAAAATAAAAAAAAATCGAGTTACTGACTTCTAGCAGTCAGCCCTCGATATATAAGAATCATTTGCATTTAACTTTATGCACATACAGGGGGATGTAGCTAAAAATGCTGATCTTATGGCTCACAATATTTTCAAGGCATTTTCAGCATCTTCAGGCCCTCATGTTGAAGATCTCTCTAAATCTTCACCAGTAAGTTAAAAGAAAGGAATTCACATTCAAAACACACAGTTAATGCATTATCAAACACATTTTGAGTCCAATCCAACACATATACCTAACCTACATTATACCAATCATTCACTGTCTGTCTGGTTCCCAATCCTCCTTTTCTCCCCAGTGAGGAAAGATTGGCCATGACCGAGTCTAGATCTCTGGTTTCAGAGGCATTCTCCGACTCTCAAATCAAACTGCACAAAAGGCTCGTCAAAACCCAAGCATCACAACCAAACTGTGGAAATAGGACACAGAATACTTGGAACGTGGCTAAGGAAGCCACTCCTTTAACAAAAAAAAAGGTTTGCAGTTTGGCCTCAGCCGTGCAATTTTGAACCCAAATCCTGTGAATCTCATTACAGTCTTTGTTAAAATCTGATGCACCCTTATGTGCTGATTTTTTTTTTTCTTCACAAAACTCACAAGCCAGCCAGCCAAATTTGTTCAACCATCTGAAAATATTTTCAGCAACTGGCTGAGGGCTAACACCTTTCATCTCCGCACTTGGCAGTGGTATTATGTAAACCCTCTCTCCAACATGCCACCTTCACACACACCAACAGAAAAATGCAACACACACACCATACAAAAACCACACTACTTCTATCTGTCCTCCAAACCTTTCCTTCCGCTCCATCTGTTCGCCTGCTCCCTCTATGCTACATACATTAAAAAAAAAAATTCAAAACTAGACACAAAAATCAGCACTGCTTCTTCCCACCCTTTCCTGTAAAACAAAACAGTACACACCTTTCAGTACCGTGTCTATGGACGGAACAGACGCCAGAGCTTTCCTCAAACTCCGCCGCCGTTCAGGTTTCTGTTGTGCCGACTGGAGGCTGGTCTGTTCCGCCCCGCCCTTCTCCTCCGCCGCCCTCTGCTGCTGCTGCTGGATCTCTCGCAGCTGGGCTTGCACTTCGCTCAGCTGGCGCTGAATTTCAGACATGGTCGGATCGGTGTCAGCTGAAGCCTGACGGTGCTTGTTGGCCGTCTTGAGATTGATCTGGTTCACCAGGTCTTCCATCTTCTTCATGCAGCCCTTCACCGTCTTCTCCAGGTGGTCCTGTCTTTGCACCAGAGGTCTGCTGACGGAAAAACACGTGGGTGGCCAAGTCCTACCAAGGGTCTCTTTGATTCTGTGCATGTATAGTCTGATACCAACCATTCAATGTGTTTGTTTTGTTTAATTAAATATGTCACAGTGAGCTATGATTATGCCAATACATGTGTTCATGTCTTTGTGTTTCTGAAAGTCTGCGGCACATGTGTCTATGTATGTGTGTGTGTGTGTGTGTATGTGCATCTGCATGCATACTTTCAATAGTGTGTGTCTGTCTATGTCTGTCAAAAATTGGGTTGTCCAGATGGATAGATACATATTCTAAAAAGACACCCAAGAGAGCTGATCCCACCAACAACAAATTGAACGAAATTAAATAATAGCAAGAAGAATGGCATACAAAAAATTAACTGGTAAAGGGTTTAAAGCAGACTACACACATACCCCCCCCCCCCCCTCCAACACACACACACGCATGCATGCGCACACACGCATGCATGCGCACACACACACACAACATGCACACACAAATGAAAAAGTTTTACATAAACAAGACCTGACTAGTGCATTAGGTTAACCTGTAGGTCAGGCAACTGCCAAGTCTTGGCCATGAGATCCCCACTAAAACTCTTCATTTGTTCACTTTTTTCTGTAAAATCTAGCTCTAACCCCTGCACACTATGACCTTGTGGCTCAACAGATAAGACATAGTGTATGTGCACTAGTCATATATATTAACACCTCTGCAATCGGTCTGAAACTGAAATATACGCAGAGGTCAACAATCTAAAATCTTTTTTAAGTTACTACTCCGCATATAAGCAACACCACTCCATTTTCATTTGAAAGCATTTTCTACAGGTAACAGCCCATACGCATAGCATATGCACACACACACAAACATACGCACACAAACTCCCATAAACAAGCAGTCTCATGCGCACATTCATCCTTACAAACACACACACACACACAAACTACCTACACACAGACACACCAGGGCACAGCCTCCAGCCTAGTGCTCTCTATCACTCACACCAGTGGCGCCATGGTGGAGGCAGCACTCGCAGTGTCTGGGTAGTCAGAAGAGCGGTGACCAGGGGACAGCTTAGGCCGCTTGCTACCAATCCAGAATTCACCTTGGTGTCCGAGAGGTTCCGCTTTAGTGACTTAGCCGGAGGTTCTGCAACCGCACACTGAATGCTGGCATTTGACATCAGATGAACTCTGCAGGCACGGTCATTTTCATTCTCCCATCACACAGAACTTGCTTCTTTCTTTCCTTATTTACTACACATGTACTTTTCTGTCGGCTCAAGACAGGTCCACCACACTTTTGAATTGATGATTCATCCACAGGTCTACTGTAACATAAACATGTATACATCTCCCATTCCTCCCCACCCCTCTGGTCCCTATCCTCTTCTCGAAAGTAAATTGCTAGAGAAACAATCTTTCTCTTTGCTAGAGAAACAATTTTTTTTTCAAAAAAGAAAAAAAAGAAAGGAAAATTATCCATACAACTGTAATCAACAAAAATGATTGGGAGAGTATATACACGAGCTTGGAAGGAAAGTAAGAGAGAACACAGCAGAAAGATTTAAAGGAAATAAGCTGAATAAAACAAGTAAATAAGTACAAAAGTTTAAGTACAAAAGTTGTGCGACAGACAGCACTCTGAAATGCTCATGACAGAGACCTCCACTGCACATGATTTGTCACCCACATCCCATACCCATGGGTGAAACTGGAAAAAAAAATTGAAAAACTGAAAGGCTGGGGTCCAGGGGCCTAGGCGGCCCTGACGGGGTCCAGGGGCCTAGGCGGCCCCTGACGGGGTCCAGGGGCAGCATCCGTGGTGGGGGGCCCAGGGGGGCAAAGCCCCCAGCCGAAATTGATTTTTTGAAAAATTCAGACAGTTTTCGTGGCCCCTGGTGAAAGGAAATTTGGAACTGAGGCCTTGTTTGAAACACATTTATTGCTTAAATGTGAACAAAAGTCATTTTAAATTTAGAAAAAAAAAAAAAAAAAACTTACCCGTAACCCCCCAAAAAACCAGCTTGGTAGGTGCCTTGGACAAAGATGGGCAGTAAGGGTATCAAGATCACAAATCTGCATTTTCTAAGGTCTTAATAGAGTTTCCACTGTACTTCCAAAACTAACCCATTTTATTACACAGAAGAAATAGAACCTTTAGTAGTTTTCCCCATCCTTTTTCCAGAAAACTAACCCTCACATTTTCTTTTTTTTTTCTTTCTTTAAATATCTTTTTCATACTATTATGTCTCTCTCTGCCTTACATTCATCTTTGTGTGTGCGAGTGCATGTGTGTGAGTGCATGTGTGTGGGTCACTAGGGGGTGGGCGGCATGGAGGGCTGCTGAAAAAGATTTTACTGAAATTCTCACCTTCATGCTTTTAATATGGTCTGGACTTCTGGCATGCTTTGCTAGCCGAGATTTTCCATTGGATCCATACTTGAGGTCAGAGTTGCACACGCGGCAAAACGCTACACCAGGTTTGTTCGTTTTCAAACACCAAACACGATGTTGTCGTTTGTCATCATCTATTTCGTTCAGCCAAACCCATCGCCACTTATAAGTGATGCCAGCATCGATCTCCTCAACTGAATCACCTTCTTTAATATTCTCACGGTTTCCAATGAACTCCAAACTCAAAATATGGTGAGTTTGTGTTATACTCCCTGTTTGGCTAATATACTTACCATGTCAGACCATAGCATTCAACGGCAGTTAGCCAGCTCTGTCAGGCCGAATTTTATCCGTGGCCAATGCAGTCATAAGACAGTCACGTGACGTCACCCCACTTCCGCCTCCGGAAGAAGCCGTGTCAACTTCCTCTACCTCATTCAGCGAGGCCTGTGTGTAAGGTAACCCCGAGAACCTTGGCGCTAGAGGGGAAGGTAGGGAGGGCATTAGAGTCTGACATGGTAAGTATATTAGCCAAACAGGGAGTATAACACAAACTCCCCATTTTGGCGTCATATACTGTACCATGTCAGACCATAGCAGAATTTAAAGGAATCGGAGGAGGGCGAGCGCCCTAGTGGTTCTTGGGGTTGGCCGATATGGCTACATTGGCCGCCACAAAGGAGATCCCTTTAGAACCATCAGCTCTGGTCATGCGGATATCCCTCAAGTAAAAGTTAATGAAGGGATTTTCCGAACGCCAGTAGGCTGCCTCCAGAAGATGGCGCACAGGGACAGAGTACTGGAGCGCTGTGGAAGTGGCCAGTGCTCTTGACCTCGTGGGCCCTGGGTGATTGGACGGGGAGATCCTTGTGCGCCTGAGCGTAGGCAAATCTCACCGTCTTGGAGAGCCACCTACAGATAGTTCCCGCCGAGATGTCTCTAGTATTGTTGGGGTTGAGTGAGATAAGGAGTCGCCTCTGAGAGGCGCGCCTGGGGCTTGTGCACTCCCAGTAGTATCTGAGACACCTAGAAGGGCAAAGGTCCATGTCTCCAGTTTTCTCTCCCTTTCCCAAGATATGTCAGGGAGCGGATGACGAGGGAGGGAGAGGGGGTGCCCGGTTCCTGATTCTTAGCTAAGAACTCTGGAAGGAACTTGAGAGAAACTGAGCCGTCCCTGTGGAAGGCGATATCTCTGGGATCACCGCTGAGGGCGTGGATCTCACTTCGTCTTCTGGCCGAGGCCAGGGCGAGGAGAAAGGTGGTCTTAAAAGAGAGATGGTCGATCGGGGTGGGATCGACCTTCCTTGTGCATGTACACGATCGCGCTGATGGCGCGTTGTGACCGCACGCCCAGAATTATGGACACCACCGAGGTCGTGCGTCTGGGTGACCATAAGACTGCATCCGGAGTCTAAGCACTCCTCGAGCTCAGGTGTTGGCTGCACCTGTGCCCGCTGGGGCTGAGAGCTGTGAGTACACGTGTCGATTTCGGGGGAAAAAAAGGACATGTGACTCACCAAGGCGAGTGACGGACGGTGATTCCATACCAGGCCCGTCACCCGTGCTGGTCCGCGGCTCGGCATGGTTCCCCGGGGGGCCCGAGAGTCGCGTGACTCAGCATGAATAGTGAGAGGTCTCCGAGCGCGTCCGGAGGCAAGAGGGCAAGCTGGCCGATGGAGGGGGGGGGGGGGGGGGGGGTGAGGGCGAATTCCGTCAGCTATTCTTAGCTCGGGTGGGCCCCCTGAAGGGCGCCTTGCCCTTAGACTTTTTGGGTAGTCCTTTCTTTCCGGGCAGGTCAAAAGAAAGGCATTTGGAAATGGTGGCCGCTTGCCTATCCGCCTTCGGACGCCACGATCGTGCGTCCGGTTGGGTAGAAGAGGAAAGGTCACGCGCCCCCCTCCGCAGAACAGTCGTCTCTGTCTACCCGAACCGTACGTTCATCCATGTGAACGGATTGCTCGGAGACGGAATCGACCCGCCGGTTCTCTGGGAAACTGAGCGAACTCCGAGCAGTGGAGTGGCTCGACCCGGCGGTGTCCTTCACCATGTTGGGCACAGGTGGCAGAGCAAACCCGGAACACACGACCGCAAAGAGGAGACAAGGTGGTCGATCGAGAAAGGCAATTAACTCGTGACTTCCCATACCGCACCGTTCCGCAACTGCCGCACAGTCCCAAACCGCACCACACCGCAACAACCGACATGCCTTATTTGGAGCCGTTGTTAAGGAAGCGAGAACTCTCTAATGCAGAGAGGAAGGTTTAACGACATCCGGAAAGCGTTCGCCTTCCGCCTTCTGCCCGCGGTTTTCAGCCTAGCTGTTTACATTGCGATTTTGAAGAAGTTTTTTCACGAAGGTTTTTTTCCCAAGATTTTCTGGTCAAGATGGCGTCTTTCCAACATATCGACAACGATGTTTTCGATGAATTTATCGAAGATTTGTGCAACCAGCATGCGCTAGGGCTTGGAGATGATCAGCAGAGTGATGTGTGTGTGGGAACTGGAGTTCAGTTCACACCAGTGATTGTCTGACGTACAATCGGAAATTTCAGATGAAGATTCGCCACCTGTGCTTACCTGTGTACGCTGTCATTACGCAATATGAAGCTCATCATCCTACTCCTTGTGTGCAGAACATGAACATTGACCACATGTGACTTTATTTCTGTGGTTATACTGTGACTTTGTGAACAGAACTGTGCAAAATACTGTACAAGGAACTGTGCAAATATTTTCTGTGCTTGGATTCTTACCTGTATATTACGTCATTACAAGACTACATAAAGGTCAGTTAACATTTTTCTTTGACTTGTATTGTTTCTATGGTCATGTGTGTGACCGTCTGCATTGTTTTACTAACAAACACACCACACATTGATTTTTCCAACCTTTATTGAACAACCTGACATTTTTTAATTATTCTGTAATTAATTACCATACTGACATTCAAAATTTTTTGGGGGGTACATTTGACCACTTCAGTATAAAAAATAACATCACTTCCATAAAACTTCCAAATTTCAAAGCAGTCAATCAACAAACAAGAAAGATATAATTATTTTAATGACCATACTCATTTTTAGCTCATTTCTAGCCAATCCTTATGGGCTAGAGGACTGAGAACACACTGTTTCTTATGGGAAGTCAAGAGTTAATCTCGATCGTCCGTGTGGTGTCGTGCAAAGTGCTCGAGAGATCGACCGAAATCTCGAACTACCCGTACACACCACCGATCGTGAAAGATCATGCACACTTACCGAAACACGTTTTTAGTGTGAAGGGCAAGGGTATTTATTGCGCACTAAACCTTAATGAGGATCTTGCGCGAAATGGGTGATGAACCCGAGTCGGAATTTTGGTGGGGAAACACGACCGGCAAGAAAAAAGATGGCTGCCGCCGACCGGCGAGAAAGTCGCGGGATAACAAAGGACGCCGGCGAGCAAGTTGCGGGGTAACAAAGGAGGTGTAGCCCGACAAAGGTGAGGAATGCGACGTAGTATGCGACCCTAAAACCCGAGACGGGGCCAAGGGAAATGGGGAAAACAATTTGCGAGAAGTGAACCCCGTGGCGATGAGAAAGCACGCACAAATGTGGCGACGATCGAAAGAACCAACGATCGTGAAAGACAAGTCCGAGAGTGTCGGGAAAGTGATAAATTTCCGTAAATACAAATCCACCAAGAGCTCACGCGGCAAGAATACTCAGGGTTTAGCGCAAGCCACAACTGAATCAAGTATAGAAACAAAACACCAGCAATCTTAACACAAAGGCCAAATGTAGGGGAGACAGAGCACAGACTTATCTTGCTTTGACGGCGGCCGAAGGTGAATGAGGTAGAGGAAGTTGACACTGGCTTCTTCCGGAGGCGGAAGTGGGGTGACGTCACGTGACTGTCCCTTTGACTGCATTTGGCCACGGGAAAAATTGGGCCTGCCCGAGCTGGCTAACTGCCATTGAATGCTATGGTCTGACATGGTACAGTATATGACCCAAACTAGATTTTGGCAAATGGTGTTTTACCTTTGTTCCCTAAAATAAAGAGTACTTTCCGATCGGCACTTCCATTTTAAGGTAAGACGCACTCCATACGTAATTTGCGAAATTTTTAGAGACTGTTTTGAAAAACTTTTTTTTTCCAGATTACGAAAAACGGAAAATTCCGTCTCGAAAATTTCATAAAAACGGATTCCGTCCTCAGACTGAAAAAGTTTCACCCTGCAAAACCCCTCATTTACACCCAGCCTTCCCCATCGTCTCCCTCACCTCTTCCCAAAATAGGAGCCCCCCCCCCCATCTTCCCCTCCATCCCCCTAACAGCAGAAGTCCCTGAGGTTACATACCTGTGGGGCGATCCAGGCTGATGGATGCGATGTTGGTGTTGACGACTTTGCGGCTCTTGGTAGCAAAGTTCAGTGTGCAGTAGGTGTCATAGTAGAATGATTCCTCAGGGCCACATTGGTGATCTTTAAACCGGGGTGACAGTTTCCACCAATGGAATCCTGGAGGGAAAGATGTTTCCATAACATCAACCACCAAGGAATTTCTTTTTTAATGAAAGAAAATTACATTTATGTGTATGTGGATAAGGGTGGGGGTAATTTTTTAAATAAACAAAAAGAAATACGAATTACCGCACGCACACATATGTACGGGTCCTCTGTTATTCATTCACAAACTGTGAAACACATACCATGCTCAATACTTGCACACACTCCCAGACTTATTAATTCAACTCTTGTGATACAAGATTAAAGTATGTTTTTGTGATATCAAAGTAGATATTTGTTGCAATATTCACTCGTGGTTTTTTTTTTTCCTGGATCAAATATGGGATACTTTGCACTCTGTTGCACATGTCTTTTTGTACTTTGGCTTTTGTCCCAGTACCTCTGGCAGGAGGATTGGAACACACAGACGGATAACAAACTCTTTCAGATCCGCCTAAACCTCAAGGAGTCCTCCCATCTACATCTGGTGGTCGTAAAGAAGAAACAGTTCTGTGCCGGCTGCACACCGCCATTCGTATTTTACCCATTCCTACCTTTAAAGAGTGAAGAAGCTCCGTGGTGCTTCTATGTCATGTGCCACTCACAATAAACAAATTCTTTTAAGTGTTTGGGACTTGCACGATGTGAGAGGACAAACATTTTACAGCGGAATCCATGAAAATGCCTGATGTGATCTTTGAGTTTTTGAGAGAGATTAACATTTTTCATCCGATTTAAAATTTACGATGAAAGATTTTTAACGAAGTTTCTGGTGCGTTTCTAGAAGATGTCATTTAAACAGATGTGTGAAAGGTGTTTTTTTTTTAATGACTTGAGTTGATTTTAACGTGGTGACAGCCCTGATGTGGCCCTTTGCGGTCGGCTGGGCTATAAGCAACATTATCTTATCTTATCCCCCCCACCCCCACCCTTACATCATTTTATTTCTCTCTTGTATTTTGAGTGCAACTCTGTGTGTGTGTGTGTAATACTGTATGTGTGTGTTTGTATGTGTGTGTGTGTGTGTGTGCGTGTGCATGCAAGCACATGCATGTGTGTGTGCAAGCTCTTGCATGTGAGCGTGCCTGTGTGTACAAGTGTTTGCATGTATGTGTACACATCACATGCACTCATACTAACGGCCTTACTATTCTGCCATCAGATTAACATGAGCATTTACAAGTGCGTTTTTTAAACATAAATATCATTTTTCTACTGTACCCATGTATATGTGTGCAGGAGGCATGAGTGCTCAAGACTGCTGTTTTAGCATTTCCGCATTAATTCAGCCCCTTATCACTCTTGTGTACCTCCTCCCTTCCCCATCCCTATTCTGTAGAACCCCAAACCTCTCACCTGAAGCAGTCGAGTCAGTTTGCTGTTGCGATAGGGAATCCGTGGCTGCAAGACGACAGAGAGACAGTTATTTCATGTTCACTCTGGGAATACAGCACAGATGAACAACACAGTGAACACTGATCCAGAATTGAAAATTTACATCAAAGGTCAGTTAAGCAATGTTGAGGTCATTCCAACCAGTTTCAGCAGTCCTGGTCACCAATCCATTCCACTCTATGTGCATTCACCTTCAGATCTGTCCTGCCAGGATATGGAATGGAACAGTAGATCTGCAGATCAGTGTTCGTATTCCATCATTTCTGAAGGACAAAGATGGATACTAAGGGACTGAAGGCAGCCCTGTGCATACTATCTGTCAGAACATTCAAAGTGTGCATGGTTGAAATTTTGTTTTAACTGAACCCAGTTCTTTTAGTGGCTACATGGTAACTATTGTCAACAAGCATTCTACACGGTTAAGTTGTAGGGCATAAAGGGCCGTCTCCTGGGACGATCACCTCTTAGAGTTACTCCACCTGTCTTCATCCCTGCCCCCAAACATTGAAATTTGCTTTCAAAATGATGCAATTAATAAACACAAGGATCTAGTGGGGCATCCTGCACTTTTCTGTCCAGCCGCAAAAAGGGTCCTTTGTTTGTACACCTTCTGTCAATCTTTCTCACGTCTAACCAATGTGCGACAATACCGCGTTTACAAATGGGCAGACAAAATGGCGACCGTTTGTTCTCATGAAGAAGTTTGCCCAAAATTTCATGACATCGCTGTCGTTTGCTAGCATACCAAGAACACTACAAGCACTTTGCAGGTTCCACTGCCTCTTGGCTCTTCTCCCCTGAATTTTTTTTAACGATATTTTTCCAGCTTTTTCATTTTTCTATTTTGCCAAAATTAGTGAATTTTTGGAAAAGAGGAAGCCCCCTGAACTTTCCCTCCACTCCCCTCCCCCTTTCTGATTCTAATCTCTCTCTTTTATGCAAGAAGACAAGTTGATCGATTTATGTCGATATGATTTCTACACATGCTTAATAGGTTCTGATTTGAAAGTTTTCTTTGATTAGTATTCTGTTTTGCAGTCAATGTCATCTCACCAGGTGGTTGTTGATGGCGTCCACCACCTCCCCCAACACAAACAGGGATTTATTGATGGCACCACTTTCCTTCAGTCTGCAACAATCCAAACCTCTCTCATCACTGTCTGTCTGTATACCTGAACATGTTCGATTTCTCTTTAACACTTGCCTTGGGCAGGTGCGTGCACACATACATACACACACACACACACACACACACACACACACACACACACACACAAAGAAAACATGTGGCAAAATGACAAGAAAGTTACACAGAGAAAGGAACACTGAAACAAAAACCCAAAACAATCATAAGAATAAGGAACCCAACCCTTTCCCCTCTCCTCCAATTCTAGCAGATGAAAACATGTTATCAAGACAAGCTGAAAATTTTTTGCAATGTTTCTGACAGACAAATATTTGAGGTTAATCATAAATTGACAGATATGAATGCAGAGCTCTAAAGGTCTAAAAAAAAAAACACTAAGTGTAGAATTTTGACATTTTAAGAGTACCATTTCATATTTAAGTGGTGTGATGCCACAAGTCAGACTCGGTCGCATTTCGCTTTACACATGAGATGATAGTGGACTTAGAAGACAGATTTTTCTCACTGGTTATTGCATGGTTTTGACTTCACCTATATAAAGAATCAAATTATTCGACAACGAGACCAATGGAAAAGGCAACAAAATCACGCTTCATCTTCAGCAGTTTTTCTTCTATGTGTTTATCCTTTCAGTTATTTTTCTAATTTTTGTTATTTAGAGTAGCATTTTGTGACAAAGTGTAGTAGCACAACACTGTCAACGAAATCATAGCATGTTACACCAAAAGGGTAGCACTTGGCAAGCTACACTCCATCAGAAGAAACACTGAACTAAAGACTTAGCTCTAAGTGCTTGCCAAGGCAGTGCTTTCAAACAATGAAAGCAGATAACAAACAACAACAACCACAACAAAAAACAAAGTCAAAGTACCTGAGTCCGCTGTTCCCTGTTCGTCGGTTATCCTCAGAGCCAGCCAGATCCACCAAATAAATTTTCCCGTGAAACATCTTGCCGTTCCTGCGAGTGACGACCTTGAGCTGCACAATGCAGTGACTGCGGCTGGACCGGTCATTCAGTTTGGTGGCAGCCACCGTTCTGTTAAAAAAAAAGTCATTAAATACATAAATCTGTGCACATAAAAATGATGGGTAGTATGCCCAGTTTCTTCATGGTGCTTGAGATAAACAAATACTTGTAAAGAAAAAAATACAATATACTTGCGATAAAAGAAGGCAAAGTGAATCAAGCTGCCAATGGTAAAAACAAAGCTGTGGAAAAAATATCGTTTTGACCACTTGACTTTTGGTTTAAAACACAAGTGCGTGTGTTTGTCTGTCCGTTTGTGGAGACGTCTTGAATGTCTGTGAGTTGATGTCCATGCGCATGTATTCCGAGCTCGCGCAAAGGTATACATGTGACATCTCCCTTGACAAAGCATCCAATAATTTCAATAGCTTGCCAAACATTTATGTGCATCAGTTGAGGAAGGGGGAGGGGGGGAGGGGAGATTTGACTTCTCTTCCAAAACAATTTACATGATGCATGACAAACTTTGACAGTTGCTGAATTCCTAAACCACCGTAGCGTTTCCTTCACATTACAAAATATTTGATGGTTGCAACTTATGCAGTTATTCTTATTCATTCACATTTAGTTTTCATGGCTTCACTAGCCAGTAGTTTCCTCAAAATCTTCAGTTTTCACAATTAAAACACTTGTATCCGCCACCGTCAACTGCTTCCAGGGGTCAGCCTACTTTCTCTTACCATACTGGTTATTTGGGAAGAGTTACCTGTTAAAACAGCATTTTGACAGGGTTCCTTCCCTTCATCATACAGTTGTTCAAAAAAGATGTAATCTTCCCCCAACCTGCACTTTGTGACTGACAAAAGACAGTGATTAAGAATATTGTGGATACATGCGAAATATTTTACATTTGGAGCACCACACTGTCAAAATTAAGAATCCATGCATATTCATTTATCATTGGGGATGGGCACAGCTTTATTTTTCCATCCCACGCGTGACACTTAGTGAAAGGGCGAACAAACAAGCCTTACTCATTTCTGATCCAACATTTTTTTGCTGTAGTCCAAGCAGAGGCATTTATCAAACTTGTGTACTAGTTAACTAGGGAAAATTAGGTACCCAGAAAATGACGTTATTTTTGCACAATTTTGTGTGTGTTGTCATTGTTCTAATATACCTGACCACTTGCGTACAAGCTTTCATGTTGTATCTATGTTATCTACAGGAAAATAAACCTAGTCGACTTTGGTATTAAAAGAACTGTCAGGAATTTGCCAATTCAGTCATCTCAAGAGTGCAGATATATTACATTTTTCATGACAACCACTAATTATCAAACCAACAGCCCCATTTGTAATGGCTGCTCAACAATGCCAAACACTTTGTTGCCAGACCGGCTATGCACAATTGACATTCAATTCGCCAACTACAGCGCGGTTAGCTGGCTGGTGGGGAGCGGCCTGCAGAAAACACCCCTTTCCCTGACCTGCATTCACGGCTTGGCCTCTGCAGCTGCAGGCGAGCTGTAAACTCCCCTGCCTCTCAAAACTAAGTAACTTGCTCTGAACAGCCGTGTGTGTGTGTGTGTGGGGTGGGGGGGTGGGGTGGGTGGTGGGGGCCATGTAAAATATCAATCTGATCAAGAAGTCCAGTCTGCTCTGATTGCAGTCTTGAAGCATCAACATACTTCTTGCTGTACATGTTTCAAAAGTGTTGTTAAAACCATGATCGCTGTAGTTCAGCTCTTTTTAACAAAGCAAAAAAGTAACAACATGCCATTCCAGGCTTGTGCACTTTCCGATTGTCCAAAACCTCTGATACAAATTGCTCATTTTTGTAGTCTTTTCAGTCCAATCAAAGTGATATCTTCATTTGGAGACTCAGGATTTCAATATTTATTTTCAGGTTTTGACTTCTGCCTGCAGTCATTATACTTGTAATTATTAGCTTTTAAGGTGTCTCGTTTAAAGTCAGCTGCTACATAAAAAATCTAGTCACCTGTTGTTGGAAGCTGGCCCAAATAAGTTCTTGAAGTCGTCAAAGTTGCTGATGACCTTTTCAGTCAGGCCCGCCACGAAAATGTTGTGGTTTCCATCCTCTCTGATGGGCAGGTCAGTCTCTGAAGGATTCAGCAAATCTTGAACCTGTACCACCAAACTGTTCTATCAATACGCAATGAAATGTGTACAAACTCGTAAACTTCATGCAGTTCTACATTTTGAGGTTATTATTGAATATGTATGAACAAACCATCAACAAGACTGCCGGTGCATTCTCTCTATTATCCTTAACTGGTGCATTCTCTCTATTATCCTTAACTCCTGGTCATACATGCATTTTGACATCAGTCCAAACAGCAGCAACCATTAAGGTGTGAGAGGGATGCTGCTGACAGCACTATTATTCCTTTAGTGTATCTTAAACAGTTAGGTCAGACTAGGGAAGAAAATCACAGGTGTCAGGGTTTTGTCTAGTGTCCTTTCTGATCTTTGTTACAGGTCCAACAAATTCTAGTTCACATGTCAATGGAATGCCTGCAATCAGATTAAAATGGGAATGAATAATGGTGGAAAAGCCGCATTTTTCAGACCGATACACAGCAGTGTGCATTGAGAGTGACATTTTCTATAGCTACAAAATAGTATGAAGAGGCACCAAAGGAATTCACATTCTACGGTCAGGCAAACACCCGCATACCATGTCAGCATGTTCAGGGTAAAAAATGATTCAGAGATGCACCAAATGGAAGCCAAGCATTTCATAGTACAAAACAGCAGGTTGCCATGTAAGTAATGCTTAGTGTTTAAATTTGTCTACATGCAATGTTAAGTGGCTCTTCTTTTTTCAACCCAAACTTAACCATAAGAAAAATAGCCAGCCTAGAAATCTCTGTCTCCAGCTCTTCTTGACCATTCCAGTTCCAGCCACTAAAGAAAGAATACCACAACTGACCTGCTGAAAGTGCTGTACAATGACACTAACACCACAGTCTGCTGACAAATACAATTATCCAATGAAGTCTAGCCAGCCTGCCCAGCAGCATGGATCACCTTTTCATTGTAGATCTCCAGATAGGAGAAGGAGACAGTGTGGCACTGGGATGAAGGAGCACTGGCTACTGTGGAAGAGGAAGACGTCAGTTTGTGGAAGAGGGTGTGAATGACCCGGGGAATCATTCCTGGGTCTTTGTCTGTTCCCAGCATGGTGTAGGTCTTGCCTGAAAAAATGTCAGCCTCACTAAGCCATCGTCAGACATCGGAACCAACCCGAGAAAGCATCAAAATGTGAAGTCGAAATAAACTCCAAGTCGGATAAGAGACACAAGCAAAAAAAAAGAAAAAGATTCAGAGAAACATTCTCATAAATGATACTAGGAACAATGTTGAATTTATACACACATGGAGCACAAGCATTCTTCCAGTGTAATGACCATCAACAGAGGAAAAACACAAGGTAACAAGAATTCCCCCCACCCCAACCCATTTTTGGAGCACTTCAAGGTCTACTATTTGATACACACTCCTCAAAATATAAACAGCATGGTAATGGTGAAACAAAAATCAAAAAGGTGGTGTAATATTCTTGGCACCTTCAAGTCGTCTGTTTGATTCTTTTAAACGTCATTGTAATAATGAATAAACATGAAAAAACATGTCAAATTTCTAGGCACCTACAAGTCTGCTGTTTATATGCACTCCTTGGTTCTTTTAAACAAGTCAATGATAATGGAAAAAAAAACATGTAATATTCTAAGTTACTTAAAATGAATATAATGATGATCATAATTTAACAATGACAGTTTCAGATACGCTTGGCTCATCCACAAAGGCCACAATCTCACCAGCTCCTGTAGGTCCGTAGGCAAAGATGGAAACATTTTCTCCTTTCATCGTGTAGTCCAGAAGGGGCGCACACAGGTCTCAAATATCTCCCGCTGACCACTAGTTTTGTCATACACTGAAGAAAACCTGCGACATAACACTGCAGTTAGTACCCGGAACTATCACCCCCCCCCCGGCCTCCTCCCACCCACCCCCACAGGATTTGTGATCTATCTTCTCCATCAGTTGCTCATATTCTGATTTGTTTGACGCAACTACCTATTTTTTCAGTGCTCAGTTCAGTTTCTTCCATGAACAGCTAGTTATATGGACTTATCATGCACATGCGACCAGTGCTTGAGTTACAATTTTCCACCTGCCATCAGATGTGTCAAACTGCGGAAAAAAGGTGTACCCATTTGCTTTTGGATTTTAGTTTTTCAGTAACACACAACCTGCAGCCCTGTCTTTAAGAACAGCTCATCGATGTTCACGTTTTTTTACTAACAAATACAGCTATTCCAGGACAGTTGGCGTGTCTGACAAAGCCACATTTCCTTCTCTGACTGACACAACAGCAGGAGACACAGGGCTTGTAATTTTAAAATGAAAACCAACTTCAATGCAGAAAAGTCTACGTGCCAATTAATATTTGCTCTCTGGTGATTTGAAGCAAGTAAAACATAAGGATTTTTAAGTCCTGAACTAGCTCTATATAACCCAATAAGCTGCTAAAGTTCACTTTTTTTAATAGCAAAAACATGACATAGCCTTAAAGCGAAGATAATCCGACAGAAGAGAAGTGCTTCAGCTAAGTAAAAATTAGTGAAACTGTCATAAAGTAGACAGAACAAATACATAGTATGGATACCACACACACACACATACTCACTCATACTGCAGGTTCTCCCTGATGTTTCTGTGGTTGAAGATTCCACCTTGTTGCCAGCAGTGCCAACACACACTTTGCTGTCTGCCGTCAGTGGTGGGCGTACACGTATCACCACTTTCACTCTTATCTGGCGTTTTTCTCCTGTCTTTTTGCCTTCCATTTCTTTGGTCCCTTTCACCATGCCTATTCATATACGCAACAGGTGTTAGTTCAGTTGCAGTGGAGTTTCATTTCTAAATTAGATCAGTACCTGCCCAATGATCCTGAACTATACATTTTCAAGTCCTCACATCAATTTCAATTTTCAAGAATCTTTGATGTACCTCTTAGTATTTCGACTTCCTGATCAGCGCTATCAAAACATCATTTTCTTTTTTTTAATGAACTTTACTGATCACACTGTTAATGAAATGGCAGAAATATGTTGCAAGAGATTATAAAAGGTCCAACAATGATTTCAATGTAAAATAACTCCTAACAGAAAAATCTTTACATGAACTGCTTCTACGTATTGCAGTGGTGGCATAAATCAAACATTTCTCTCAATTCCTGTACTTAAAAAATAGATTAATTAGGTGTCTACATAGACTGGGTCCATGCTAATCTAAAACAGAGGACAACATAGGCTGGGTCCATGCTAATCTAAAACAGAGGACTGTGGCAAACTTTACCTTTCGTAAGACATATTTTGGTTCTTTCTTTTTTGAGGTTTATTCAACAAAAATGAATCATTTGTTCTGCATCTTCAAGCTCAGACTGATGACATTCTGTGTCGTGCATGACTTCCACTAGTCTTGGATGCTGTTCAACTCTGTTTCCAAGTTGCAGCATTTTCCATGAAACAGTTAAAATAACTGTGTATGGTCTTGGGAATGTCCATGATATTGTGCAGTGCAATCTTGGCTGATCAAGATCTTTTTGCATATTTGAAGCCTGCATCAAGTTGGCCTACTGCACTGTTATAAATCGGTCAAGCCTTTATCTAATTTCTTCTGGTCTCAAAGTCGAACAACATATCTGTCACAATATAATAATTGAACCCTTCAGTACTTTCAGAAATTAGACAAATCGTGCATTTAAACTATAGGCTAGCAATTCAGATCTGGTCGCTACATGTGTCACTTTGGCTGTGTATGTGTTCCTGTGTTCTAGGGGGAGAAATGAGATGGCATAGCCGCATACAATACACACAGAGACAATATCAGGGTCAGCTCGACAGATCCCAGGGTCGATAGATCCCAGGGTCGATAGATCCCAGGGTCGATAGATAAAACATGATGATGATAGTGTTGTGTCTGTGTGTGTGTGTGTGTGTGTGTGTGCAGGGGTGGGGGGGGGGGTGCGTGGGTGGATCCGTGTCTTGAGGGTCAAAGAATAAGCGACGTAAAGTTAAGACCAACAGTCAGTCAGCTTTGTAGCAAAGTTGTTGCTCAACAAAGCGGGAGACACTCACACATTGGGTCAGCTCGACAGATCCAAGGGTCGATAGATCCCAGGGTCTGCCAGGGTCTCTATCGACCCTGGGATCTATCGACCCTGGGATTCTATAGCCACAATATCTACACTGGGTGACATTTAGTGTTTACCCACAGTACTCTTTTTCATGATGTAAAGAAAAGCATGTTTCTCAAAGTAGCATATCCATCATGTATGCAAGTTTGAGAAAGTTGCTTTCCATGTTTAAAGCTGAAGCCTTCATGGGAATAAATGTGAATATCGCTTCTTTCGGTCTCTGTGTGTGTGTGGTGCGCAGGTGCCTTTGTATACCCTGTATCTACACAAGTGTGTGTGTGCTTGTGTGCACATGTTTACAGGTGTGGGTGTGGGTTGGCAGAAAAGAGTGAATACCTCCATCACTCCCAGCCCACCTCCTCTCCAGCCACAATAGTAACAAAACGTCTGTGAAGGCGAGTTAATTCAAAATTGTTTTTAAGACTAATTTAGGTTACATGCGAGGCCCTCTGAACAAGTCTTGCCTGATTTTTTAAAACCGTTAATGGACTGGTTCAGCATATCATTTTGAAGCTCTCAAATTATTGGGTAATTTCTCAGTTTACAATGCTACAGTTTAAGCAGTTCTATACAATACTTTTAATAGTGTCCGACTTGAGCCAGTCGTTCGGATGGGACTATAAACCGAGGTCTAGTCTGTGTCACATGCACTAAAGACCATACACGGACTCTAAAGATCCCGATGCTCATGTCCTAAGACGGGTGAGTACCGGCTACACGAAAATACACAATGCATGCAACCTGTGTGCCAGAATAGTCTACTTGAAGACTGTGGGCACGGGGCAGGTTAAACATCCCCATCTGGAAGAAGAAGAAGAGGCGCTGAGGAGCGGAAGGCATTGGGGGAAGTGGCGGTAGAGGGGGGGGGGGGGGTTACTGAAAATGCACTGTGACAGACCGGTACCACACAGCACTTTAAGTCATCCTTTCCGTGTACTGTAGCCTTGAATCACGGACAACAGAAACATAAAAGTCGGCCATGGCAATGACTCGAGTCGGTGAATCTGAGCGAGATGCGAAATCAACTGCACAATCCGTCCGTTCAAGTTATTGCTGGTACGGATGTAAAGCAACTATGCCACCGCAGTCACAGTTAGAGAGGAATCTTTCTCTAAAATGCATTCTCGGGACCAACATCCTACACAATGATCAATAAAATCTGAATATTTACCGCCGGATTGAAATCGTTTTTCAGAGGACGATGCCATCTCCATTTTGAATCAACCTCTTTCCGGCGAGTCGACCAATCAGACTATGACGCTTTGAAACAAAAGTTGCTTCCCCTGTTGATGCTTGGTTCGTTTCCATAGATGCAAAATATACTCCATCTGGATTTGGGTCAGATGGACTAAGGGTCACACCGTGTTATAACATCGACGGAAAAGCGGACGGATGTACGAAAACTGTAGAGACCTGAGTCAGGGTCCGTTCAGCTGCCCTGATCTGATGTCAGATCCTTTTTTTTTTTTTTTTTTTGGAGGGAGGAGATGAAGGGGAGGGAGGTGGAAGTTGTCTATTGCGGGAGTACGGTTTGGTGTGGAAGACTGGCGACACTTAAAATTCCTCCACCGACCTGGCGGACACAACTCAAAGGGACGAAAAGCTGTCTTTGGCCCTTTGGTTTTAGCAAGACTGATGGATTTAAGCAGTGCGAGTTGTTCATTGCGAACTGCTTCAGCTGACGACGTTTCTGCTATGTGCACTTCTTGTGGATCTCATCTACCTTTTTTTGTTCTTTACTGGTATAAAGTTGGCGTCTGTTTCAGTGGCGAGGCGGTGCCTTCAATGATTCTGAACAGGAACGTGAGTTGATGCTTCTTGGTTGCTCTGGAGGTGTATGAAGCCCAAGGTCCTTCAGCATAGCTGTGACTTAATATCCTGGGTTACAGAACTGGAAGCCACGCTTGATGAACTTTGCAGCCCTGTGTCGAATGCCTCCATGCTTGTTAGTCTCCCTCCGAACATACAGGTCCCAAGCCGTACAGTTGTACCCCAAGAGGGTTCTCACGAACGAGACTCACTCAGTCTTCCAGCAAGTCTCAGGGCAAATGCAGATATTCTCATAGACCATCCCTAGGTGGGCATTTGCTTGGCTATTTTGCTGACCTGGACAGACCAAGAAAAGTGACTGCTAATTTGGGCTCTGAAACAGGGGTATGGCTGAACTGACTTGCTGCAGGATGTAGCTGTCCAAATGGTGAAAGAAGGGCGATGTATGGCGCACACTCAGGATGTTAACACTTTTGGGCATTGAACGTTATGCCCCATTTGTCTGCCCCCTACCGCCACCTTTTTTTCAAGTTGTTTCAGATAAACAGTAAACAAGTGGGGTATTTTTTGCTCCCATAAGAAAACCTAACACAGAGTAACTTTTATTCAAGACTGGCACAGCCTTTTAAACTTGAATAAAGTCAGACAAATACATAGACGAACAATCTAATAGTGGGGGGAAAAAAAACAAGCGCAGGCCAACAACTGAACTGTCTTCATAGTAATGACTTGGCAAAGATTTGGACTTAAGGAGAGGGGGGGGGGGGGGGGGGGGAGTTTGAAGATGGAGAAAATGGGAACATGAAATTAAGAAAATATGTTACAGATATGAAAACTCTTCACTAGCTGCATAAGGGAACCATCGCAATCCCTTTTGAAGGCAGATATATTTGTATTGCCTGCTCCGAGGCCTTTCGTCCGCTGGGTCGGAACTCATCAGGGAGACACGGCTGGTTGTGTCTGCGCTCCTGGCGTCAAATAGAGACACACCACAGTCCATAATATTGTGGTGTTCTCACCACCAAGTGTCTCTATTTGACGCCAGGAGCGCAGACACATCCAGCCGTGTCTCCCTGATGAGTTCCGACCCAGCCGACGAAAGGCCTCGGAGCAGGCAATACAAATATATCTGCCTTCAAAAGGGATTGCGACGATTCCCTTATGCAGCTAGTGAAGAGTTTTCATATCTGTAACATATTTTCTTAATTTCATGTTCCCATTTTCTCCATCTTCAAACTCCCCCCCCCCCCCCCCCCCCCCCCCCCCCCCCCTCCCCTTAAGTCCAAATCTTTGCCAAGTCATTACTATGAAGACAGTTCAGTTGTTGACCTGCGCTTGTTTTTCCCCCACTATTAGATTGTTCGTCTATGTATTTTGACTTTATTCAAGTTTAAAAGGCTGTGCCAGTCTTGAATAAAAGTTACTATGTGTTACGTTTTCTTATGGGAGCAAAAAATACCCTACTTGTTTACTGTTTATCGTTTACTGTTCCCTGCCTCATTTCATTTCCGATTTTGTTTCAGATAATCTGGCAGAGTATAATGACCTGCTTGGGTCTTGATTGCCTGGTAAAGCATGCAACTGTCTGTGAAGGATTTTGCTTGAGACTTGAAAGATGGTCAATGTGGCAAAGGAACAGGATACGGCCTAGTACCATACCTGGGTCACGCCAGAGTCCACAATGACTTCAGGAGAGAATGTCCTCCTACCATCACCATCATATGCGTGTTGGATGAAGATGGTGGTGAGCCATTGATGGAGTGGCCTTTTGACCCCATAGCTCTCCAATTTCTGTAAGAGGTTTGAGTGGGACACTGTATCAAAGGCCTTGGATAAATCCAAAATGGTGATATTTGTTTGGACATTCCGCTCATACTTCTGGCATAAGTCATGGAGGGTTATCACTAACTGGGTTTCACTCCAAAAAACCCTGACGGAAACCATGGTTGATGTATGTGAGGATTTTGTGCTGTTCCAGGTGCTTCACCAAACGACAGCAGGTAATATGCCCAGAAGCTTGCTTGTCAATGATGTCAGGGACACAGGTCTGCAATCTTCTCTTTGTGTTTGTTCCCTTTCTTAAAGATGAGTGCAATATTGAATAAGCCAGTTCTCTGGCAGAATTCCAGTGTTGACTGATTTTGTGGAAAACACAATTCAGTCGTCCTGAGAGCTGGAACGAGCTCTCTTTAAGGTTCCTGTTGGGGGTTGTTGTAATCTGGTCTTGTTGATCTGGACTGGTTAACGTTCCGAAATAGCTTCTCTACACCATCTCCTCCCAAATGGCGGATCTGGGAGAGGGGTGGGGGAGGGGAAGGACTACGAAAGTGTGGGACTGGGAGGCGGGGATGCTGGGGTAAAGACCGATCTGAACTGGGTTACCATTATGTTGGCCTTGGCTTTCATTGCCACTCAAAAAGTTTACCGTGAACTTTCAAATGTGCGAGTTTGCCATTGTCTTGTTCTTTGACTTTACGTGCTTCAGAATTGATCTGGTGGGTTCTGTTCAAATCCACCACTTACGACACCGTTTACAAAATTCGACCCTGCCTGTCTGAAAATGTGTTTACATTCTTTTTGGATGTGTTCAACATTTGCCCAGTTTCCATTTCATTGTGCTTGGTTGAAGAGCTGTCTCTTCTTCCTTATCAAGCGGCATAGTTAGTAGTTCAGCCGGAAAATCCTTGATCTTCTTGAATGTAAGGCTGATGGAAGGAACTTCTGTGGCTACTGACTGTTGGACTCTTAACGTCTCCTAGATCAGATGGAGCTGACGTTTGTACCTTCAACAAGTGAGGAGACTTTTCATGAGACTTCATAGCTACCCGACCACCCAAATTTGCTTCACTAAACTGGAAACACTTCCTGGGATACGGCAGTGAGGAGGAGGAGGGGGGGGGGGGGTTCTCATATGAAAGAGCAGAGATCACTGACAACCATACTAAGGTCTGGTGGCCCAGGGATGATGACCGAAGCCTTCAACAGAGTTGGGTTTGTGTGAACACCAGGTCTTACATGTTGTCTCCCACGAAGGGCTGGTCATGCAGATGGTAGATCCACATTTCTCTGCTGTGTCGACAAGCTTCTGTTGTTCGTGAGCTCTTCGATGGACTGTGTTTTCAAGTCTGTGTCAGTACAGTTAAAGTCACCACACAGAATGACGTTTTTGTCTCCCTTGCTGGCAGTCATCTGTAGCGAGGTACCAAGGCAGTCCAGGTGGACCGTCTGGTGACGAAGCATGGAGAATGAGCCTACAGTGACAGTTTTGGCTGTTGTTGTGAATGAGGGTCCAGGAGATCCGAGTCCCTGATATCTCAGGCCTCTACAATCTCTGTGGAGATTGTCATCCTTCACTAATAAATAAATAGAAAAAACTCTGTGGGAAGTTAGTCTGTCATTTTTATAGGGAACATAGCCAGGAGAGAAGACCTTGCTTGACTTCATTCCATAACAGAGAGGGTGGGCGGGTGGGACTTTTCCCGCTTTTCTTCATAGAGCTGTAACTCTGTGCAGCTGTACATCGTCATAATCTGTGTATTCTAAGATGGCGGCGGCAAACTCAGCCCTCTTGTCCATTAACCTCCGACAATGAAGTTTAGATTGTGACTTTTTTTCTCTGTGATTTTATTCGTGAGGTATGGCCGATTACAGTAGAGCTCTTCGCTTCCAGGCATTCTTACCGTTTGTTCTCTCTCTTTGCTGTTGTCATTCTGTGGACTGAGACAAGAGTGCGTGCTGGGTATGGCCTTGCAGAGAAGACGGCATTTTGGGACGACTGCTATGAAGAGGACAGAATGGGTCTATCGACTTTAGTGAGTTCTGGAAAAAGGTCTTCTGACAAAGGCTCCTAATAGCTTAAGGCAATTTCATAGCCGCGAACGGTGAATGATGTGATATTTTTAGTGGCAGCAAACCATAGTCGAGTTACGGCTCTGTAGTTTGCGCTGCACAATTCAATGCAGGTGCGGTGGGTACAGAATTTGCACTGGACAGAGCATCCTGTGACCAAATCACTGGACGATCACAGAGACCACATAGGTGCTAGGGTCAGTGTTAGGGTGGATGTCTCCTAAGGCTAAAATGGGTATCACTGATATGATAAACCGAGTACAAAATCTGTCAGAGATCGACCGTATCACTACAAAAACTCCACGACTCCCTCCCCCCTCCCCAACCTTCATTCCTCACCCCATCCATTTCCCCTCCCCCATCCCATAACAAGTGAAAACAAACAAACACACATATTATACAAATACGGCATTGAGCGAATTTCGCTTTGTGTTACCCCTCACCCCCATCCCACAAAACAACAAAAAATCAAATTTTGGCGAGAGTAATCCATTCGGTTAGCAACAATGATTTCTACAGCATCCACCCACCACGTCACATCACTTACTACAAGGTGGCATTGCTTGCAGCGCCGAGCAAGAGGTGGCAGATCTCTCTCGGACGACGCTGATGCGAGAGGTGAAGGTAGGGTCGCGCAGTCAATCTTCCAACCGCTATGGGCGATTGTGGATCTAGACTGTGTCGCTGGTTGACGGCTCCCGGAGATATGGGGCGGTTGGTGATGGAGTGCTGCCTGACTGCGATAACCGTAGCCTGGGTAACCATGTTTTTACTGCTCTCTTGGCCGAAGTCAGTGAAGGAAATAATGGAGAGCTCCAGTGATGATGTTTGGCCAGGAATGCCACATGAGAAACTGTCCAACATATATATCTCCTGCTCAGATCTGAAACCCAAAATAAACGATTATGTCCGAGACCTCTGGCAGGAGGATTGGAATACACAGACGGATAAACTCTTTCAGATCCTTCCAAACCTTACGGAGTTCCTCTCATCTACGTCTGGTGGTCTTAAAGAAGAAACAGTTCTGTGCCGGCTGCACACCGGCCATTCGTATTTACCCATTCATACCTTTTAAACAGTGAAGAAGCTCCGTGGTGCATTCCATGTCATGTGCCACTCACAATGAAACATTCTTTTAGAGTGCTGGGACTTGCACGATCTGAGACACAAACATTTTACAGCAGATTCCATGAAAACCTTGTTCAGAGATGTTCCGCCTGACGCGATCTTTGAGTTCTTGAAAAAATTAACATTTTTCATCGGATCTGAGATTTTACGGTGGAAAGATTTTTAACGAACTTTCGGATGGGTTTTTAAAAAATGTTTTTTAAAGAATTGTGTGAATGAATTACTTGTGATTTGATTTTAACGTGGTGACAGCCCTGATGTGGCCCTTTGCGGTCGGCTGGGCTATAAGCAACATTATCTTTTCTAGCCTATCCTCGGTCACAGACCAAGCACTCACTCAACGGGCTGCCTACCCAGGTAGAGCTGGCCAAAGAGCAGCCTACTGGCGCTCATTCAGTCGTTTCCCCGTACCATTCAAATAACAGTCACTCATTTTCATTTATCTCATTTATTCCTCCAGTTTCTCACATAGGATGCATGCGATGTTTATATGTGTCCTCCATTTCCACCGGTACACGATGGCACACAACATACGGCACAGGACTATCGCCACCCGAGCAAGAAGGCTGCATCGCAGCCCTGAAAACAGACTTTTTTTTTCGTGGCGAGAAGGGGATGGAGGGCAGAGAGTACAGACGCCCATAGTCGGCTGACTAACACCGACACAGGATCTCAGAGTAGGAGAGATGAACGTTCCCCTCTCTTTACGGTGGAGCAGTGGGGACGAGGAGGATTGATCTCAGTTTTGTGCGCTAAGGTACAACACACCTTGTCTCTGATGTCTGTCTGACTGACAGATGGCCAGAGGAACAGGACAGCCAGTCAAAAATCATTACGGAGAAATGGTGTGTGTGTGTGTGTGTGTGTGTGTGTGTGTGTGGAGGGGGAGAGATGGCGGCTCCCTCTGTACTGGTGAGGAAGCCCGAGGAAGTCTCATCCACAAGAGATCACTGCGCAATCAGATGAGCAATGAGCTACAGTCACCTGGAAATGCTCTGCCCAATTGCCGTCAGTATTTGTGCGTCTTAACATAGTGTTAACTTGGAATGTAGAAGGCCAGGCAGATGACAGTATGCTGTGAGAGGAGAAGGGGGCTGAGGGAGTGAAGGTAGGCACTAAAAAATTACGTAAACTGCATGATTACCCTGATTTCAGTGTGTGTGTGTGTGTGTGTGTGTGTGTGCGTGTGCGTGTGCGTGTGCGTGTGTGTGTGTGTGTGTGTGCGTGAGTGAAAGAGAGAGAGAGAGTGGTGGCTGTCAATTGTCACGTCACAACCCCCATTCCCCGATATAGCCCCCCCCCCTCCCCTCCCCCCCCCCCCCCCCCCCCCCCCCCCCCCCCCCCCACAACATAGGGCCGGTCTCCCTCTCCCATGTCACATAGGCTGGGATGTACTGGATGTGGAAGAAGTACGGTTGGAGCAGAAGGGAACACCTCATGAGTCTCGCAATGAGTTGAAGCAGGGAATGTGAGGGGTTGATGATCAGTCCGAACAGTGAAGTGTGTACTATATAGGTTCATCTGGAACTTTTTTTGACGGCCCAGACAAGGGCCAGACATTCCTTTTCCACCGCTGTGTAGTTCTGCTCAGCTCAACTGCTGGTGTAGGCAACAGGAAACGAGAGGGGGGGAGTCAGTTGCATCTGCTTGCAGTAGGGCTGCTACGAGGCCTTGATCTCTGGCATCAGTCCGCAACACGTGGAGTTTGGTCAAGTCAGGCAGGTGCAAAATGGGCTGACGGTGACCTTCTTCGGTGTTAGGAAAGCTTACTCGCATTTGGGAGTCCAGTGGACCTTCTCTGGAGCCGTCTTCTTCGTCAGGTCTAACTATGGCGATGTGATGACATTGTAAGGGGGAATGATTTTTTGTTAAAAGCCGTACAGGCCTAGAAAAGACCTGACATCCTGCTTTGTTGTGGGGCGTGGCGCATCACTCATTTTGTTCACAAATTCTTTCTCGGGAAGAAGACAACCATGGCGGAGAATATGGCCCTAAAATTCCAGTTCCTCAAAGCTAATCGTGCATTTGGTGGGTCAAGCAGTCAGTCCTGTTTCTCGAAAACGTTCGAGTTGAACTGTAAATGTTCATCCCAAGTGTGGGTGGCTAAGAGGATGTCATCCATGAAGTGACGAATCCCTGGAAGATTACTGGGAGCATGGGGTTTCTTCATCATTCAGGTAAAAATGCTCAGGGCGTTATCCAAGCAGAAGGGGAGAACGTTGAAATTGCAATGCCCATCCATGGTGCTAAAGGCTGAGGGAGACCGAGTATCTTCTGGGACTGGAACTTGGTAACAGCTTTCTCTCAGGTCTGTGCGGGAGAATGCATCCCCCGGCTTGGCGAAATGTTGAGTTGGGTCTGCAGGGCTTCAGCTTGGAACTCTGTGACCGCACTGAGGCAATGGTAATCTATGCAAAATTGGTGTTCACCGCTGGGCTTCCATAGCAGCACATCCCCAGCACTGAATTGAATGGATCTCCTTTTTGATAGCAGCTTGCTTGGCTAGAGGGACTGATTGTGATTGGGGTGTGATCAGCGAGAGTCACGGTCACTTCTTCCACATCATTCTGGCCTGGTTTGTCCGTCAGAATGTCTTGGGGTTGCTTCAACACCTTGAAGATGTACTTTTTGCCAGTCAGACAGAGCGGGGTTCAGGTCTACAACTTTGTTAGTCTCGTCATGGTTAAAGGCAAGTTCCTCAGCCAGTGGTAGGTTTGATTTCACCTCTTCTGGTAGGGCGAGCGCCATCAGGAGACGTCCAGTATTCTCAGGAGGGGGATGTGGTGGGGGGGGGGGGGGGGGGGGGTGGGGGGTGGGGGAGGAGAAAGTGTCTCTCCAAGAACTTTTCGAGGAGGCTGATGTAGCAGATCTCCTTTCCCTTCACCAGGATCTTGAAATTGGTCCGAGACTTTCTCAGTGACCCAGTAGGGAGCTTGCCACGCTATTTGGAGCTTGTTGTGCCCACTTGCGAGGAGTAGCTGGACTTGGTCTCCTACAATAGTTCCCTCTCCTTGGTCCGCTTGTCATAGTACTTGGCCTGCTTGGCCCTGGCTTGTTTTAGCGTGGTGGCTGCAATCTTCCAGCTGGTGTGGAGCTTGTTTTGTAGCTCTTCCACATATTGTGGGGAGTCTTGACACTGGAATCAATGAGTTCATCAGTTCAGGTTCTTTTCATTGCCTCAAACAGACCAGCGATGGGGTGACCAAATAGGAGAGTCACCAGTAGGTATCCTCTAGACTCATGGGGCATTTACCAGTAAGCGAAGACGGCAGCCACAACACGTCTCCCTGATCTCAGACTTTTCTTCTACCAGCTTCCGTAAGATGGAGATGAGCATCCCGTTGAAACCTTTCCACCTGTCCATTACTTTGTGGGTGGTAGGGCGAGGAGCGGACAAGCTTTGACTGTAGGAGGGAGAACACTTCCTGCATCACCTTCCCAGTGAATTATCCGTAAGCATTTAGTCTAAAAAGCCAACTTGGGTGAAGATGTTGAGAGCTTCCTGGCATCAATTGTGGGTAATGGTACCGCTTCACTCCCACATGGTGCTGGTGTCAACCGGGGCGAGCACGTACCAGTTGCACTTCTTGGTAAGACGAAGAGAGCCTACAATGTCGACTGCCACGTGCTGGAATGGAATGCCGTGTGATGGGCATCTCGCCCAGCATAAGTGGGACGATCCAACTTGTAGAGGACAGCTTTTGGCACCGAGAACAGGACTTGACAAAACGTTTGATGTCAGTAGTGACCCTTGGCCAGCAATAGTGGGCTGTCACCTGCTGTGTTGTTGCTCCAGCTCCCATGTGCCCACTGAAAGGAAAAGCACAGCCTGCTTCCAGAACTTGAGTTCGGTACTGCGATGGGATAACCAACTGTGCATGGTCTGTGTGGCTTTGCCGACGTAGGAGGCCATTCTTCTCGAAGTTTTTGCCTTTGTGTGCGGGATGATGAGCTGTTGGCAGCCTTTTGTAGCACCTGGCTCAGGAGGGGTCCTTTAGCTGTGCTTCTTTCATCTCTGCCGGTAGGGGATTGATCTCCTGGCTGGGAAGTGGATCTTGTTTCGCCTGAGCCCTTGTCTGCACCATGGATACTATCTCGGGTTGAGATGGGTTTTCCTAGGAAGACGTATCGGCACCCGAGGATGAGGTCACAGACAGGTTGTCCATGACTGCTGTTCTGTTTGGCCCCTTCACGTATTGTCAATGGTGATAGTGGCTGTGGGGAAGGTAGTTGGGGGAAGAGTCAGATTAAGTTCTTGTGGGGTCACAATCTGCTCTGCGAAAGCCATTGGCTCTATGAATGAGGCTCTCGCTATCGCATCATACGACATCCCAGTATCATACAGGCATTTAGCTGGCGTGTTACTGACAAGCACTTGGCCTCTGACTGGGGGCCGCAAGGAAGGGTTTCTCCACAGGGGAAACATCGCCACTCTTAGAGGAAGACTTGGCTTGAAAGCTGGCCACTGTTGTTTCACTCTGGCTGGCTTTCTGCAGTCAGCTGTGCTGTGAGAGGTCAGTTTACAGTGGGTGTAGTAGCGGGACTGAGCACTGCTTTGGCCTGTATGAGTTGAACCTTTCCAGATTTTGTTCTTCTGATCATAAGTCTTAGTTTGAGACTTACGCGCTTGGACATGGTTTGAATCCCCGTTTGGTCTGTCCCGCACTCTTTGTGAGAGTTTGCCTCATCGTGGGCGGCGTTGCACCTATCTACCAGCTCGAGCAGATCAGCCAGCGTGGAAGCACCTCACTCCGCCGTGATAACTGGCAGCTCAGAGGACATTGTGTGTCATGCAGCTGCTCACAGCGGATCTTCCAGAATGGGAAATCCATTCAGAGATTATCACGAAACGTAGTATTAGACCGGACATGATACTCAACGCAGATTCATCAAAACAAATGATCCTGATTGACCTTATTGTGCAGTATGAAACCAGAATGCAGCAATCTCAAATCCACAAGGCTGAGAGAGAAGTATATCAGTCTGGCCAGCAGCTTGAGGGAATGAGGATTCCAAGCCAAAGTCTTTGCCATAGAGGTTGGAGCTCTGGGAAGCAGGAAGAGGAGGTGTAGGCTCATCAGCCGATGATCTCTGTATAACTGCGTCAAGCTTTCCCAAGAGTTCCTACTAGTCAAACCAGTACATTTGTGGACACTTCTATCCAATCCCTCGTTCCAATGTATCAATACTTCACCGGAAATGTTCTTTGCCCCGGTTTTGGTTATTAAAAAAAAAAAGACACAATGGGTTGGACTACCATTGTAACAAAAAAAACCCAACAACAAAGATACTGAGTTGGGCACACCCGACATTCGAGTCAACATAAACGTGCTGAAGTAAACCTGGTTCAGGAAATTGTCATTCCGACTTTAAATGGGACACACTTTTTCTCTCCGAATATTCACACATGAATAACATGCAATTTCTCGGTCCAAAAGCATATTTGCCAAAGTAAAAACACAATCACTCCGCTAGGAATGACATGTGTGCGAATTTCTGTTTTAAAAATAAAACCAGAGACAATATGTGACTAGCTAACATAAATTTTCCATCAAAACAACGAACAAATAGCACACAAACTTTGAACAATTGAGAAAGGATGGGAACATTGGACATTCGATGACCCATGAATTAAAAAAGATGGAAAGAAATCAGCTGCAGCAAATAAGAACAGAACCTCAGTATCATCGACAGGGGAAAATGCTCAGAAAATGCTTGAAATAAAAACAGATTTCAAGTGAGAAGAATGCACAGGATCCAAGCTACTGATATTCAGAAGGAAATGAGATTGGTCAACAGCAGCTTGTGTAGTTGAAAATCAGTGTAACTGATTGCTCTATTGTCAACAGCAGCTCGTGTAGTTGAAAAACAGTTGTAACTAATTGCTCTATTGGTCAACAGCAGCTTGGGTAGTTGAAAACAGTGTAACCAATTGCTCTATTGGTCAACAGCAGCTTGTGTAGTTGAAAAACAGTGAAACTAATTGCTCTCTCTCTCTCTCTCTCTCTCTCTCTCTTCTCTCTCTCTCTCTCTCTCTCTCTCTCCCCACTGCCTTTTTCCACGGCTATGCTTCTCTAGCTCTTTGCCTGGGCATGCGTATCTGTTATGTATCCACCTCCCTCTCGCCAACTCTGCGCGCGTGTGTGTGTCTGTCCGTCTCTCCTAGCGTTCGTGCTGCGTGTTTAATCACCATGATAATAAAGAAAACAAAAACAGTTCACCAGAAAACCCGATGACCTATCTTCGTTATAAACCTAACTAGCCATCTATTGTCAACAAGAGATGAGAAAGGAGCTGGTTGGATAATGAACACAGGGACAGCTGTTTTTGTTTTTAAGTTCTAAATACAGTATTTTGATGCCTACTTCCTGTTGTTGGCTTCTTCTTGTGTGTGTGTGTGTGTGTGTGTGTGTGTGTGTGTGTGTGTGTGTGTGTTATTTTATTTTATTTTTTTAGGTAACCAGTTTGACTTATTCACTCTAAGGAATTTAAAGAACGGTTTAAACAGAGCTTGATTCAAAATATCGAAATGACAACGAAGAGCAACAAGCAGCTAATTGCTTTTATCGTGCTCTTGAGATCTTAGTGACATTGCATTGAAAAAAGGAATTTAAAGAACGGTTTAAACAGAGCTTGATTCAAAATATCGAAATGAAATCGAAGAGCAACAAGCAGCTAATTGCTTTTATCGTGCTCTTGAGATTTTTGAGTGACATTGCATTGACGCTTCACATGATAACTGGTGAACATCGCGCCAGTACTGTTAACACTATCTACCGACCTACTTACCGATATAGCAATCGCTAACATTGTCAAAAAAATGTCCGTTCTCGTCCGTTTTCAGTCACTCAACATGTTAGTTAAGCAGACGTACAGATATGCAGCACGCTTTTTGACATTCTGTTTCATCAAATCAATTTGGCTGAAATTTGCTTACGTTAATAACTTGTTGTTGTTGTTGTTGTTGCTGCTGTCCCATCTTCTGTGTCACCTCGGTGACATTGCACCCACGCCGTTCATTCCGAGCTCCCATCCACAGCCACAGCCCGGCCCGCCTCCCGCAGCTCCAGCACCGGCAATACACAGGAAGCAGTCATGTGGTCAAGAGGCAACCCGCCGGAGGAGACACTGCACTGCCGCCGAGTCACTTCGGTGGTGTTCAGTAGTGCCTGTTCTGATCCAAAAAAACGCAGGACACCACCCCCTAAGTCCCTATTGACGACAATAATTGCTTTGTCGCGGAGCCGGCTTCGCTGAGCTCTCCTCTGGAGGGCGCAACACGTCCGTCTAACGACAGCCCTTATGAACTTGCCGAAACCGGTGACCCCGACGGAATCATACCAAGGCCATAGACGCGGAGAGGACATCAAAGCTGAGGTCACTATGAGAGCAGGTCAAGACGGGCCACAGAATCCGAGACCGTTTTTTTAATGTTGATCGATGAGAATGAGGATGATGCTACGAATTTCCACCCCGGTCTGATATTGCATGACACGCCTGTACTCAACGCTTACTTTCATAATATATCCCGGCGTTAACCAGGCACGAGAGATACAGATACCTGCAGTGTTCGTCATGGAATTTGAGCAACACTCTCCTGTGTGGTCCCAGTCTTCCCGACTGAGCCTGTAGCAAACTTAACTCTGGGTAGGAGCCGGTCGGGGCAGAAAAATTCCACATGACTCTGATGGGAATCGAACCAACGACCGCCCAGTCGGGAGTCCGCGACGCTAACCACTTCGCCATGAGGCTGGTACGTTATTAATATATTTGTTATTAGCATGAAAATTGGGAATCTCTTTCAAGAGCATTTGAACTTCAATATTTTTTACAGAGATTTAAAATCGTGTTTACATGGACTAAATTTAAGAGGTGATAATAGTGTCTGCTTCTCAGTCCTGACCACAGACACAACATGGGTTGTTAATTTTCTTTAACTTTTAGCCTCAAGTCTACGACTTATCTGTTGTTCACGTTATCATACAGTTCTGAGTGCAAGTCTTCTAAAGATTTTTTTTTTTTAAACCGAGAATCAGAAGTTATGCCGAAATGATCGATCTCAGCGTGATAAAAGATGAAGCAATATCCATATAGGCCTACGATTTTCAACGCATTCGTGTTAACTTTATACTTACTGCTTTTCAATCAAGAAAGTCACTGGATACCTATGTCCTGTTAATCTGTTCATTCCATTGACTTTGAAGTGCAGAACCAAGACACTTATGTTGGTTGGTGCTTTATGAACGATTAGACCAAAATGTAAATGAGATGTAAAAGGATTACTGTAACGCAGTTCGTTCGTTCAGGAATACTATAACACAGTTCGTTTTATCATCGTTAACTTTTCCATGTCTTGTCCACCGACTCGTTCCAGCTAAATATTTTTCAACTATTTATACGCCAGAATCAGGTTCGCTCGGCGCTTGCCCAATATTGTGTTTCATCTCAATTTGTTTCAAATCATGCACCAGTATGACCTTTGTTGAGCGCTATGGACATGCGTATATCATCTATACAAATTCTGAATGTTGGATTAAGCGGTTTTTGTTAAACTATAATCATTAATAAATTATTTTTTAAAAAGAAATATGAGAACCTAACACTGAATCTTGGGGGACGCATGCGGAATCCTCATTTTGTTTCTCAACTGGGCGGACGAATGCAGACATTCACTGGGTCGTCGGAACTTTGGATTTAAGTTGTGAATAGCATACTTTTAAGCTACTTCGCACAAAGTTCTCGTGCGGTTTTGTTTAAATGTGGATAATCCCATGCCTTTTTTTTCTTCTTTTTTAATGTTCCTCTGAACAGTGCTTAGTGATGCCTTCCTCTTGAAAGACTTGAAAGAGCAGGCGCAGAGATTCTGAGGTGAGGATTTCAAAATATTCCTGTAGTTGTAAATCGGTCAATTCATGCAGTTTACAGCCCAGCCGACCACACGGGGCCATGTCAGGGCAGTCATGTGGATGATTGGTTGGGAGCACAGGGCCCGGTGTTGCTCTGGTTAAAGTCAAAGCTGTTTGTACTGAGGGACACCCCCCACCCCCCCACCCCACCCCCGTCCCCTTTTTTCCCTGTTCATTTCTCAGTTTATAGGGTTTCATCCCGCTCCAACATGACATGCCATATACTTTTTGAGTGGTCGATATCCCGGTTCCGTTGCTAAAACCAACTCAAAAAAAAAAAAGAGTTGACAGTAGCCTCACATTGTGCAGAAGAAGAAGTGCCCATCAACCTTCCCACGGGCAGCCAGTTACCAGAACGTCTCACAACCTCGGGAATGGGAGACAAGATTTCCATTCGAACCCCGAGTCGAGTAAAAGTCGAGTGATCAAAAACAAACTTTCCACGGTGCAGCCATTGTTCCGCAACTACTGTTTTAACGTCTTACAATCTACACACACTGAAAAAAAAAACATCCTGAGCTTATTGCAAAGCATCGTAACGTATGTTTCCTTCTTATGTTGTAGAGCGTTCTCGTTTACTTTCTGCAGCCGAAAAAGCCTTCAAGAATGACGGAAAGTGGCGTTTAGGTGGCAGGGAGGTATGGGTGAAAATCTTTCCGGTAATATTTCCAAACGCGTCTGATAGGAAATCTTCCAGAAATATTCACAAACGGTCTAAACAACCGGCACAAAAATTAGCAGTTGCCAGTAAACAGAAACCGAAGATGGACTGAAGAGCGGAACACACAAAAACAAACCTTGACTGCGCTGTGCGAACAGAAACTCAGGTTGATGACCAGTTTCGGCATATAGCTTATCCAGCGGCTGTCGATTCTTTCCGAGATTTGTGCCTGTAACTGACTCGAAACCCGATATCCCAGTCTAACCCGTTTACCTGTCTGGGCTCTACCCCACCCCCATCTCCCCTCTTCTTCTTTCACTCAGGGCTAGTCCATTCTGTTTTGGGGGGAACAGACGGCCTGCATGCTGGTTGGTCTGTCCATATTGAGTTTGAGCATAGGAGCTTTCTAACGTGTTCAGATTTCTTGATACACAATTATTCCCATCAAGACAACCTGGAGCGTTTTCAATTATTATCATCATTCTTGTTGTTGTTGTTTGTATTACTGTTATTATTTATCACCACTATCATTACTGTTACTACTACTATCATTACTATTAGTAGTAGTTGTAGTATCATATTATGATTAGTATTATCATCATCATCATCAACACCATCATCATTTACAGATAATCAGCTCTTGCTTACTTGAAGGTAGTGGTCAGGCTAGGTGGCGAATAATCCAGGCGGAGAGGTGATGGGAGGTGAAGCGGAGGAGGGAGGGGGGAGGGGGCAGTTTACGTTGCAGACAGTAACACGAGAATGGGCGTCTGTATGTCTGTGTGGACGGAGGGGGTAGGGTGGGAGCAATACGGGCCATCCCGTATTGTCCGTAAGGCGACCTTGGGAGGGAGGCATAGTATAGTAATAAGAGCGATTGAGGCTCTACTTTTAAAGAGCCTATTCGTCTATCTAATTCTAACTTTGATTTCTAGCATTGCGTGCAAGCTCAGTTTCCCAGAAGTTATTCTTGGCAAATAGGGTTGTACAATGATGGTAGATTTTTCCAATGTTCATCCAGTCTTCTCTTGAAAGCATCCACTGATGGCGCAGAAACCACTGACTCTGGGAGATTGTTCCAAGTATTGTTGATCCTATTCGAGAAAAAATTTGCTCTAACTGCTAATTTACTTCTGCTTTTCTTCAGCTTCATTGAATTTCCTCTTAACTGGCTTTTATTGTCCTTTTCAAACATAAGTTCATGGGTGTTGTACATTCCATTGAGGTACTTATAAGTTTCAATCATATCACCCCGAAGACGGCGGTGCTCAAGACTCGGAAGCTTCAAAATTTTCAATCTATCAGGGTAGGGTTTGTCTTTGAGATGGCTCAGTGTCTTTGTTGCACGACGTTGCACATCCTCAATGTCACTACATAGACCTTTGGAATGTGGTTGCCAGACACTGTGACCATATTCCAACAGTGGCCTGACCATGCTCTTGAACAAAAATACAAAAGTTTTCTCGGACAGATAATCAAAAGATCGGCGTATAAGTCCAACCATTCTGTTGGCCCTTGATGTGGTCTGAGCAACCTGCTCTTTGAACGAGAGTTTATTATCCACTACAACGCCTAAGTCTTTTTCCTTTTCAGTTTCTTTTACTCTCACTCTTGTTTTGTTGCCATCCGACTCTTTCCCCATGTAATACTCATTTTCATTGTTCCGGCCAATCTTCAAAACACAGCATTTGTCTGGGTGAAAACGCAGTAGCCATTTGTTGGACCATTCTTGCAAGTTGTTCAAGTCGTCCTGGAGATCTGTCGGACCGTGTCCAGGACGGGGGAAATCGTGATGGTATTGCTTAAGTGCACTAAGTTGATGTATTATTAGTCAGGCTTAACACACCAAGGTTATCTTTGCACTCATACACGCATATGCACACTCATGCACCCACCAAACATTCACCTCTCTCTGGGAATGGGATGTCACGCATTCGTTTCTTTCCTAACACGACTGAGAACAAGAAATACAATTTCTATGCTACTTATAATTAATCATGAACAATCAATCACACACAATGAATAAATCAACACATTAAAAGATCAATACTTCCTAATCCCGGGTTATAATAAAATGACTTCTTACCTGGCCAGGTTTTCACACACACAACCACGCTTTCACACCACACCACAGTTCTTGAAAAAAAGTCTCTTCACGTCTTCTTCAGCACTGCTTGATGGTGATGCCCTTGGTTGACTGGCTCCAGGTTTCAGGACTGGGTCTTCGTGGTCGTCTCTGGGATCTCGACGTAGAACTCTTCTTCTTCTTCTTCACCCACCTCTGGGTTCAAATTCAGTTTGTCTGGCTTCACCCACCTCTGGGCTTCAAACTTAAGTTTCCTTCTCTTCCAGCTTGTCTTCAACCCTAAGACTTAGCTGTCTCTTCTATCTCCCAGACCACGTTTCTCTCGACCCTTTCTCTGTCCTGCTCACTCCTCTCCTCTCTCTCTCTCTCCTCTGCCTTCTCTCTCTCCCTCTCCTGGTGTTGTTCTCTCACGTTGTTCTCCCTCAGTTTATATAGGGAGGGAAACAAGGGATTCCCTTTCGGGCCATGCCTTTGTCCACGCTGCTTCTCAAACCCCTAGTTCACAAGTACCTGAATTCTCCATTCGCTACATTCTCCCACACATCAGCATTTACACACACCCCTACCTAATTGATTAGCAAACACACACATAGCACCAGATGGACATCGAAAATTCCCGCCAACTTCGGTGGTCACTTAACACAGTAATTATCTTAAAGAGGGCTACGACAACCTCCACACATATTCAGCCAGCCTGACAATAGAACCAACACAGTGACCCACGGCAATACCATCCGAATGAATCCAAGACTCCTGCTCTTCACTTGACTGTTTACACAAGAACATCAGCTGACTGAGCATTTAGCGCTCACTTGGAGCGCCGAGGTCGTAGTGGTTACATCCCTCCCCCCTTTCGCCACCGGGCAGGTCCGAACTCTCTCCTAGGTGTCATCTGTCATCTGGCCATTTCGGCCTCCTTCACACAGTTCGGCCGTGTGCGTTGGGTAAGGTACCCTGGTTAATTGGCCTATTACCTATTTGTATACTACGTACAACGTCCCTTTCCCTCCAAGCGTCTAATGCCTTCTGTCAGATGTTTCACGCTCCTTGACAAATTCCCCCACTCGAAGACAATGCCCTGCATTGGCTAAAACTTAACATTCAAGGAGATGAAACTCTCATAATTTTCCCATTTAAACCAGTGCTAATATCAGCATCTCATAAGCCTACTTACACCAAAGAACGCACGCAAGATGTGTCTTGCAACAAAAATTAGAGAAAAATCAATACATACACACTATCCAAGCAAATATCAACATAGACTGGAATCTCCACCAGCCCTAAGTCATGTGGCCATAAAAGATAAACATTTTGTTTCTACGGAAATTCTCTCCCCTTCTCTTCATACACGTGGCCCGCAACCAGCCACGTCACGCATACGCGACACTGCACAAGACCATGCACACACTACATATTTACAGTGCCCGGCTGAAATAGTCTGCCCCACATTCTCTCGTCCAGGTATGTATTTGATGTGGAAGCGGTAGGGTTGGAGTGTCATTGCCCATCTCAACACTCGGCTATTCTTCAGTTGAGCTCTTTGCAGGAAACGCAGGGGCTGGTGGTCCGTCTCCAATATGAATTCCTTTCCGTAAAGATACTTCTGGAATTTCTGGATTCCCCACACGACAGCCAGACATTCCTTTTCCATGGTGGCATATGCTGATTCCCCTTTATTGAGTTTTCGACTAGCATAGCGCACCGGGAACAGTTTTCGATCATGCTCCTGCAGCAACACGGCTCCCAAACCAATGCCAGAGGCGTCTGTTCTGAGAACGAATGGTCTGGAGAGGTCTGGAAGTTTCAGGATGGGATATGAACCTAGCCTCTGCTTGACAGTCTTCAGCGCCCTCTCAGCTGCCTCTATACGCTCCTTTTCAAATTTCCTCCTTTCAGCCCTTTCATCTCTCTCAGTCTTCTGCTGAGTTTCAATGAATCTACGCAGTTCATCTCCTGTATATCCCAGTTTCTCCCCTAAACTCATCAGTTTCTCAATGGGAGTAAAACTTTCCTCAGCCATTTCTTTTTTCCGATATGTTTTAGCACCACTAAAACAGTTACGCTTATAGACCCGGAAAAAGTTAGTACACAGTTTATCTACTAAACGTTACGAGTACACCAACTAGTGGTAATGTTCCTAACACAAAGGAGCCTTAATCTTAAACCACAGCTTCTGTGAGAGTTAAGACTAGAACCTCGTTCTTCGTTTCTCTGAACGACCTTTGATTAATACAACCACCCTACACACAAGTCAATACTCAACACTCAAAGAACTAAAGGAAATAATTAGAAGAGCTAATTATAATTGCCTTTAGTGGACGCTTCGCCCCAGTACTACTCTAGTACTCACTTTGTTTCCCTCCTGAAACTAATTTGGGCCATGCAATCCTGGCAGGCTCGCCACTTTGCCCAGGACGGGGGAAATCGTGATGGTATTGCTTAAGTGCACTAAGTTGATGTATTATTAGTCAGGCTTAACACACCAAGGTTATCTTTGCACTCATACACGCATATGCACACTCATGCACCCACCAAACATTCACCTCTCTCTGGGAATGGGATGTCACGCATTCGTTTCTTTCCTAACACGACTGAGAACAAGAAATACAATTTCTATGCTACTTATAATTAATCATGAACAATCAATCACACACAATGAATAAATCAACACATTAAAAGATCAATACTTCCTAATCCCGGGTTATAATAAAATGACTTCTTACCTGGCCAGGTTTTCACACACACAACCACGCTTTCACACCACACCACAGTTCTTGAAAAAAAGTCTCTTCACGTCTTCTTCAGCACTGCTTGATGGTGATGCCCTTGGTTGACTGGCTCCAGGTTTCAGGACTGGGTCTTCGTGGTCGTCTCTGGGATCTCGACGTAGAACTCTTCTTCTTCGTCTTCTTCACCCACCTCTGGGTTCAAATTCAGTTTGTCTGGCTTCACCCACCTCTGGGCTTCAAACTTAAGTTTCCTTCTCTTCCAGCTTGTCTTCAACCCTAAGACTTAGCTGTCTCTTCTATCTCCCAGACCACGTTTCTCTCGACCCTTTCTCTGTCCTGCTCACTCCTCTCCTCTCTCTCTCTCTCCTCTGCCCCCTCTCTCTCTCTCTCCTGGTGTTGTTCTCTCACGTTGTTCTCCCTCAGTTTATATAGGGAGGGAAACAAGGGATTCCCTTTCGGGCCATGCCTTTGTCCACGCTGCTTCTCAAACCCCTAGTTCACAAGTACCCTGAATTCTCCATTCGCTACATTCTCCCACACATCAGCATTTACACACACCCCTACCTAATTGATTAGCAAACACACACATAGCACCAGATGGACATCGAAAATTCCCGCCAACTTCGGTGGTCACTTAACACAGTAATTATCTTAAAGAGGGCTACGACAACCTCCACACATATTCAGCCAGCCTGACAATAGAACCAACACAGTGACCCACGGCAATACCATCCGAATGAATCCAAGACTCCTGCTCTTCACTTGACTGTTTACACAAGAACATCAGCTGACTGAGCATTTAGCGCTCACTTGGAGCGCCGAGGTCGTAGTGGTTACATCCCTCCCCCCCTTTCGCCACCGGGCAGGTCCGAACTCTCTCCTAGGTGTCATCTGTCATCTGGCCATTTCGGCCTCCTTCACACAGTTCGGCCGTGTGCGTTGGGTAAGGTACCCTGGTTAATTGGCCTATTACCTATTTGTATACTACGTACAACGTCCCTTTCCCTCCAAGCGTCTAATGCCTTCTGTCAGATGTTTCACGCTCCTTGACAGACCGTTTTCAGTATCACTTCTCACATAAAGCTTTGTATCGTCTGCAAACATCTTGGCAGTAGTCTTCAACCCTCTAGGCAAGTCATTTATGTATATAACAAACAGCATCGGCCCAAGCACAGATCCTTGTGGAATACCACTTGTCACACTGCCTTCTGATGAACTGGCTCCGTTGATGACGACTTTTTGTCTCCTGTTACTTAGAAAATCTGCTATCCAGTCTAGGACTTTACCTTTTACTCCACTTGCAGACAGTTTCTGTATAAGCCTCCTGTGTGGGACAGAGTCAAAGGCCTTCTGATAATCCATATAGACCACATCAACTGAGCCCCCCTCTTCCAGTGTACTCGTCCATGAACCTAGGGCTTCAAGCAGTTGCGTGGTACAGGAACGTCCTGGCACAAATCCATGTTGATGCTCTGATATCAGCTCGTTGCTGATCAGGTGGTCCAGAATTTGCCCTCTCACCATTTTCTCCATAATCTTGCACACTACACAAGTCAAACTCACAGGACGGTAGTTGTTCGCTACAGCCTTGCTTCCCTTCTTAAATATTGGGGACACAAACGCCATTTTCCATTCCTTCGGGAGCTGACCTGTATCTAGTGACTTTCTGAACAGCATGGTTATTGGTTGGGCTAATTCTTCTGCTGCCTGTGCTAGGATACTGGGTGGGATGCCGTCTGGACCGGATGCCTTGTTCTTGTCCAACTTAGTAAGTATCTTTTTGACTGATTCTGTTGTTATTTCAAAGTCTTCAAGTTCATACTCATATCTTTCAAATTCAGGGAGTGGTCCTGGATCCTCGACAGTAAAAACACTCTGAAAAAAGTTGTTTAGCAGCTCCGCCTTCTCCTCATCTGTTTCGGTTTTCGTGCCATCACTCTTCTTTAGGTCTGCAATTCCTGTCTTATTTTTCAACTTAGAGTTAGTGTAATTATAGAAGACCTTCGGATTCGTTTTAGACTCTGCAGCTACTTTCTCTTCATATTTTCTGTTTGCATGGCGGCAGTCTTTCCTCGCTCTGTTGTTTGCTCTTGTGTAGGCCTTTTTATCCTCATCGTTGTCACTTTGATTACACTTTCTAAATAGCTGGTGTTTTGTTTTTACAGATGACAAAGTATTTGGGTTCATCCATGGTTTCTCTTTTCTTCCTGATGTTCTTACCAGCGGTGTCGATTTCTCCACTGCTTTCACAATGTTCTCTTTAATAAAGTTCCATGAGTCGTTTACACTTTTATCTTTCAATTCAGTCTCCCACTCAACGCTTCCCAGCTGCTCTATCAGTGTCTCAACATTTGTTTTTCTGAAGTTCCTTAGTGTTTTTCTAGGCGTTTCACCTGCTTCTAGGGATAACCTCATCACCAGGCAAACATGATCACTCTTTCCAATAGCTGCTTCAACTCTCAAGTCAGTGATTAGTTCTTCAGTGTTTGTGAAAATCAGATCCAAAGTGTTAGCTTTCTGGCCTTCTCTGTAACGGGTTGGAGTCTTCTGGTGCTGAATGAATAATGCATCCTTCGTGGCATTCAAAAACTTTGTTGCTATGTGGCCTTCACCGACTGTACTTGTTTCAGTGTTCCAATCGATTTGTGGAAAGTTAAAATCCCCCATGATCAGCTTGTGTGTGGCCCTCCTTTGGGATATAGTATCAAAAAGGTTGTTCAGTCTAGCAGCATTGTCTACTGGGCTTTGTTCACACCTGTATACGAGTCCAATGAGTAGGCTTTCTCCATCTTTCAGCTTACATTCCACAAATACTTTCTCAGTATAGGTGCTGTCTATGTCATCGCATAATGAAGGCTTCAGGGTGCGACGAACATACAGGAGTATACCTCGTCCTTCCTCTTCTAAGTTATGATACATTTCATAATCATCCATAGATAGCTCACTGTCCTGTATAACACATCTCGCATTCTTGGGCTTGACCTCAGTGATTCCAATAATGTCTGGCTTGTATATTTCTACCACAACTGAAAGTTCGTTTCTTTTATTCATAAGTTGATCAACGTTGGTATACAAACAAGTACAGTTTTCAAAATTTTCTACACATAATTTTGAACGAAAGTTTGAAGAAAAACAAGAAGAAGAACTGGTGTTAAAACTATTTGCAATCTTGAGTTGCATGGGTTCTACTCTTTTACTGTCCCCTTCTGCTCCTGCCACCCGCGCGGATACCTTCCAATGTTGACGACTCGGCCGTTCCTTCTCACCCAGCGAGCATACTCGTCCTTCGAGTTTTTTGACTCCTCTTTCTTGTTCTTAAGTTCCTGATACAATTCTCTGTCTTCTCTTTTCTCTTGCTGTGTCATGTCCCTCCTCATACCAACTGTCAGGTAGAGTCTTCCCTCTTCTCCTTCACGGTCATCTTCATCAGCGTCTTTCTTGGCTGCAATAAATTTTCTCAGCATCTCATCCCTTGCTCCTTGGTTTTCGAATCTCAACAGAATTGGTTTACATGACTTATTGTGTCCCTTTGCTTGTGCTCCCTCAGACTTTTCTTTCTCATCGTTTTTGTTGGCTTGTAGCTGTGTTCCTTCAAGCTTGTTCTTTCCTCCTCTGTCTTTTCTGCTGAACAGCCTCCTCATGTCAATAGGTGGGTTAGTCACTCCTATTTCTTCCATGATCTGATCAATCTTATTCCATGTGTCGTACATGAAGTTCTCATCGTTTTTGTTGGCTTGTAGCTGTGTTCCTTCAAGCTTGTTCTTTCCTCCTCTGTCTTTTCTGCTGAACAGCCTCCTCATGTCAATAGGTGGGTTTGTCACTCCTATTTCTTCCATGATCTGATCAATCTTATTCCATGTGAACTGTGTCACCGGTCTCCAACGAATCCCTAAGCTGTTGCATGCCGACCACTGGACAGAACTCTCACGTTACTCTCGTTCCTGTCGGAGTGTGACTTCCTCACGTGAAACGCGGGAAACGCTCTATGCATGAATGTGCTGGGAGTGATTCAGACTCTGATGAGAAAAAAACAAAGTCGGAAAGTAGTGAGTTCGAACGGATGACAATTTTCCCTGCATGCCAGCATGCCAGTATTACTCCCGTAAAAAATTAAGTACCCCTCTCTCTCTCTCTCTCTCTCTCTCTCTCTCTCTCTCTCTCTCTCTCTCTCTCTCACACACACACACACACACACACACATACGCACACACACACACACACACACACACACACACACACACACACACACACACACACACACACACACGTCGAATCAGGGGGGATGGGGGGAGGGGGGGGCTGAAAGAAGGCTGTCCACCCATACCCTCTCTCGTAAGATGTGACGCTTATACATGCATAAATCATACACACACACACTGCCCCCAAAATGCAGACTATCGCGCACCGTGACATCATGGAAACACGGGATACATTGCCTAAAGAAACAGAGAACGTCACAGTAACTCAGAAAACAGGGACATCACAATAAAAAGGAATCAAGATAGAACGATGTGATTTTAATCAAAGAGATTGTGAGGGATCAGATTGCAGAGCTGGGACGAAAGAAATCCGTGTACGACAATGAGGATGTTCACACATCAGGCTTGAAGTTCTCTTCTGACAAAATTAACAATCAACATATATGACAGTGAGGAAATTCGTAAGTTAGGTCTGTCGTTCTCTTCAGAGACAAAACTAATCAAACTGACAGTGAGGAATTCAAACAACAGGTCCGATGTTGTCTTCAGAGACAAAACGGATCAAAATGATGAGGAATTCACGGATGTTGTCTTCAGAGACAGAAGGAATCAAAATGACGATGAGTAATTCACTGGTGTTGTTTTCAGAGACAGAAGGAATCAATATGACAGTAAGGAAATCAGAGAATAGATCCGATGTTGTCTTCAGAGACAACAGGAATCAACATGACGATGAGGAATTCTGAGAGTAGGCCTCTGTGACGGGTCTTCCGACGTCTGCCCTCGTTATTAAGATATGATTATCACATACAGGGACGAATGGGGTATGGACAGAATCATTCATATCTCCACAAACAAATTGTGCTCTCACATTGGCACACGTATTTTGCCACTCACATCGGCCCTCACAAAGGTGACGGGAAATCAGTAACATTTAAAGAAAAATGAAATTTTATTCAACTTGACTCGGAGCCGCATTCCAATTTTCTGGTTACACGCATGTAAACACAAGAAAGATATAAAACATTCGGAACTTGCCAGCTGTTTTCCTAGGTTGAAAAGTTCGGTTCCTTCATCAGTCAATACCAATACGGTCGCGTTGACCTCCATGAAGCTGCCACACTGTTCGTGTTTGCTCGATTGGCCAAGTCCCAGGTGGGGGATGCTGGCAGTGTAGCTGTAGTTACTCTTCGGATCAAGTCTCCCGGACTCCCCTACAGTTCGCCCTCTCCACGTAAAGGGCTCCTGTCGGCCTCTCCCACAGGCCTTCTGGTGCTGAAGACACACCGCCGATGGCTGGCAGCTCGCTGTCTTGGCTTCAACAGGCTGACACGTCTGGCTGATTTCCGTCCTCATACCGGAGACAATTCTCTGCCGTCGTCGGCTCAAACCTCCACTTTACGTAACGTCCTTCCAGCCTTGACTTTGCCTCGCTGTATTTTCCTGAGCCCTCTGCTAGACGGGATGATTTCACTTTCACCAAGGGAGTCATACTTTCACTGGTGTTCTGAGCGCCTTGTATTCAGTTCTCGAACAAAGAGGAACCGAGTCACAGTGGTTCAACCAATAGAATCACTGGTCACACACGCACGCACTCACACCACACAAACCTGACGACTTATACCAACAACCGTGAAAATCTAGCTCGCGAGTCTCCAAATTATTTTGGTTCAACCAATGGAATCACAAATGCAGCCCTAGACAAGCATGATAAAGCGTTGGCACCGTGTATTCAATGCATAAATCTAATTCTAGCTCGCGTGCGATTCCCCTAAGCTACCCAATGTACCAATAGCCCAGACCTCTCCACAAGTCAGGACCTGATGCTTCAAGCGTCTGCATCCACCCATAGCCAACAAGGTGCAAAGCATCTAACAGGTGAAAGCCTTCCTAAAGGTGTTCACCATGCAGGCTGAGGAAACCTGTACGGACATCGAGATGAACTTCCAGATTGACAATCCCCAAACTAAGACGTCGACACCCAGCCCAAATTGCCTCTCCTTAACCCCACCGGAGAACCTAATGAATAGCCGTTGGTGGAGGTGAGACGCTGACGTCAAACCGGCTACAGTGTGAAAGGGGTTTGGCATCAGAACGGTTCACGTCTCTCAATGTTACGTGATGATGCCACTGTCGAAATGGTGTCTGACTAAGTGGTGTCTTTACAGACACGAAAGGAATCAAGCTATGTTCTGCTTTTTTGCTTGGCGGCCGCGACGAAAAATTTACTACAGTGCATTTCATTTCCATCAGGCGGCAAAGCTGTAAATTTGGAGTATGTGCACAAGTGCAGGTGATCGCCGCGAAATCGTACATAGCGCATGTACTGCACGAGCTTCAATAACTAGTGTCAAATTGTTATTCATAAATTTTCTGACTGGTGCAAGTGGCAATCATTTTGTTTGTCGCGCACACGGAATGTTTGCGTGGTTACTGTCAACAATGTGTGTGTGTGTGTGTGTGTGTGTGTGTGTGTGTGTGTGTGTGTGTGTGTCCTTCATTTAACGTCTATCCACTATTCGTGATATTAGACAAAAATGACAGCAATCTAGTGTGGTGTGTGTGTGTGTGTGTGTGTGTGTGTGTGTGTGTGTGTGTGTGTGTGTGCGTGCGTGCGTGCGTGCGTGCGTGCGTGCGTGCGTGCGTGCGTGCGTGCGCGCGCGCGCGCGCGCGCGCGTGCCTTTATGTGTGTGTTCAATCCGGTTAGTATGTAACCTTCGTTCAAAAATAAATTGCACACTTTAATCCGGAGCCTTGTGACAGAGCAAACATCGGTGATACCAGTGCTTGTAATACGATCAGGGGTGGCTAAAACATGACTTATAAGTTATTGGGAAATCATGAACACATCCACGTCCTTCTCCACAACATGCCTTTTCAATATTGGCAGTCCAAAAGTAAACCGTGTGTATTACACAAGTAAGCTTACCGTCGGTGCAGACACAACAATAATTTACACCACGATAGTATTTTGCGTTCACGGCTTAGTTGTTTGACCCGTTTTAGCCTCGTGTCTAAAGCAGGTAGGCAAGGCACACTTTTCACGGAGAATTTGCAGCCGATGGTACGTAGAAGCCCTGCTGCACACCCAGCGAGGGTCACAACAACTCCAGCTCATACAGACCGTTAAAGCCCATGCAACAGTACACCTCCCCTCCTTTGTCCCACCGCACGTCCACTTTGCCCTGGGCACTCTTGCCGTACAGATGCACAGCTCGCGCTGACGGAACTGCCGTCACTGTGCCGGGTCCCCGGTCCGTCTGCACACAGAGAGCACACAGAGAGTGCGTCCCACTGTTCTCTGATTTTATGTCACGGTTATTTCACGGTTCTCTACTGTTGTGTCACTGTTCTTTATCATGCTGTTACTGTTCTCTTTTGTTATGTCACGGTTCATTACTGTGTTTTTACTGTTCTCTACTGCTGTATCACGGTTCTGTATTGTGCTGCTTCTATTCTACTCTTCTTTACTGTGCTGCCACTGGTCTCTACTGTTCTTTATTGTGCTGTTATTATCACGCCGTTTTTACTGTGCTGTCACTGTTCTTCACTGTGCTGTCACTATACCTCCGTTTTTACTGTGCTGTCATTATACTGCCGTTTTTACTGTGCTGTCATTATACTGCCGTTTTTACTGTGCTGTCACTGTTCTTCATTGTGCTGTCACTATACTGCCGTTTTTACTGTGCTGTCACTGTTCTTCACTGTGCTGTCACTACACTGCCGTTTTTACTGTGCTGTCACTGCTCTTCACTGTGCTGTCACTACACTGCCGTTTTTACTGTCTGTCACTGCTCTTCACTGTGCTGTCATTATACTGCCGTTTTTACTGTGCTGTCGCTGCTCTTCACTGTGCTGTCACTACACTGCCGTTTTTACTGTGCTGTCACTGCTCTTCACTGTGCTGTCATTATACTGCCGTTTTTACTGTGCTGTCACTGCTCTTCACTGTACTGTCACTACACTGCCGTTTTTACTGTGCTGTCACTGCTCTTCACTGTGCTGTCATTATACTGCCGTTTTTACTGTGCTGTCACTGCTCTTCGTGTGCTGTCACTATACTGCCGTTTGTACTGTGCTGTCACTGTTCCTGCCGTTTTTACTGTGCTGTCACTGTTCTTCACTGTGCTGTCACTATACTGCCGTTTTTACTGTGCTGTCACTGTTCTTCACTGTGCTGTCACTATACTGCCGTTTTTACTGTGCTGTCATTGCTGTTCACTGTGCTGTCATTATACTGCCGTTTTCACTGTGCTGTCACTGCTCTTCACTGTGCTGTCACTGCTCTTCACTGTGCTGTCACTATACTGCCGTTTTTACTGTGCTGTCACTGCTCTTCACTGTGCTGTCACTATTCTGCCGTTTTCACTGTGCTGTCACTGCTCTTCATTGTGCTGTCACTGCTCTTCACTGTGCTGTCACTATACTGCCGTTTTCACTGTGCTGTCACTGCTCTTCACTGTGCTGTCACTATACTGCCGTTTTCACTGTGCTGTCACTGTTCTTCACTGTGCTGTCACTATACTGCCGTTTTTACTGTGCTGTCATTGCTGTTCACTGTGCTGTCATTATACTGCCGTTTTCCCTGTGCTGTCACTGCTCTTCACTGTGCTGTCACTGCTCTTCACTGTGCTGTCACTATACTGCCGTTTTCACTGTGCTGTCACTGCTCTTCACTGTGCTGTCACTATTCTGCCGTTTTCACTGTGCTGTCACTGCTCTTCACTGTGCTGTCACTGCTCTTCACTGTGCTGTCACTATACTGCCGTTTTCACTGTGCTGTCACTATACTGCCGTATTTACTGTGCTGTCACTGCTGTTCACTGTGCTGTCACTGCTGTTCACTGTGCTGTCACTACACTGCCGTTTTTACTGTGCTGTCACTGCTCTTCACTGTGCTGTCACTGCTCTTCACTGTGCTGTCACTGCTCTTCACTGTGCTGTCACTACACTACCGTTTTTACTGTGCTGTCACTGCTCTGCACTGTGCTGTCACTATACTGCCGATTTTACTGTGCTGTCACTGCTCTTCACTGTGCTGTCACTGCTCTTCACTGTGCTGTCACTGCTCTTCACTGTGCTGTCACTATACCGCCGTTTTTACTGCACTGCTGTCACTATACTGCCGTTTTTACTGTGCTGTCACTGTTCTTTACTGTGCTGTCACTGTTCTCTACTGTTCTTTATTGTGCTGTCACTATAATGCCGTTTTTACTGTGCTGTCACTGTTCTTCACTGTGCTGTCACTATACCGCTGTTTTTACTGTGCTGTCACTGTTCTTCACTGTGCTGTCACTATACCGCCGTGTTTACTGTGCTGTCACTGCTCTCCACTGTGCTGTCACTGTTCCTGCCGTTTTTACTGTGCTGTCACTGTTCTTCACTGTGCTGTCAATACACCGCCGTTTTTACTGTGCTGTCACTGTTCTCAACTGTTCTTTACTGCACTGTCATTACACTTCTGTTCTTTACTGTGCTGCCACTCGAAAGAGGTCGAAACTCGTCGTGTTTTGTCTTGTGATTCGTTTGTCCATGTTGTCTGCCGGAGTTACTTAAAACACTCTCTAAGATTTGTTGTATCACTGTTTGTTTTTGTTTTGTTTTGTTTTTGTTTTTTTATTTTACTTTGCCGTCACTGTTCTCTATTGCTGCGACACAGTTCTTCACTGTGCTGTCAATTTTCTTCTGTACTTTCACTTTGCTGCTATTTTTACGGTGTTGCTCTGTGTGTGTGTGTGTGTGTGTGTGTGTGTGTGTGTGTGTGTGTGTTGTGTGTGTGTGTGTGTGTGTGTGCGGGAGAGAGTCACTCTGTGTGTGCGAGAGAGAGAGAGAGAGAGAGAGAGAGAGAGAGAGAGAGAGAGAGAGAGAGAGAGAGAGAGAGAGAGAGAGAGAGACAGACAGACAGACGACGGATAGAAAGAGAGAGACAGACAGAGAGAGACAGAGAGAGAGAGAGAGAGAGAGAGAGAGAGAGAGAGAGAGAGAGAGAGTGTGTGTGTGTGTGTGTGTGTGTGTGTGTGTGTGTGTGTGTGTTGTCAAGTCGTCTATAGGCAACCCACCACGGGAGACACTGCACCGCTGCCTTGTCGCTTCATTGGTGTTCAACGGAGCCTGTTCTGTTCAGTGTGCTCAGGATACCATCTTCTACGTCCCCTACTGACGACAACAACTGCTTAGTCGCGGAGCCTGCGTGAAAGAGAGTCCTCCTCCAAAGGGCGCTACCACGTACGTCTGTCCATCGACAGTCCCCATGAACTTGCCGACACCGGCAACCTCGACACGAACCCATTAGAGTCGCAGACATGAAAAGGAAACGCAAACCTGGGTTCACTATGAAAGCATGACATTAAGGGCCACAGACTACGCCGTTTTTAATGCTGGTCGATGAGATTGAGGATGATGAAGGTGATGCTATGGAGTTCCGTTCTGGTCTGAGACTGCATGACAGGACTGTACTCCACGCTGACTTTCATAATGTATCCCGGCGTCAACCAGGCCCGAGAGATGCAGACACCTGCATCATTAGTCAGGAAATTTGAGCAACAGTCCCAAAGACGCATCCGCTGAGTGGATGAAACTCGACTGTGTGGGTCCAGAAATTCCGAAAGGAACCCAAAGTAAACTCAGCTCTGGGTAGTAGCCAGTCACGTGTCGAAAAATCCAACAAATATAAATGGCTGTGACGGAAATCGAACCCAGGATCTCCCAGCCTGGAATCCCCGATGCTAACCACTCCGCCACGGCGGCAAACTGTGACACTGTTGTTTTACTATGCCGTCACTGTTCTCTACTGGTTATTTTATTTATTTATTTATTTTTTTTTTTTTTACTGTATTCCCACTTATTTCTATTTCTGTCACTGTTCTCTATGGCTGCGTCATGGTTCTCATTCCTGTGTCAATATTTTGACTGCTTTGTCAGTAATTTTCCTGGCTGTTCATAGTTTTAGGCTTCTTTGTCAGTGTTCTCTGCTCTTCTGTCACACTTCTGTACTGCTGTGTTACTTTTTTTTATACTGCTGCGTCATTTTGCCCGTTGAAATGTCAATGTTCTCCACTGTTCTGTGACTAATTTTTGCTGTTTTATCATTGTTCTCAACCGTTATGTCAGTGTTATCTACTGTTCTGTCAATGTTATCTACCGCCGTGTCAAACACTGACAAAACTCACGCACGTGCACGCACGCGCATGCACACAATCGTAAAAATGTGTGTGTGTGTGTGTGTGTGTGTGTGTGTGTTGTGTGTGTGTGTGTGTGTGTGTGTGTGTGTGTGTGTGTGAAATGCGACTTCCATCAGATTTAAACACACAGTCACCTTATTTATGGAAGTCGCATTCTTGATAAAATGTGGTAGAATTATTTACGTGTGAAACGCTCCAGATTTTTTTTGTACGGGATATGAAAACCCCTAACAACTTAATCCAAGGGCATGAAAAGCATCATACCTTCAACGATATGAAATCCTGATGACGTGCACCCGAAGAAACGAATTCATACCTTCGGAAAGTAAGGCTACCAGCTGACCGGACAAACGCTACTGCCTTGTGTTTGAAAGGTATAAAAGCAACTATATCCCACGTTAGAACGGCCCTAACCATTCTGCACACACTCTAAAACAAGACTCACCCAATTCAATCCTCTTGCAGGTCTGAGCCTCACACGGTCCCCCACTTTCAGCACCTTAGCCAGAGCCGCCCCTCGGGGTTTGGGGCTGGACGGAGAAGGACTGGACCCTGTGGCTCCCGGTAAAACAGCTCCTGTGACAGCTGCAGCACCACCATCACCTCCAGAAGCAGCGACAGCCCGGAAGGGTGGAGGTACCAACGATGCCTGTGCAGGATGATGCCTAGTGGTTTGCACCTCGGGACTGGTGGTGGTGGAGGTACGAACAGTGGCGGAAGAGGGAGTTACCAACGACAACTTCGCTGGACTGTACGTGGTATCTTTCGTCACAGGATGAGTGGTGTTGGTACGGACTGCAGAGGTGGAAGCGACGTCCATCGTCTCTCCCGCATGAACGGATGCGGTTACGGACGCAGCAGAGCTGGAGGGGGTAGAAATAGCGGAGGTGGTGTGGGTGGTTGTGGTGGTGGTGCCGATGGTGGGTAGGGAAGCGGTGACCACTGAAGCTGCAGCTGAAACGGGCGCGCTGACGGGTACATCTCGACCGGTAGGGGATGAAATGGTGGAAAGGGTATGGTGTTGGGTGGTGTTGGAGACGGGTACGGAGGTGATGGTGGCTGGGGTTGGCATGCTAGCAGCGGTGACAACCGAGGCTGCAGCTGAAAGGGGCGTGACGACTGGTGTGTCTGGACTGGGGCAGAAGAAGTGGAGTGGAGGGTCACAGGGACGGAGGTGGTGCAGACAGCGGCAGTGCCAACACCTGGGAAGGACTGACCACTGAGCCTCTCGCCACAATGGACGTGGTGTTTGGTACAACAGAACCGGGGAAACGGCGGTTATGGACGGGGTGTGGTGATGGGTGGTGGCGGTGGTGGTGGCAGTGGCGGGTGCAAGGGGAACTGTAGGGACAGTGTGGGTGACAACTGGCGTTCCTGCTGACGCATGTGTCAGGACTGACGCAGCTGAGCTGGGTGACGTCACCGTTGCTGTTACGGAATGGTCTGCACCTTCCTCACCTGTACACACGCCTCATGTAGTGTAAGCATCACAGACTGACCCCACAAGACAAAAAAAAAAGAACACTGTTACATAATGTACACAGGCAGACTGACTACACAAGACACAATAACAACAACAAAACAGTTACTTTGTACAGACAGGACAGGCCGAATGCACATGACGGCCCCCACCCCTACCCTCCACCCCCACGGGAAAGCAAACAAACAAACCAAGCATAAAAAAACGACTACCTGATGTACGCAGAGCAGACTGACCCCCAAATGACTGAATGGAAAAACGTCATTCCTGGAGGTCACCGCCACCTAAATCAGATCTCCACTAGACAACTTCCCTCGGAAAGACAGCTTCATCTCGTCGTCTGTCAAGATCTCAAAAGCGTTAAATATCTAAACTGTGCTGCTCATTCGGCTTAGAGAAACACCACAGGTGTTCTCTTCGATCTGGTATTCATAGAAAAAGAAAACAACATTAAGGGCGTTTTCTTATCAAACTTGCTCTGGTTATCGAACGAAGGGAAACACGTTTGAGAGAAAATGCATGTTCGAAGGTCAATGAGTATTGACAGTAGAGGCTCTCTGAACTCTACGTTGGCCAGAAATCTGCTCTTACCTAAGGCAGACAGAGAAGACTTGATGTGTGTAACCTTCTGGCTGTTTAGTTGCAGGTCCTTCACAGCCTTCGGGTTATCTGCCCTCCCACATTCTGCATCCACCTCTTTGGATCGTGGCTCCAATAGATTCATCATCTGCAGCATGACGTCATCGGTGCCTGACCTCTGCAGGTGGTCCATTGTAACGGCATGTGACGTCACTGCGGCCCGTGTTTTCTCCAGATCAGTGTCGCGGTCCTCCTGCTTCTGGATGATGTCATACAGCTGCTGACGCCGTTTTTCTGTGTGTTGTTGAATGTCATCAAATACTTCCTTCACGTGTCTTCGCTGTTTGTTGAATTCTTCCTTTCTTGATTGAATCTGAATAGAACAGTGGCAGCACGTAAGTCAATGGAACACTACTGGTAGCGCGCGCGCGCGCGCGTGTGTGTGTGTGTATGTGTGTGTGTGTGTGTGTGTGTGTGTGTGTGTGTGTGTGTGTGTGTGTGTGTGTGTGTGTGTGTAATAACAGACTGTGCAACAGAGTCATCTGTCTGAACGGAAACAAAGGCAATAACTTGCAGCTGGAGTGGGGATCATGTTTCACAGTAGCATCTTAGTGATTGTCTCTGGCTGCCTGCATGCACTCGTGCACAATGCGTTGCTGCTGGTCGTGTGTGTGTGTGTGTGTGTGTGTGTGTGTGTGTGTGTGTAAAGTGTGTGTGTGTATGTATGTACGCATGCCCGTGCGTTCGTGCATGCGTGCGTGTGTGCGTGCGTGCGTGCATGCATGCGCGCGTGCGTGTGTGTGTGCATGTATACATACGTAAGTGGGTGTCAGTATGCTTGTATTTGTGTATGCTGTGCGCGTGACTGACAACAGAATCGAAATTTCATTAGCTCTATGCACTTCGTTGGTGTGCTGTATGACAGAAAGTCAATCAAATCACACAGAAGGCCGGACCATCGATAGAACAGCAATCGAGTTACAGAGCACCTTAAATAAGATATAACCATTAGATACAGTATAACCACACACTGTCAAGGAACTGTTGTGTGAGAAGTCCACAGGTTTAGTTTTAATCTCAGCGTGTCTGACATTGCTGGATTGATGCCCTGGACCTTTCTGGTAGCGACAAAGCAGCAAAACTAGAAATCTCCCACCAAGAGGAGTATCAGTCAATGAACGCCACCCCTCCACCCGCCTTCGTCCGGCTCTGTCTCTCCCCCACCCCCACGACTTGCAATTATGTCACAATGATGATAATGATATCGCTCCCCATTGGTCACACACCCAGTTGTTGCATGGTTAGGGAGGAACACGAATTGCAGGCGACATCAAACAGAACAGACAGCAGCCCACCTGTTGAGCCAGCGCTGCCCCCTTCGTCCTCCATCCCTGAACTCGCCGATCCAGTTCCCCCCCTCTTCTCCTTCGCCACGTCACCCACGCCCTTCACCTCCGCACAGCTCCGGTGGCGGCTGGCGGCGCACTCCCAGCAGATGAGCTCGTGGTGATCGCTGCAGTAGACTTGGGCTGGCCTTCCCAGGTGGCTCCGACAGGACGATCGGCAGCGGGCCGACACCTCCTCGGCCGTCAGGGTGTTCAGGTCGTGGAGGGCGTGGTCCCTGGACGCTGGGATTTTTCCGGTGCTGCGTGGAACACGTGGCGCACAGTCTGACGTCGCAGTCGAAGCAGTAGGACGTGGCCGCCACGCTGCCGGGGCACACGGCACAGACTTGAGGCCCCGTGACGACCTGGTGACCCTTCACCAGGGTCTCCGTGAGCAGGTCCGTGGGCAGGGCGTCCACCAGGCTGTCCAGGTCGCCCTCACCCGAGGAGGTGGGGGACAGGATGGGGGCGCGGCAGAGTGGACACCCCCCTCCCCCTCCCTTGCCCAGCCAGGACCGGACGCAGTCTTTGCAGGCGAGGTGGTAGCAGGGGAGGAGTTTGGGCACGGTGAAGAGCTCGTGGCAGACGGGACATTCGTTGTCGTTGTCTGGCTGGGCTGCCATGCTGTCTGCAGCACACACACACACACACACACACACACACACACACACACACACACACACACACACACACACACACACACGCACACATACAAACACACTTACTCTCAAAAATGTATTCCCACACATGCACAGATTAAAAGATACACAGATGTAGGTGCAGATAAAACGAAACAAACTGAAAAGCTGGCTTAATAGACAACACAGAAAACATAGAATCAATAAGATCCAAGCGCCGAGGCTTAGTCTAGCTACGACATACATTTAAAAAATTGTTTGTTTGTTTCCTTTCTCATCTTCCACACGCACTCTCTCTCTCTCTCTCCTCTTCTCTCTCTCTCTCTCTCTCTCTCTCTCTCTCTCTCTCTCTCTCTCTCTTACAAATCTCATGCATGTATCTGCACAGAAACAAGCGCGTGCACACGCACAAGGTGTCAGAACTGGAGTCCTGTATATAAAGGTTGCAGTTAGCGCTCATAAAAGGACAGTCAAAAATTCTGACTGCTTCACTTACTCACCAGAGCTCGTTACTATTTCTGGTGAATCGGGAAGAAACCAATGGCAGAGCATTTTTAAAACACTTTTCTTTTTTTTCAATCTTAGCTTTTCATGGTAACGCGTATGTTGTTCATGTCGATGACGGGTGGATTTATGTGAAATATAAGCTGAATCAGAAACTACATTATCTCGACTTCGTGTTTTGTCTTTCATCCCATAGGTTCCAAACTTCAATGGGAGTTCGTCAGGGCTATCTTCTAGTTTTCACACTTTTCAACCTATTCCTGGGACGATTCGTAACTGTCGCACTTTATGATCACGTCAGTTCAGTCAGCACTGGACAGAGAACCCTCACGATCCATCGCTTCGCAGTCAACATCGCTGGGTAACCTGGCAAGCGATGAACAAGAGCTCGTCCAGCTTGTTGAAGACTGGATGAAATGTCAACAAGATTTGGCAACAGACATCAGTGCCGAGAAGACCAAGCTAACGGCCTCCTAAACACCCCCATGACCACGATAACGGAAACTAGGAAAGGTGCATTTACCTGTGATCAATCAGCAGCAGTGATGGATCCAAACCGGAAATCCTCTCAGGACAGCGAAGACAACCACAGCACTGTCCAGACTGGAACCTGTGTGGGGGAACAATAACATCTCCATGAAACACAAAGATCACGCTCCTGTCTGCATTGGTTATTTTTTTCATCTTCCTGTATCGGTGTACGTGTTTGGAACATGGGCCCACACTGCAGATCGGGAAAGAAAAAGTCAAGCCATGAGATTTAGGTGTTATCACAAAATACTAAACATCCGACACATTGACTATGTCACCACTGAACAAGTGCACTCAGCCATCATGCAGCAGGTAGGACCATACGAAGATCTGCTGACATCAGGTTACAAAACGAAAACTACGTTGGTATAGCCATGCATCACGATCCAACGGCCTTACAGCTTCTAAAACATTCTTCCGAGCACGTGCTCAGAGAGAGAGAGGGAGAGAGAGAGAGAGAGAGAGAGAGAGAGAGAGAGAGAGAGAGAGAGAGAGAGACAGACAGACAGACAGAGACAGACAGAGGGAAAGACAGAGAAACGATGGAACAACAACGCTGCAGACTGGACAGGGAAGCCATTTGCAGAGACCCAGACCTTGGGACACCAGTGACAGGGCTGGAGGAACCTGGTGAACTGTCCCTCAGTGCGGTGTCCCACTGACCCTTCATGGAAGGAAAAGGCAGCAAAAGGAAAGTGAGAGTCGAATTCGCAGTCAGACTTTCCATCCAAGCTCGAATGGAGCCGGAACAGCTCAGACAGACTCGTGATCCTGATGATCCAGGGGTGGGGGTTCGAATCTCCGCCGGCTGTTTCTGTTATGGGGAGATTTTTTTCTCTCTCTCTCTGGGAGTTAGCACTGGTTCGGAGTCAGTTTCTCAGGCAAAGTCCGACGAATGAGACTATAAACAGGTTCCGTTTGTGGAGGCGTGCGTAAGTTCTTGCGCACACGTGAAAATTCCATTACTAATTTGGTTGGTATAGATGGCACGAATACACACGACATATATCATCCTCCAAGAAAAATCGAAGGAATGGTGGAAAAAACTGAGCGAGTGATGTTCGACTGAATGATTAGAGCCAACAGGCGGCTCTTCAGTCATGGACGTTAAACCTGAATATAACAAAATAACTAAGAACCAGTGGTCAGTTGAACAACCTAGTAGATTACGAGCGCTCACCTTGCTTTTATCACTGTATCAAAAGCTCCAATCCCGGCCTTTTCACCGCCTATCAGTTGTATTGTCGTTCTGGTGGTACCGGTCTCAGGTTAGATAAGTCACCTCCTCCAATTCCAGGGATAGTTATCCCTGTCTGCCAAATTCTCTTTGGCGGAAGTGGTCTTCAAATCAGGGAACATGTGCCTGAAAAAGGAAAGGAAAGAAAAGTGAACACAGTGTGTTCGTGAGTGCTGTGCGTATGTACGCGTGCGCGCACCTGTGTGTGTGCGTGCGTGTGTGTGTGTGCGTGGTGTGGTGTGTGTGTGTGTGTGTGTGTGTGTGTGTGTGTGTGTGTGTGTGTGTGTGTGTGTGCGCGCGCGTGTGCGTGCGTGCGTGCGTGCGTGCGTGCGAGCGAGTGTGTGTGTGTGTGTGTGTGTGTGTGTGTGTGTGTGTGTGTGTGTGTGTGTGTGTGAGTTTAAGTGTATGTCAGACCAGAGGTGGAACGCTAAAGGAACGGTGAGGAGCGTTTGTGTACGTGTGCGACTGTGGTTAGTGCAATGATGCATGCTCTCGTATGCGCGTACGTGCGCCGGCGCGGGAGCACGCGCGCGTTTGTGTGTGTGTGTGTGTGTGTGTGTGTGTGTGTGTGTGTGTGTGTGTGTGTGTGTTGTGTGGTGTGATGCGATGTGATGTGGTAGTCTGTGAGAATGTGTGTGTACGCGACTGCGTTGGGTGCATGGATACAGGCTACATGTGCTTAGAATCCTCACAACTTTGGTTAGGTCTTGACGACATGGTACTGAAGTGCCGAGAAGGGCCATTACACTTCTTTTCATCCCGGAAACGGCACTTCAAAAATCCTGGGATTTCCTAACGAAACACAGGCGAAAAGTCAATTTTGAGAGCCATGAATACTAATCCTGCGAAGCGCCGAGTTGTTCGATCAGTTTTATAAATCATCACTGTTCACTCCTCGTAACGTACGCAAAACGTGAGATATATAAAGTTGAGACATCACAGAGGTGTGAGGCAAAACAATGTCGTCTGTGTGTGTGGGTGTGAGAGCGCGCGCGGCTAACTGTGAAAGCAGTCCAGTTGAATGTGAGCCGAAGCTACTTCGACTGTTATATCAATGTAGTTCGCGAGGTAGCCTGAGCTAGGCCTACTTAAAAACAGAATCGGAAATGAAATGAGGTAGGGAACAGTAAACGATAAACAGTAAACAAGTGGGGTATGTTTTGCTCCCATAAGGAAACCTAACACAGAGTAACTTTTATTCAAGACTGGCACAGCCTTTTAAACTTGAATAAAGTCAGACAAATACATAGACGAACAATCTAATAGTGGGGAAAAAAACAAGCGCAGGCCAACAACTGAACTGTCTGGCAAAGATTTGGACTTGAGGGAGGGGAGAGGGGAGGGGAGTTTGAAGATGGAGAAACTGGGAAAATAAAATTGAAAAAAAAAAAAAAAAAAATGTTACAGATATGAAAACTCTTCTCTAGCTGCATAAGGAACCATCGCAATCCCTTTTGAAGGCAGATATATTTGTATTGCCTGCTCCGAGGCGGGCGAAAGGCCTCGGAGCAGGCAATACAAATATATCTGCCTTCAAAAGGGATTGCGATGGTTCCCTTATGCAGCTAGAGAAGAGTTTTCATATCTGTAACATTTTTTTTTTTTTTTTTTTTTAATTTCATTTTCCCAGTTTCTCCATCTTCAAACTCCCCTCCCCTCTCCCCCCCCTCAAGTCCAAATCTTTGCCAGACAGTTCAGTTGTTGGCCTGCGCTTGTTTTTTCCCCCACTATTAGATTGTTCGTCTATGTATTTGTCTGACTTTATTCAAGTTTAAAAGGCTGTGCCAGTCTTGAATAAAAGTTACTCTGTGTTAGGTTTCCTTATGGGAGCAAAACATACCCCACTTGTTTACTGTCTACTTAAAAACAGTTTGCTTATTACAGACATGTACTGACCAGGCCCGACGTTGCTTAACTTCGGTGATCGGACGAGAACCGGCGCTTTCAAGACCTATCCCTGTGTCGCAAATGTTTCCGAGCACTCACCGACCTTCGCACAGTACAGTGCTGGTCGCAGGATATACACTAACCTGTCCAATATTCCTTGCGTTCTCGGCCTCGTTAGCACCTTGCCATGACGCAAACCAGGCATACAATTTGTCGTCTGCTTCCTCGGCTCTCTCAACTCAAACCAGAGCATGACGGGATAGTCTACGATTAGGGCCTACTTACTTGGACTACTGATGTACTGCAGGACTTGTTTTAAAGACTTGAGCAGACCCGACGAAGAAGGAGCACTGTACAATAGGCTAGGTCTCGTCAGCGAAAAAGGGCGGCACTCCATACAGGATCAGTGAATCAAATCGACCTTGCGCAACTAGTTCAGCTGTTTTGTAGACTCTATAAATAGAACGGGTTTCTTCTTCCTGGTCCCACCGAATGACTGCCCGTAGGACTGCATTTTTTTTTTTTTTTTTTTGGGGGGGGGGGGGGAGTGTGAAGGGGGGCAATCACTTAACTTGCTTGCGCTCTGTGTGTGTGTGTGTGTGTGTGTGTGTGTGTGTGTGTGTGTGTGTGTGTGTGATGGCCTTCTTTTTCGCTTAAAGCAATAGTTATATTTCATTCTGTTTGTGATTATTTTTGTACCTGCGGGGTGTGTGTGTGTGTGTGTGTGTGTGTGTGTGTGTGTGTGTGTGTGTGTGTGTGTGTCCGTGCGTGCATGTGAGTGCGTTTGTATTCGGGCCAATGTGTGTGTGTGTGTGTGTGTGTGTGTGTGTGTGTGTGTGTGTGTGTGTGTGTGTGTGTGTGCTGGGGAGTTAACAAAGTACAACTCTCTCTCTCTCTCTCTCTCTCTCCTCTCTCTCTCTCTCTCTCTCTCTCTCTCACTCACACACACACACACACACACACACACACCTTCACTATACCCAAGCTCGGTGACTAGGTGGGTCACATTTTAAAACATCTGTACAAAGCTTTTTCTTTTTCTTTTTTTTTAAAGATGACTGTTGCATAAAGCTTCCCATTCTCTGAGGGATATGTAACCAGGGCGAAACCGTAAAAAGATTCCTTTGAATTATGCACGCCAAAAAAAAGTAATAACTGTATAAATGATGATGATTATGATGATTCTAATAATAATAGCAAAAGTACAGACGAAGGGGCGCAGGGAGAAGGGGATGGGATCTGGGTGATTTGTGCGATATGGGCGAATATGTCACCTATGCCAAGCCTTGTGTTGCGCCAAAGGGGGTTCCACGGGTTAGAGAGTGCATGGGTACCAGGGTTTGGGGACCTCTCTCTCCCCTCCTCCCAACGCACCCCCGTTTAAAGTGGGTCCCGTCCCCCCACCCCTACCCCCCTTATTCTCAGTTGAACACACGCTAAGTCATAATATTGTTCAAAGGTCACTTTCAACGTGTATATCATGGGTAATATCGGGCTACATCAGATTGTTCCATTTTGAATCTCTGGATCAAACGTTTCCTATGGGACGGAAAGAGAGGGTTATTCCCCTTGAGCCTTCCTTGCAGGTCAGGCTCTTCGTGCCGTCGGCTGGACGCTTCGCGTGGTCAGTCAATTCATGAAAAACGTTTTTTGGAACCCCCCCGTCCAGTCCAGACTGCCCCTCCCCCCCCCCCCCCCCCCACCTCCCGCCAACCCCATCCCACTGACACACACACCGGACACAAATCCTGCCTCTAAAATCCTCATTTAAGTAGCATTTGAGTGAAAATTTGTACGTTATGTCGCAGAGCAAAACGATAAAAAGGAACTAACTCGCTGGGTGTCTGTCTTGCAGCATCGGGATACCAAAAAGAAAGAGAGAGAGAGAGAGAGAGAGAGAGAGAGAAAAGTGCACCCACACAAACGTATAGAACGCCAACATACGTGCACAAATCCATACATTCACGGCTTAACACAAGACAAATATATCAATGATGAAGCCATGGTAAGACTTTTCACATTTATTATTCTTTCAATTTTGTTTGGAACATCACTTGTTATGCTCAATGACACCTCCAACCCCCCCCCCCCCCCCCCCCCCCCCCCCGTCTCACAAACATGTAATGTAGATCATTTTTAATGTATTTTTATGGGTATTTTCACCTGCAGCTTGATGTACTTTTCCGGATGGCTTTCTAAACTTGTTTTATTTGTCGCTCAATAAATGAAGCTTCAAAACACAGAAAATCTTTTTCTATTTTTCACTCAATAAATGAAGCCAAAGCGCAGAAAACTTTTTCTATTTTTCACTCAATATATGAAGCCAAAACGCAAGAAACCTTTTCTATTTTTCGCTCAAGGAAATGAAGCCAAAAACAAGAAACCTTTTCTATTTTTTCGCTCAATACATAAAGCCAAAACGCAGAAAGCTTTTCAATTTTTCGCTCATCATGCGAAGCCAAAACACCGAAACCTTTTCTATTTTACGCTTAATGTATGAAGCCAAAGCTCAGAAGCCTTTTCTACTTTTCGCTAAATACATGAAGCCCTATTTCTTCCCTCACGACATAGAGTCAAAACGCAGAAACCTTTTCTATTTTTCGCTCAAAGTATGAATGCAAAACGCAAGAAACCTTTTCGATTTTTCGCTCAACATATTACGCCAAAACGCAGAAACATTTTCTTTTTTCGCTCTATACATGATTCCAAAACGCTGAAACCCTCTCTATTTTTTCCCTCAATACATGAAGCCAAAACAGAAACACATTCTCTCTTTTAGCCAAAACGCAGAAATCTTCTCTATTCTTCGCCCAGTACATGAAGCCAAAACGCCGACACCTTTCCCAAATCACCCGTACTCGGACTCGGCAGCAGCCTCAGTCCTTGCAGCATTGATCGTACGGCACTACGGTGATGTCCTGAGCTTTGTAGAACTTCTGCATCTCCTCTCCCTCCAGCAGACGTTTCTCATGCTCCCGGTCCGACGATCTGGAGAATTCGTCCGGACCTTCACCGCATCCGCCGACTCCTTGGCACGCAAAGCCCGGATGTGCCATAAGCTCGCACGTGATTGGTTGGCCGGGCGTGGCTGATTCGGCCAGTGAAGCAAAGGCACGAAGGATTCCGGTCTGCAGTCGTTCGGGCGTCATATTGTGTCCCATGGTCATCAGCCCGTAGAATGCCTCAGGGGCCCTGGTCAACGGAAAGCGCAATGGCACAGTTCAGTTCAGTGGTTTTGTTTAACGTCTTTTTTTTTCATCGCGAGACGATATTAGACATTAAAATTTACAATTGTAATTGGAACACACACACACACACACACACACACACACACACGCGCGCGCTCGCGCGCGCGCGTGCACGCGCGCAGCTTATCACCCATTTTAGTACTTTCAATTCCTATCTTATATATGCATACTGACACAACTGAAATACCCTAGAGGAACAAGAACTTGATCTTTACAAACATTTTGCAACCTGTGACTGGGAAATGGCTATGGCAATCTAAACAACATATGGACCATGTAGGACAGTACTGACATTACCCAAATTATTCATCACAATACCTCTCTCCTGATAAAGCAAGGTCACAATGATAGGTCTATGAATTTGCAACTGGTAGCAATGATTGTAGAAATCGACGGAAAAACAGTGACGGTACCAGAAATCTGTAATTGGCAGCAACCATGTTAGGAAAAAAAGTGCAATGAAAATGATGAGAAATTTGTTACTGGTAGCAATCATTGTAGGAAAAAAAAGTCAACAGGTGCCAAGAAATAACCAGGAATTTGTAACTGGTAGCAATTATTGAAAAACACAGCAACAGAAATGGCAACATGACAAGGGATCTGTAAACAGTAAAAACAAAAAAAAATAGAAGGGAGCGTTGGGAGGGGGGCCACAGGTGGACTATGATGAAACTGAAACTGAAATAAAAGTCTTCCATCAGTCCACCCAACACAGATGATCCTCAAGCATCTACGACAATGCAGACATGGGACACACTTGACTCTTTTATCTACCAGGCGATGGTGGGATCAAAAGACCACATCTTCAGGACGGAATTTCTGAAATTGTTCCTCTCTGTCACTATAAATCAATAAAGCAACACACACACACACACACACACACACACACACACACACACTCGCATACACACTCGCACACACACACACACACACACACACACACACACACACACACACACACACACACACACACAACACACACACACCTTTAAGAACATACTTACCAAATGTTGTTAGTCTTTAGCACGGGTTTGGCGTGCTCTGCATCCTCAGAGATGACAAACTGCAGGTCTCTGTCCGAGTCGTGGTTCCAGGTGGCCGACTCCAGGTCCAGTTCGTACGGCAGACGTGTCGCCCGGATCCCAAGCTCTGCCAGCGTCTCAGCAAACGCCTCCACAATGCCTGAAAGAGCAGTTTAGAAAACATATTCTTTTTTTTTTAAATAAAGTACAACTGTAGCCAGATGCATGCTCACACACACACACACACACACACACACACACACACACACACACACACACACACAGAATGACAATGATATATAACCATGTATTCTACTGAACACAGGGGCATGCGCCAATATCTGGCTTAGTATTCTACTGGTGATTTGGTGAAGATCTACGACGCTCCACCTGGGGTGGATTTTTAAGTTCTGATTATACTAGCAACAGGTGAGCGGTCAAACGGGACACAATTTGAAAACTATGACAACAATCACACTAAAATACCTGTAACCTGTAACCGAATTTTCCAGACCAAGTTTCAAAGTACACATTCTGCCCTACCTTTTTCATGGGACACACACACAGTAAATCAGTAACAACTTATGTCATTGGTTGAGTTTTTTTTTTCTTTTAAGAGAGCGGGAACTTATGCCATTCTTGAATTTCTGTTGCGTTGTGCTCTGTTTAAAAAACAATGGCACTACAACAAATTATCTGCTGTGCTCGAGTGATGCAGCTTGTTTCACAACAAGGTTCTGACGAAGGAAGAGAAGCTGACACACTAAGCTTATTGTTGTCGTACCCCGGCTAAAAGACTCCAGGGATCATCCAAACAGCCGAAGTACTTGAACACTATGGTACAAATGCATCAGCTGGGGATGAGAACATTACGTGTGTGACCGTTTTTGATTACCCCGCCACGCGGGCAGCCACACTCCGACTTCGGGGGATTTTGGAGACTTGTAATGTTATGCTGGGAGCTTGTCACAACTGAAGACAATCCCCGCATAACTATGCAGAGCATAGCAACATTTTAATGTAGCCTTGGTGTTCTAGCCTATGTCAATTGGCCTGACACAACCTTAAGCCAAGGTGGGACACACTAGCAGCAATGACCGACATCACAGTTTGCTGCCCAGTCGTTCCGAAAGTCAGGTAAATGAAGCGTGTGACAGGAGAGACGGATCAAAGTGACAACAGTGAACCCTTAATGGCTGCAGATGAAACAGATGGAAGAATTGTTTTCTAAGTGGAACATTTTCACAATGCTTTCAAGGTACATGAGAAATACAACCAGAAAAGGAAAAGTGATTATTTCCAATATTCTAAAGCACAGCTGGAGATATTTTCTAAACCGAAAAAAAAAAACCGACAAAGAATGCAGATTGACAGCAGTGTGTGTGTGTGTGTGTGTGTGTGTGTGTGTGTGTGTGTGTGTGTGAATAACAATAATAATGATTAATGATGAGAACAGTAAAATTTCAGAACGGAATGAGTTTACCTGGAAATATATGGCCATGCTCATGTCCATCAACGTACACCGGTTTGCGTCCCATCAGTTCCTCGAAGCGAGCAACTTGACGTTTCAGCTCCATTTTCACCTAAGTACAGACTACAGTCACATAAAAATGTTTTTTGTCTGAAATGCCCACTGCCAGACTTGGAATTGCTGAACACCTATACGCGCGCGCGCGCGCACACACACACACACACACACACACACACACACACACACACACACACAGTTGGTGATCAGACAATTTTAGCTCATTGGGGTAAGATAACGTGTTACTCATGAAAACAGAGAGAGACAGAGACAGAGAGACAGAGAGAGACAAAATAAGAGAGTGAAACAGACAGACAGACAGACAAACAGACAGACAGGTGGGCGTACCTCTTTAGCGTCAATCTTTCCATCTTCGGCAGCCTTTCTCAAGTCAAGCACGTTAAAAAAGTGCCCGTCACTGTTGGTCAGTGTGGCGTACTTGGAGTCAGCATTCACCGGGACCCCTTCTGCGATGTTGAAATGCAGCCCTGGAAGAAACAGCACAGTTATAAATCTATTTGACATTTTGCGCAGTCCAGAACTAAACAGAACTCCAACTGTAATTTGGTGCTGGAGCTACTTTTTACGTTGTTCCGGTCACAAGACGGCGCATCATGTTCACTAACCGGTGACAAAGGGGAGGGACTCTAAAACACAACATCACCCAGCTACCCCAGCTTCAGCAGAAAAGTCTATATTCTAATGATACATTTCCAAACTGGACCAGCCACAGTTGACGACCGTTTCAAACGTTTCTCCGAAGACTTAAAAGCAAGACACACAGCGCTGGTTTGACGTCCACAGCCATGGCTCGGTCCGGCCCCGTGCAGCCCCGGCACCGGTAATCCACAGGGAGCAGTCAATGTCAAGTCGTCAAGAGGCAACCCACCGGAGGAGACACTGCACTGCGGACGGGTCAATTCAGTGGTGGTCAGCGGTGCCTGTTCTAATCCAACATACGCAGGACACCACCTACTAATCCGGCCACTGACGACAATAATTGCTTAGTTGCAGAGCTGACGTACGTGAGCTTTCCCTACAGACGTACTATCACGTCCCTCCAACGACAGCCCCCATGAATTTGCCGATACCGATGACCCTGACAAAATCAAACCAAGGCCATAGATATGGAGATGATATCAAAACTGAGGTCACCATGACAGCAGGGCATGAAGGGCCACAGAATTTGAGATTTTTTTTTACGCTGAACAACGAAAATGAGAATAATGATGCTACGGATTTCCATTCCTTCTGAGACTGTATGACAGGCCTATACTCTACGTTTACCTTCAGAATGTATCCCGGCGTCAGCCAGGCCTGAGAGATACAGACACCTGCAGTGTCGGTTGGGAAATTTGTGAGCAAATTCTCTCAGAGACGCATCCATTAAGTGGATGAAACTCGACTGTGTGGTCCTAGCTGTCCCAACTTCGCCTGTAGCAGCAAACACAACTCCGGGTAGGAGCCATTTGGGGCAGGAAAATCCCTCATGACTCCGACGGGAATGAACCCACGACCTCCCAGCCGCGAGTCTTCGGCGCTAACCACTTAGCCGCGGTGGCTAGTTTGCGCGCCAAGATTAATTAGTAAGAGGACACGGCCCTGGCATAAGAATTCGCACGTTTTTATTTTCCTCCGGCACCACACAAAAGTCTATTCAAGTTCATCTCATCATGTTTTGAGGAGGGGTGGGGCCGCAGGTCCCTTCAAGATGAAACACTGATTCGGTTCTCTGCAAGAACACAGTGAAGTTCTTTTCTTTTCTTTCGTGTTCCAGGCCATGCTAGATCCTCAATCCGGTTAGTAAGACGAAGTCGGCAGTCCGCCGCAGCGACACCAGTGGTTCCCACAGCTTCTCCTGGACCTCAACGGACACTGGGCCACGTCTGGCGTCTCGAGGCTTCAAAGGAGGGGCAGGACTGTAAGATGTGGGTGGGAGTTTGGGAGCCTGTGCCACAAGGGCACTGGTCAATATGAGAGAGTTTGAGACGTGAGAGATGGGAAGAAGAGCTGGCAGTGTCCAGTTCGCAGTCTGAAGATGGTAACTTGAGCTGCATTATCGAGTTGGTGGATGTCGTCCTCTTCAGCCCCAATGTCC
>CM031621.1:48691626-48736626 GCA_018398815.1 Conus ventricosus | reverse complement strand
GTACGCCTTGGCCTTTATTCCTTTCGCATTCATTTTCAGAATTGCCCTGAAGAAACCCAGGGTTCTGCTAGCTCTGTTGGTGATGATGTGGATGCGGGGCTCCCAAGACATCCAACCTGACAGGGTTATGCCAAGTGACCTGGTGGCAGTGACCTCCTGATATGGTTGGCCATGAAGAACGCGTGCTCTGTCGTATGTCCTTTTCCACTTGGTTGCTCTCTGCCAGGATGGAGGCTTATCTCTCGGCAGTCTTCTCATGCCTCCAGTACGTGGTGGATTGAAACGTGGTGACAGTACTGAGATAACCTTTGCTGTTGACGGGACTATAATTTTTTAATCTTAATCTTAATCTCATGCCTCCAGCTTCTGATTTTACTCAAGGATCAACACAATAGTTTTCATCCTCTTCTCCTAACCGCCTACGCTTTAATATTATTATTATTATTTTTTTTTTTTTTACTACAGGCGCTGCCTCGATCTTTAGTATCAGACAACAGTCGTTCAAATGTAACGAACGTACCCCCACGCCAATTTCGATCGTCCCTTTTCTGGGTGTTTCCTCGCTCCTCGTGGAAAAAAACAAAACAAAAACAAACAAACAAACATCAACTAAATGTTTCCGTGAAGCTTCCTTTTCATACTGGGCTCCATCCGTCGGGAACAGTTTACTTCTCTAGCTCCACCACCATAGTTTCTTCGTTGGAGATTGTAGAAAAGAACGAACTTGAGACTACCGTTCCTACAAAGCGGCCATTTTAGTACAAAAGCCGAGAGACAAAGTGGGAATTGACCGGTCGCCGTGGTGAAGTGGTTAGCGTCGGGGATTTCTGCCTGGGAGGTCGCGGGTTCGATTTCTATTACAGCCATTTATTCGTGGGATTGTTTATTCTGCCCTACGGGCACAGCTGGGAAGACTGGGACCAAACAGTCGTGTTTCATCCATTTGACAGATACGTCTCTGAGAGTTTTGCTCAAATTGTTTGATCAACACTGCAAGTGTCTGTATCTCTCGGACCTGGTTGACGCCGAGAAATGTTTTGAACGTAAGTGTAAATTAGAAGTCTGTCATGCCGTCTCAGATCAAAATGGAAATCTGTAGCGTCATCATCACCATCCTCATCCTTACTGACCAGCATCATAATTAGAAAGAAAAAAAAACAAAAGTCTCACATTCTTTGGCCCTCCTTACTGTGCTCTCATTGTGATCTCAGTTTCGATTTAATCCTCATGCTTTTGCCCTCGGTAAGGTTCTGTCCGGGTCACCGGCACTAGCAAGTTCACAGAAACTGTCGTTGGACAGACGTGGTGGCGCCCTCCGAATGGAGACCTCAGTCACGCCACGGACCGAGTAACTATTGTCGTCAGTGGGGAGCTTAGCAGGTGGTTTCCTGCGTTTGTTGGATCAAAACAGGCACCACTGAACACCACCGAAGCGACTCGGCAGCAGCGCAGCGTCTCCTCTGGTGGGTTGCCACATGACGACTTGACATTGATTGCTCCCTGTGGATTACTGGTGCTGGGACTGCGGCGAACAGGCCAGGCAGGCAATGGGTGTGGACGGTGAACCGGGATGAGCGGCCTGGGTGCAGTGCCACTGAGGCGACACAGGAGATGGGAAAGAAAGGAAAGGGAAACAACTGTGCTTTTGAGGAAAAATATGCCTACGTGATTCACAACGCACCAGTCCAGATAAAAAGGTTGACAAAGTCATCAAATAAGCAGGAACATGGTGCTTCTTTTCTGCTGTGTCGTCAAGCCAGTTTCGACTTACAACGTCTAAACATTTCAAACATTTGACATGGACTGCGTGTAAAATTCAGAAGCACGCAGAACAAAACGCACGATCGAGAACTTTGCAAAAGTGCTCCCGGAGTCAATGATAGCTAAAGAGACAAAATACCTCAAAAACCGTGTCGCAGGTTCCCACAGGCAAAAACCAGTTTCTGTTTCCAGAGTCCAAAAGTTCATACTGCTTTGTAGATTCATTAACTTGTACGAAAAGATTTGGGGACACAGGCTACTCTGATTTCCAACATTGACAAGACGATGTTCCAATTTTCAGCAGCAAGCCCATTCCATGTAAATGTTGATGACTGTATTTAAAAAAGAAAACCCACACACGTGTGTATGAGAGGGGGGGGGGGGGTGTTGTCAAACAGGAATACTACAGAGCAGGGAGAGTCAATACGCTCCTGCAGCGGTGAAGAAAACGTAGTGGTAACTGTCTAGAAAACTGGCACACTAAAAACTAACAACCAAACAAATAAACAACTTGAAAAATAAACAAGATGCGAAGCATATAAACGTACTCCCAATTTTCCAAACCGCTTATAAATCGGCGAAGTGCTTTGTGAAACTGGTATTTTAGTCCTCACTGGGCTAAAGCCTGTGTACATACCAAATTTCATCCAAATCATACAATATGTCAAGAATAACGGTTTTTAACGGTCAGATTTTGAAACACTACATGGAAGTGCCATTTGTGTGTGATGACCTTTCCATATACAAAATTTCATTAAAACCCACCAATATATAAAAAAAATAACGGCAAAATAACGGTTTTAACGGTTATATTACCTATATACACTTTTGAAACCGGTATTTTAGTCCTCACTGGGCTAAAGCCTGTGTACATATTAAATTTCATCCAAATTGGACAATATGTCAAGAATAACGGTTTATAATGGTCAAATTTTGAAACACTATATAGAAGTGCCATTTGTGTGTGATAACCTTTTCTATATACCAAATTTCATTAAAATCCACCTATATATAAGAAATAACGGCAGAATAACGGTTTTTAACGCTTGTTTAATCCATTTTCAGCATTACATCACTTATATATGGACAGAGGCTCCGATTTGTCACAAGATCATCCAAACCGCTTTTAAATTGGCCAAGTACTTTCTGAGATATTCCATAAAGAAGAAAAACCGTTACAGGCCGTTACAACCGCTAGTAACGGCTATAACGGGGCAAACTAAAACATCATGCATCATCCGTGACCCATAATGAACATACCTGCTAATTTTCAGAAAGGTCGGCCAAGTACTTTCTGAGATATTCCATAACAAAGAAAAACCGTTACAGGCCGTTACAGCCGTTAGTAACGGTTATAACGGTAAACTAAAACATCGGCCATTATTCGTGACCCATAATGAACATACCTACAAATTTTCAGAAAGATCGGCCAAGTACTTTCTGAGATATTCCATAAAGAAGAAAAACCGTTACAGGCCGTTACAGCCGTTAGTAACGGCTATAACGAGGCAAACTAAAACATCGGGCATCATCCGTGACCCATAATGAACGTAACTGCTCAGTTTTACAAAGATCGGCAAAGTACTGTCTGATATATTCCGTAAAGAAGAAAAACCGTTACAGGCCGTTACAGCCGTTAGTAACGGTTATAGCGGTAAACTAAAACATCGGGCATCATCCATGGCCCATAATGAACATACCTACACATTTTCAGAAAGATCGGCCCTGTAGTTTTGTCTGGAGCGAGTGGAACACATTTTGACCACGGACACACAGACAGACAGACAGACAGACAGACACACACACACACACACACACACACACACACACACACAGCATTTCTTCGTTCCCATTCTAAAGTACTCCCTGTTCTATAAGAACTGGGAGTACAAAAAGGGCTGTTATTAATACGTAGCAATATCGAACCTTAGGCTTGCACAAAAAGTAGCCTGCTATTGACACGCAGCGCTATTTAGACGTGGCACTATTGATCTGAGATTACGTGGTAATTATTGAAGGGCGCTTAGTCTTCTTTGGATTTGCAAAATGTGTTGCAGTAACTCCATTTAATTGAAAGTAATTTTACTTGACCTACAACAGACACACACACACAGTGACAGGTTATGAAGATTAACACAATCCACATCCCATGATATACATACAAGTCAGTATAATAATGCCACTGATGTCGTGCATGACAGTGAAACACACACACACACACACACACACACACACACACACACACACACACACACACACACACACACACACAAATACTACTGGGCCGCAAAACGAAGGAACAATCAAATTACAAGGCAAACACATTGCGTTTCGACCTGTTGGGTCTTCTTCAAGCAGGACAAATAACATTCAAAACATTGAAGACAAACGATAAACAGTCACTCATCTCTTCGATCTGGATGCAAACAAGTCGTTTAAGATGGCCAAGCGATGGGTGTAGGCCTACACCCGCCAGGCCATGCATCATTGTGTACAATCACATCAGCTGTTATTCTCTGTTAGAAGAGTAGAGCCTTAGGATTTGTGTACAGCATCCCTCAGGATGAAAGAGTATGAGGGTGCGTGGGATAGACAGATGGGTGGGGGTAGTTGTCCTTCGGGTCCAAAGAAGCTCCTTTGTTTGTTTGTTTCAACAATTCCATAAACTCGGAAGTAGGTCTTCAACCACAATCAGGAGCGGCAGAGTGCGGAGCAGCATGGGGCACTGGAAGTCGGTTGTGTTGTGATCACTGCTGATGCTGCTCCGAGGCGTTGTTCTCTTGTAGTGGTAAGCGTGTTGACGCTGAGGCTCCTCAAACATGGCAGAGGCGTGATGGACAAACACTGGCTCGTCAGTGCAACCTGCCTCCCTACATACTTCTTCAGCTCCTTTGGTTTCATTGGGCATCGGTGGAGTTGGCTGTGATGGAGTCTTTGTACCGTTTCTTTGGCCGGCCTTGATGTCTTTTGCATTGGCGGAAATGGCTTTGATAGAGTCTCTGTGCCATTTCTTTGGTCGTCTTTGATGTGTTTTGCACTTGTGGGATCGCTTTGACGGAGTCTTTGTACGGTTTCTTTGGTCGTCTTTGATGTCTTTTGCACTAGTGGGATCGCTTTGACGGAGTCTTTGTACGGTTTCTTTGGTCGTCTTTGATGTCTTTTGCTCTAGTGGGATCGCTTTGATTGGAGTCTTCGCACCGTTTCTTTGGTCGTCTTTGATGTCTTTTGTACACAGTTGGATCGCTTTGACAGAGTCTTTGTACCGTTTCTTTGGTTGTCTTTGATGTGTTTTGCCCTGGTGGAGATGGCTTTGATTGGACCGCTTCTTTAGTCGGCTTGGTTTCTTTTGCCGTTATGGGAACTTGCCACTCTGTGGGCATCTGAGCATGCCGTGTTCCTCCATGTGGAGGACATGATCCACCTTTTGGAGTTGGGCCTTGATGAGCACGGAGTCAGGTCAGATAGATAAATAGATGGGTAGACTGGCAAACAGACTGAGAGGTTGACAGATAAAAAGAAAGAAAGACAGAAAAACAGAGACAGACAGACAGATACTGGTAGATAGACAGACAGATACATAGACAGAAAGACACACACACACACATATATATTATATATATATATATATAGAGGAGAGAGAGAGAGAGAGAGAGAGGAGAGAGAGAGAGAGAGAGAGAGAGATAGATATATAGACAGACAGATATATATAATATTACATACATAGATAGTAAGATATATAGACAGATAGGTAGATATAGATAATGACAGATAGATAAATAGTTAGATAGACAGAGAGATAGATAGACAGAAAGAAAGAAAGAATATGTAATTAGTTAACAGGTATATATGATTAATTAATAGACAGCAAACAGACAGAGATGACATTTCTACATTCTCACAGGATTCCAAAAAAAGTATATCAAAATCCTTTTCCTTATCTACATGACATTAAAAATGTACAAAGACAAAGAGTAATTATGTTAAAACTTTATTCTGTACTTTAAATTATCACAAGCTAAAACAATTCTCCAAACAGAATTTCACTCTTTGTTTTATGGCAAATTTAAACAAAGTTGTATAACATAGGCATGAGACACAGCTGTAAACCATTTCGGTCAAAACTGTCACCACAGACCAAAAGTAGCCAGTGTAATACTATCATCCTGGGATAGAAAATAAACAACCAAAACACACACATGATCTATGCATTTTATGTTTCAGTTTGCAAACGGAATATTCATGAATGAGGAGTGAGTCAGTTATGTAATTCAATCAAATATAGTACTTATTAATATCCCAATCCCAACACCAACCCCCCCCCCCCCCCCCACTTCAATTAAAACAACAAATTCATGCGCAGTTAAAAAAAGTTCTTGCTGAATTTGAAACTGAAAAATAACAAAGTAAATCTGATTCAATCCAATATAATCCATCTCCGAAAGACTTATGCAAAAAAAACAATATGTACTGATTTTGCTAAAAATACACAAGAAATGCTTTGACATTTAAACAGTGTCACCCATAAATATAGTAATAAAACCAAAAAACAATAAATAAAAAACCCCACTGTTTGTGTTCCTAAAAATGATACACAAGAAACGCTTTGCTATTTAAACACTGCCACACATAAATACAATAACAACACAAAAAAAGACACTGTTTTGTTCCAAAAAATAACGATAAAAGACACGTAAAGTGTCCTTTGGATTTAGGCTTCTGGTAATATATTTCACATAAAAAACAGTAAGTCAATAAGATTCAGTTAAAAAAAAAAAATGTTAAACTCTGCTTTCCACCCATGAAGGTCAACATTTTCAATATGAAAAACACATGGTGATCTAGAATGGCTCTTAGGGAAAGCTCTGACTCCCGCCATGGTCAAACAGATCCTGGATTTGCCCTTTGGCCCAGATCCACACCAAAATTTAAATGGTACACATTCAATCCATTGACTCCAGAGATACCTGCAAACAATCCTTTTTAGTTTCAAAATGGCTATTCTCCCTACCACATGGATAACAGATGAGTCACTCTTCGTTCTTTGTTTGTACTGTCCTACATGTTATACGTGATCCATTTTTTTGCCTGAAGAAGACCCAAGAGGTCGAAATGCATCGTGTCTTGTCATGTGCTTTGTTTGTCAATGTCATTGGCGGTAACTAACACCCTCTCTTTATAAATAATCCTTTTTGACTGAGAACTGGCCACTGCCGACTGCCAAGTCACCTCAGCCGAATTAAGATTGCCCACACAGACGAATGTCTGTGTGGCACTGGATCTCAAATCCCAGAACCCATCCTCCAGTACTATCCAGCCAATAATGTTCTGCGGCGTCAAACCTGGCCAGAGGGTGCAGAACTGTAGATGCGGCTTTAATGCAGCTGTCAAGACATCAAGAAGACTGTGGGTTTCATCATGGCGACAGGATACAATACCTGACGCAACCCAAAAAAATTGACCGCAGAAGAAGAAGAAATGGCATGCTCTTTAAGCCACATTTCACCTTTCCATTAAGTTTTGTGGAAATCTACTCGGTAGTTTTTGTGTGATTTTTGCTGCATGGATCCTGAACAGATTTGGGATCCACCCTTTGGTTCAGATTCTCATCACAGATCCACTTCTAAATTTAAGGGTCAGTGCTTCATTGGGTCACATGCAGTCTTTCGACTGAGTTCCATTAAAATCGGCTCAATACTTCAATTTTAATTTCCTCTCCATGTCTCTGCCCTTAGTGAGTTTGTATCGAAGTCGCCCGCATTGGCGAGTTCCTGGGTACTATTGCTGGCCTTGGTGGCGCCCTGTGGAGGGGGGGGGGGGGGGGGGGGGCGGGTTACTCATGCTGGCTCCACAGCTAAGCGATTATTGTCCTCAGTGGAGAGGGGGTGGGAGTGTGTGTGTGTGTGTGTGTGGGAGAGGGGGGGGGGGGGGTGGTTTTGTAGCGGCTTACTAGGTGGCATCCTTCTTATGTTGGATCAGAACAGGCACTGAAAAGACTCAGCAGCAGTGCAGCGTCTCCTCAGGTGGACTGCCTCTCATGACGACTTGACACTGATTCTCCCCATAGACTACAGGTGCCACAGGTGTGGGGTAGGACATGCTGGGGTGTGGTTGTGGATGAGGAGCCAGAATGAGCGGGGGTGGCGGATAACACCACAGGAGTGAGACAACAGATGAGACAGAGATAAAAAAAAACAAAACAAAAAAAAACCTCAACAAAATCGGTTCAACATTTTGCGCAATCTTTTTTAACAGACAAATGAACAAAGTGATAGATGCGGTTGTAAAAGGTGCGCTTGGCAGACAAGCAAACAAACAAACAAACAAAAAATGCTCCCAAAACAAAATGAAGCAAGAGAAAAAACGAAAAAAACAAACAGAAGAAAAAAAGAGAAAAAAAAAAAAGAAATTTTCTTATCACAAAGCTTCATGAGTCTGGTGAATCAGCCACATCGATTTTTGTGTTCTTTTGTTTGTTTGTTTGTTTTTATATACACAATGACTGTAGTTTCATAAGTGCCCTCAACAGTTATTCAGCATGGTGTGAGGAAATCCCTGGCAGTGGGACAGCATATGGGTCACATCCAAATGGACATGTCAGTGCATACCATTCAAACCCTATGCTCCTCCAGGTATACCTTTGAGCAGAAATGTACGCGCCTCACAGTGTTACAAACATATGATTTGGACTGAACACATGGAGCAGACTTTACTTGTGATAATGGCAAGAACAGACGGGAGGACAGGTGGTGGGGGTGGGATGGGGTAGACAGGATGAACTGAGATCAGAACGAGGGAATAAAGAGGACATGAATCACTCAAGATCTATTCCAAAAAGATTGGCTCCAATGGCACCGACCAACTTATTCCATACTTGTTTGATCTGAATTCTATGATCAGGAACAAGGCAGAAGTAATTGCAAAAAGAAACGAACCGTTCTGTATTGAAAATGGGGGAAATAAGAGGGGTGAGGAAAAGGAGGGGGGGTGGGAGGGGGAGGGGAAAGAAGTGGGCGAGAAGGGAGATGGGGCTAGCTGGGAGTAAATGGTAATCTTAATTAATGATGTACCCATGGGTAAAAAGTTTCATGCCAAACACTGTTGTCTTTTAAATGTCAGTTTCCTTCTATTTCCAGATTGTGATGTCCATAAATAAACACAGGAAACTGACAGTTACAATAAATGTAGAATTGGAGCAACATTTACATAATTACATCACCCTAAAAATCAGATACAAATTCCAGAGGGTCTAACTAAGAAATGATTTTATGTGTGTTTGAGAAGAGACAGGAAGTGTACTGTAAATATTACATGTGCAATGTTAAGTTTATACTTACAATTTCACTTCAAGCTAAATATAAAATAATGGTAATGAATTCTATGTAACATTTGTTTAGGACAGTTAAAAAAAGGACCATGTGCACTCTTATTGATAGGAATAAGTTCATACTTTTTCCTCTGTGCTATGTTCTTACCTTTTGTTTTGTTTTTTTGCTGCATTAAATCTCATTTAAAAAAATTGTATGGTCTCTGGAGCTTTGCAGAAATAATTACATAAAATAAATTATCAGTCATTACACACTTCAACTGCCCCTTCTCCTCTAAAATATGATCCTTCATAATTTGATTGCAATTTGAAGTATTTCAGGAGTTCAGTCTTCCATATTAAACATAATATATTGAAAAGGAAAGACTCTTGCCAACTCCCAAACGCAAGTTCAGTCTTTCTGATATTTAAAACACACAGAGACCATTCTCAAACAACAACAAAACAAAACAAAACAAAAAAAAATGTAATGATATCTTATGTGCCTTTATGAAACACATTTTGTTACTTGGTCATACTGTATATGACTTCTAGCACACAGTGAAAAATGGTCACATCTTCGCAAGCATTTGGCTGATCTTGTGTCCTGGGAATCGGGTAGTAAGTCGAGTAACAGAAGGCAATGGGAGAAAGGAGAAGAGGTGGGGGTGGCAATGGAGGGGGAGGAGGCAGAGAAGGTTCAGGAGGGGTGGGGAGAGGGAGCTGATGGGGAGTAAACTGCTGGTGCAGAAGGGAAAGGATAACACTGAATGAGAAAGTGCATAGGTGAGCATGTGTGTGTCTGTATGTCTGTGTGCATAGGTGAGCATGTGTGTGTCTGTATGTCTGTGTACATAGGTGAGCATGTGTGTGTCTGTATGTCTGTGTGCATAGGTGAGCATGTGTGTGTCTGTGTGTCTGTGTGCATTTGTGTGCATTTGTGTGTGTGTGTGTGTGTGTGTGCGTGTGTGCGAATTTGTGTGTGCATGTCCATTTGTGAGTGTGCATGTGTGTGTGTATGTCCATTTGTGTGTGTGTGTGTACGTGTGTGTGTGTACGTGTGTGTGTGTGTGTGTGTGTTTGCGCATGCATGAGTGTGTATGTCTACAGTCAGGTCAGATAAATAGATCTGCTACTGGTAAGCTGAAGCCCAGTACTACCTGTCACAGCTGAGTGCTGAAGCCGGAGGTGTTGGGCCAACATGGCGCACTCTAACAAACCACAACACCACGCACTTCGCCCTATGATGATACGCGGAAATCGATTTAACCGAGATGGTGCTCGCCCTGTGAGGTCCCCCAGGCAGGTGCAGTGCGGGCTCTTGGCCTCAAAGGAGCCCACCCTCAGCTACTGGAGGTCCCTTTGTCTTATCCTGTGGAGCCAGGGGACAAGCAAGGAGAGCGACTGGCCAACAACCCAGAAAGAACAGGGAGACCCCGACATCAACATCATGCAGTGGAATGCAGACAAGAAAGCAACAAGAAAGAAGAACTAGAACACTTCCTTCATGAAAACAGCATCAACATCTGCTGTATACAGGAAACACACCTGCAAGAGGGGAAGCCGTTTAAGATCAGAGGCTACCAGGTGTTTCCGAACGGACGAAAAGGGAGAACAAAGGGAGGAGTAATGACACTGGTGAGAAATAACATTAACGCCTCCGAAGTAAAGAAATTCACTGGTGAAGCTGAATACATAGAAGTCAAGGTGGTCACCCAAGACAGCACGATCAACATCGTCAATTATTACTGCCCTGATGACAAGATGCTGTCCCTTGACACAATCCAGGTCCCAGACAGCGGCTTCCTCATCACTGGAGACTTCAACAGCCGGTCCCAGAGTTGGGGATATAACAACATTGACAACAGAGGAGAAGAAGTTGAAGCTTGGCAAGATGAACACCACCTCATTCTTGTCAATGATCCCACTGATACACCTACCTTCTACTCCCGCCGCTGGCGCACCACCACGACTCCAGACCTGGCTTTCTGTACCGACGACATCCACAGAAAGATCAGAAGAAAGGTTGAAGAACAACTTGGAGGCAGTGACCATCGCCCAGTTGTCCTTACTATGCGTGCTAAAGCACAAGGACAGCCACAACATCCGCGATGGAACTACAAGAAGGCACAGTGGGGCTTGTTCAGCACACGTACCAACGAGCTGACAAGAAGCATAGTAGTTGAAGGGAGGAACATCAACAATGTAGTCAAAGAATTCAACACCAGCGTTTCCCAGGCAGCCAAGGAGTGCATACCAAGAGGAGCAAGAAAAGACTACACCCCCTACTGGACGAGTGAGCTCCAGAAGACACATGATGCTCTCACAGAAGCAAGGATAGAGGCTGAAACCGATCCCAGCCAGGAGAATAACATCAAACTCCAAGAAAGAAAAGCAAAATTCTTGCGGACCAAGTTAGAGAGCAAAAGAAGAAGTTGGAGAGAGAAAACAGCAAGCCTAAACATGGAGAAAGACACAACAAAGCTTTGGAAATTGACAAAGGCCCTGAATGAAGAAAGCACCAGTGGCCAGAAGATCACCCTAGATGATGAAGGAAACACACTTACAGGAAGGGCCGCAGCCAACAACTTTGCAAGAGCTTACGCTGCAGAGAGTAACATCAACATAAGCCAGCACCAGCAGAAAGAGATACGACAAGAAGAGAGGGAAAGAAGAGCAGGAAAGAAAGAGGTACCAGATGCCATGCATACTAACATCAGCTTGGCGGAAATGAAGAAGGCCATTAAGAAGTTGAAGAAAAAGAAGTCTCCGGGACCTGACACCATAACGAATGAAATGCTTCAACACTTAGGAAACATCGCGCTTCAGAAATTGCTGGACATATTCAATCTCAGCTGGAAGCAAGGCCAGGTACCACAGTGCTGGAGAGAAGCCATAATGATACCCATCCTCAAACGTGGCAAGAACAAAAGTAAAGCCCAAAGCTATCGTCCCATCAGTCTAACAAGCTGTGTCTGTAAGACCCTGGAACGCATTATCAACCAACGCCTTCAACTTTACCTGGAGACAGAGAGCATCATTGTCCCTGAGCAAGCTGGCTTCAGACAGTATAAAAGTACCGAAGACCAAACCACACACCTCTCACAGGTCATAGAGGATGCTTTCCAGGCCCAGAAGGCAGCCCTGGCGGTCTTTATTGACCTACAGAAAGCGTTTGACAAGGTCTGGAAAGACGGTCTCCTGGTGAAGCTTCTGCGTTGCGGCATCAGTGGCAACATGTATCAGTGGACCAAGTCGTACCTACACAACCGAAGAGCCAGAGTGTCGGTAGACGGCCGCTGTGGCCAAAAGGTGTTGCTGAGACAGGGAGTTCCCCAGGGAGGCGTCCTTTCCCCCTCTTTGTTCATACTCTTTATCAACGACATTGTAGCAGAACTACCAAGAGGTGTCCACGCGGCGCTATATGCAGACGACCTGGTGCTCTGGTGCTGTGAAGAGTATGCAACAACAGCAACTTATAGGATGCGGATTGCCCTGGAGAATGTTGCAGCATGGGCTGAAAGCTGGTGCGTAACTATCAACAGGGAGAAGTCAACTGCCACTCTTTTCACGCTATCCCCAAAAGCCAAGCCTGGAAAACTCACCCTAGGAAACGCCACACTAAGGTATGAAGACCAGCAAACATACCTTGGTGTTACCTTTGACAAGAGAATGACCTGGAAACCTCATATCAACCAGGCAGAGGGGAAAGCCAGAAGGAAGCTGAACATAATGAGGAAACTGGCTGGAACCACATGGGGCGCAACTGACAAGATCCTGAAGTCAGTGTACCAGGGTACAGTAAGACCACACCTTGAGTACGGGTCCGATGACAGCTGCCAAGACACACCTGCAGACCCTGGACAAAGTCCAAAACCAGGCACTGCGTATCATCACTGGTGCCATGAAGACCACGCCAATTCAGAAGATGGAAGAAACATCAAGCATTCCACCGCTCTCCAGCAGGAGACAGCAAAAGGCAATGACCCAAGCCAACAAGTTCAGGTGCTCACAGAACCACCAATGAAAGACCGACTCCAAGCACCATCCTCACGCAGGCTAAAAAGATCAAGCTTTGCTGTGGAGTCTAGGGCCCTGACCACAAAATACCAAGATATCCTCCCAAAACAGGTCATACCCCTCTCCTTCTCCCTTGACGCACCACCCTGGGAAGACAGAGAAAACAACATCACTGTCATCACAACCATTCCCCATATCAACAGTAAGGGTGACCATGATGACCAAGTGTTGAAGACCCTAACACTTACAATGCTGGAAGAAAGATACCCCGCAGATTCCTGGATCAGGGTATACACAGACGGCTCTGCCACCAATGCCGTTAAAAATGGAGGAGCTGGGGTCTACATCCAATACCCCAGTGGAGAACGGACAGAAGAGGCGCTACCGACAGGCCTTCATTGTACCAACTACAAGGCGGAAGTTGACGCTCTCACACAGGCAGCACACACCATCGCCACAAGAGCAGACCACAACATCCAGGTTGTCTTTCTAACAGACGCTCTGTCTGTCCTTCAAGCCTACAACAGTGACAGGCTACCCTCATTGAAGAAGGCACTGAACAACATCAAGAGTCTTCGAACAGTGCTTCAGTGGATCCCCTCACACTGCGGCATTGAGGGAAACGAAAAAGCAGATGAGATGGCCAAACAGGGTGCCGCAAAAGAGCAGGAAGATAACGCTGTAAGCCTTGCAGAGCTGAATACCATCACCAAAGCTCTGTTTCGAACTCCGGCACAGAATGACAGCCTCCACCTGCTTGCAAGACCAGAGCAGGTCACCATCTTCAGGCTGCGAACAGGGCACAACAGACTAAATAAACACCTCCATTCGAAACTCAAGGTTGTGCCATCCCCAATGTGTCCTTGTGGAGAGGCTGAACAGGACACGCCCCACATACTACAGGAATGCGGGAACTTCCGACGGTTGAGAGAAGAGCTGTGGCCAGAGCCTACCCCCGTCGAGGACAAGCTGTACGGCACGGTGGCGTCCCTACAGAAGACCACGGCATTTCTGGAACGAACCGGTCTCCGCGTGTGAAGGCAACGAGAAGAAGAAGAAGAAGAAGTGTGTATGTCTACCTCTGTGTGTATACATTAGTGAGTGAGTGAGTGTGTGTGTGTGTGTGTGTGTGTGTGTGTGTGTGTGTGTGTGTGTGTGTGTGTGTGTGTGTGTGTGTGTGTGTGCGCGCGCATGTGTATGTGAGTGTGAATATAAGATGTCTGAACAACTTACCATGAACAAACTCAGGCTAAAAATGCCTCCATCATTACATTAATGACTTGGCTAAGATTCCAAAGCAAACGGCGGGGAAAAAATGTACAGGGGAAGATGGGATGAGGGGAAAAAAAAGAAAATAAAAAAAAACCACCTGTGAAATAGATCATGAATTTAAAATCCTACACCAGCAGCATATGGGGACCACCATCATCCATCTGGATGACAAAATCATTCACATCGCCTGCTCCAAGGCCTTTCACCCGCTGATACAGACTCATCGAGGAGACATGGCTGATTGCGTCCGTGCTCCCTTGGCTTTAAATGGAGATTTTCCATAATTTATGATTCTGTGGTAATCACATCACCAAGGGTTCAAAAACAGAATCCAATAACACCCCAAAGAAGCCAGTCAAGGGTGCAAGAGTAAAACGAAACGAAGGTGCCGTAAGGAAATAAGTTGCTGAAAAACTAAAATCATCAGGTAAACAGTATTCAATGTACAGGGGAAAATCTTTGAGCTTCTGCTTGAGGATCTGTTTAAGGTTGCAAGGGAGGTCGAAAGGTGTCAACTCATACACATTGTAAAACACAACATTTTCCTTGTATTGAAAAAGAAACAACAAATCACAAATAATACAAAATCATGAATCATGTGTAAATTACACACTGCATTAAATTACATACCAATCACAAATAATACAAAATAATTGTTTCTTTCTTTCTTTCTGCGTACGCAGGCTGATACTCCTGCGGACACTCCCTGTATAGACAGGCAGTGGAGTTTTGTGTGCATGACCGTTTTTTATCCCGCCATTAAGGCAGCCATACTCCATCTTCAGGGAAGGTGCATGCTATGTATAATGTGTCATCCATACCAACGGCCAAACTGGCCTTCTCTTTCGAAAGTTGGTGATGGGATTTTACGTGTGTGCAAGATGTGCGTGTGTTCACACACAGAACCTCGGTTTATAGTCTCATTCGAAGGACTGTATGGGGAATGGAGTCAGAACCAAAGTTAACTCCAAGGGAAAAATCCCCCTGTACCGAAATTCGAACACGCAACCCCAGGATCACAAGTCCGGCACTCTACCAACTGAGCTATTCTGGCCCTCATACAAAATAATGAATCATGTCTAAATTACGCATTGCATTAATTATATATCGATCAAAATGTATGAGCTTGTGGACTGTCAGTACCTTGAAGGCCTTCAGAAATATATCCAAAAAGTATGAGTAAAAAATATTCCGACAAAATTCTATGAGCATTATACAAATAGTTGGATAGACAGAGAGACAGATACATTTCGATGTATACATACAGATAGACAAAAAAAAAGATAGATTCTCGCTGACACATCGTGTCAGATTCTGACTGACATATTGTGTCAATGTCATGTTCGTCTCAAAGTGAGATAACTGCAGGCAGAAATTAAAACAAACTTAAAAGAAAAATGACTGTTCCAGCGAGCGAAAGAGACTAACATCTTACAAGACAAAGCATGACACATTTCAACCACTTTGGTCTTCTTCAGGCAAGACAAACGACACTCACGACAATGAAAACAAAGAACAAACAATCGCTTCTCTCCATAAATTGGCCACATCCATTTTGTGCCAAACTTGAGGAGATAGGTGATTGTTCGTTCTTCGTTTTCATTGTCCTGAATGTTGTTTATCTTGCCTGAAGAAGACCAAAGATGTCGAAACGCGTCGTGTTTTGTCTTGTGATTTGTTTGCCTTTTTCGTTCGGCAGAACAGTAATTTTCCTTTTATACTAAGTCATGTAAAGCCATATCATTTATCCCATTCATTTCGTTCGGCAGAACAGTAATTTTCCTTTTATATTAAGTCATGTAAAGCCGTATCATTTATCCCATTCATTAACTCAAAGATTAGTGCCGCGCATGTCATGGATCTTACTCTGTTTTTCCTTCTTTCTGCGTAGGCAGGCTGATACTCCTGCGGACACTGCCTGTATAGACAGGCAGTGGAGTTTTGTGTGTATGACCGTTTTTTATCCCGCCATTAAGGCAGCCATACTCCATCTTCAGGGAGTTACTCTGTCAAGCAAGTATTGTGAGGGTTCAATCACAAGTGGCTACTCTGAGACTTGAACCTTGATTTATGTAAATCATGAGCACTGGGTCATAGCCGAAAAGACTAAGGTATGCTTGGGAGTGTGCACTGACTCGGTGGTAACGTGGCTTCACGCTGCCAGAGTCTGATTGGTTCGTGACAGCTGTTTGTCAGCAGCGTCCTTATAGACTTCAACATGTCATCACCTGTAGGTATTGACCCTACCATCCACTCTGTAGAACTTCATGGTCTCTGAGCTGCTTTAAATACAAAAAAATAAATAGAAAAAAACTAAAACACAAAGCAATGCTTATCCAATACACAATCCAAAACAGTGCTTATTTAATACACTGTGCAAAACAGGCTAACAGATTTTTGAAAAATATATTAGATGTACCAAGCAACAGATACAAAGAAGACATAAAACACTACTTCCATGATTACAGCAAGCATGAACATTCTCGATGAAAGATTTGTCGAAAATTCACTTGATGTATTGTTCTGAGTATCGAGTAAATGTGACATTGTTTTGTGTAATTATTTGCTTTTTTCATGAAATGCTGCAACATATTTGTATTCTTTTAACTCCATTTCTTTTTTTGTTTATAAATGATCTTGTTGACATACAGTCAAACCCAAATATGATCCTGCGTGGCAGATTTTTCCTGCACATGAGACAAATTGCAAACACTCTAGAACTCTCCCAGGCATTTAATCTTCAAACATCAGTGGAAAAAATCCCTCTAAAACTTTGCAGATGCACTCCTCAACCTAACCAGGTCGCAGTCCATCACGGATTGCCATGTCCTGTTTGATCAGAGTGAAGTCAGGCCTGAACAGTGTTCCATCGTAGTGGAAACCTGGAACCAGTTGACAGGCTTGAAGAGTATGCCGTCACTGGGGAAACACAGACCCAACCGACCATCCACCCAGCTCCAGCTTTCATACCAGGCATTCTGACTCCTGATGTGTGATGTGTATGATCTTCATGGCTAGGCAAGCTCCCCACTGCGACTGACCATCAGTCTCAAAAGCGCGACCACACCTTTGCCACATGATCTCTTACATGCTTGAAGGTTTCGGGTCCTGCAGTCTCTAGCGGGTTAGGTGCTCATTTGAAGATTTCAGAACTAAAAATAAAGCCTAAATAGCTCATTCTGAGAAAACCTGAAGAAGAAAAAAAGTGTGCAAAAAATATGTGATCAAGTACTTGAAAGAAAAGGAGAAAAGAAAAAAAAAAGAAGTCTGTAATTCTGATAACATTATTTTCAAAAATCATTTTACCTCACTGTTGTCAGACTAGCAGATCCAGAAGACTTGATTAATTCTTTACTTACAGTTTCTCATTTAGACTGTGAAATCTCTCCAATAAATGCATCTCTTACAGACGAAACATTTTCAAAGCTGTGAGTAGCTGTAGGTATGGAAAAGCAACAAGAATTGATTCAATCCAAAACCAATAGGAATAATGTTCCTATGCGAGTGATAACATACTGAACATCAAATATTCATGAGGTGACATCTTTTCTTTAACACTGAAATACTTAGGACCCCTCATATTAAAATGGAACTCACCTCTAATACAAATTCTGTTTTATGTTTTGTGCACACGTGGTATTTGCACTGAATTGCAGCAGCTCATCCTGTCTCACTACATCCATAATGATTGTTATATCTAATCCCAAACGCCATCTTTGCAACAAAAACATTCCAAAAAGAATCTGAACATGTGTATACAAGTTCTGGTTAACATATTTTCTGCAAGCAAAAATTCTCAGGTTAAGTAAATCAAATGATGCAATGTTGTTTAAGATGCTTTTGCGTTGCAAAGGACATATCACGATCAACATGTTATTTTATGCTGTTACCTGAAATCATCCATGCCCTGGCAGGTGTCACACTTTATTTAAAAAGCAGTTTAATCTTGCATTTTTTGTGTGCGCATGCGTATGCGCATGCATGTGTGCAGTGCATGTGTGTGTGTGTGTGTGTGTGAGTCTGTGAGTGTGTGTGTGTGTGTGTGAGTGTGTTTATGTGTGCATGAGTGCATGTGCGTGTTTGTGTACATGCATGTACGCATTTGCGTGCATACACATGTGTGTGTGTATGTTCATTTGTTTAGCAACCATGAAATCAGCAAAGAACACTATATTATTTGTTATTGGTGCTCTGCCTTACATACACTTTGCCTATATAATGTTGATTTCATAATTTCTTTTCAACCTGCAGATTAACGTATTTCAGTGGATGGGTCTCTATTTTTGGCTTGATAACTCATGCCAATGATACAAACCTGTCCCAAATCGCCAAGACACTGCCTGGATAGCAGCCTCAATCCTGCAAGCATTTATCATAGGGCACTACGGTAATGTTGTTAGCTTTGTAAAACTGCTGCATCTCTGCTCCTTCCAGTATGGATTTCTCATACTCCCGGTCCGATGATTTGGAAAATTCATCTGCACCATCACCGCATCCGCCCGCTCCTTGGCATACAAAACCTGGATGCGTCATAAGCTCACACGTGATTGGTTGGCCGGGCGTAGCTGATTCGGCCAGTGAAGCAAAGGCGTGGAGGATTCCGTTCTGTAGTCGTTCAGGTGTCATGTTGTGTCCCATGGTCATCAGCCCGTAGAATGCGTCAGAGGCCCTGGACAACGGAAAGTACAATGACACAAGTAAGAATTGGCAACTGGTAACAATCTTTTTTTTTTTTGGCCGTCCCATCTACTGTGCCACCTCAGTGGCACTGCACCCAAGCCGCTAATTCCACTCCCTCATCCACAGCTGCAGCTCATACTGTCCCACCTGGACACCAATGAGAGCAGTCAAAGTCAAGTCACCATGAGGCAACCCACCAGAGGAGACACTGCACTGCTGGTGAGTCACTCCGGTGATGTTCAGTGCTGCCTGTTCTGATCCAACACATGCAGGACTCCACCTGCTAAACCCCCCTCCTGATTTATAATAATTTGCTTAGATGCAGAGCTTGTGCGCGTGAGTTCTTCCTACAAAGGACCCACCACATCCGTCCAATGACAGTGCCCTTGAATTTGCCAACAACTGAAACTAACACAGACTGTGTCTTTAGTCCAACAATACAGATATCTTCGTACTGCTACACAATGGATACACGAAATACCCATTATTTTATCCACCAGATGAAAACTGGGATGGGATTCTTGAATTCTACCTCTTGACTGCCATAAACAAATAAAAGAAACAAACACTAGTACACAAACATACTCACCAAACACTGTTGGCCTTCAGAATGGGTTCAGCCTGTTTTGCATCGTCACAGACATCAAACAGAGAATCTCTCCAGGGGTCGTGGTTCCAGGTGGCCGACTCCAGGTCCACTTCGTATTGCCGTCGTGTTGCTCGGATCCCATGTTCAGCTAGAGTCTCAGCAAATGTCTGTACAATCCCTGAAGAAACAGTTTAGAAATGGCTGTGGTCCAGGGGTTGGAATGAGCAGCATGGCGCTTTACCATTGGGACGGCACAGAAGATGGAACAGCAAAAAAAAAAAAAAAAATTGAATCCATTCCTTTCTTTGAAAAGATGCATAACGGAACCAGATACATGCTGACAAACACATATGCAGTGGCAAAACATGTAAATACACTAAGCATGAAAATTGTACATAACCATGCATTCTACTTTAACAATCGGACATGCACCAATTCAGGCATAGACATTCTGATACTATGAAAACCTGCAATGTTCCACCTAAGGTGCATTTTCAGCTTCTGAGGGTTTAGTATTTCTTACTTCAGTCCAGAAACGTCTTTGTGACTCTGTGAGGATTGTAGCTACTGGTGACTCCCGACAAAACAAGATTCTGAGACAACACCAGCAACAGGTGAGCCCCCAGATAGGCCACATTTTGAAAACAATGACAACAGTCATTCTGAAAAGGGCTTTGATCTTTCAAGATGATCTGTCCTTGTGCTCCAGTGGATTCCATCCCACTGTGGGATCACTGGGAATGAGAAGGCTGACGCTCTGTCCAAGGCAGGCAGCAATATGGAGCAGTTCAGCCACCTGGTGACCTACAGAGAGGTCCAAAACTATCATCCACAACAATATCAAAAAGAAGTGAAAGAGAAGGCTAGGTGCAGACAGTGGTGCTGATCCAATTCATCGGCTCCAGAGATACCAGCACACAATCCTCTTCAAACTAATAACTGGCCACTGCCAACTGCTGAGCCACCTCAGCCAAATTCTTCTTCTTCTTCTTCGTACACTCAAACAGGAACCTCAGAGGCACTGACAAAGGCTGCTGTACAGCGGAGCCCCTTCAGTGATCCATAAAGCTTTTCCCTCATCAATGTGTTGGCACGCCAGGTCTCTGCTCTGAGCTTTTCATGTGTGGGACAGTCCTGCAGGAAGTGTTCCACAGTCACTGGGGCTGTACTGCATGGGCAACCTGAAGGCTCACCAAAGTGGAATCTTGTGAACATGTGATGTCTCAGTCTGGAGTGCCGAATTAAGACTGCCCACACAGATGAATGTCTGTGTGGCACTGGACCCCTAAGACCCCACAACACATCCTCCAACACTGTCCACCCCATGATGTTCAAGGGCATCAAACCTGGCCAGAGGGTGCAGAACTGCTGATGCAGCTTTAGGGCAGCCATCAAGACCTCATGAAGGTTGTGGGATTCATCGTGAGGACACGATTAAAGATGTGACGCAACCAAAAACAATCGAACGCAGATGAATAAGAATAAGAATAAAAATGGCTTGACTGAATTTTCAAACAACAGACGTTTCAATGTACACGCTCAGTCCTTCCTACCTCCTATAACAAACATGGCAAACCAGCGACAGCTAACTTCATTCGTTAATTTGAAGAGAACCTTCATCCTGAAACCCTATAATTCTCTGTAACAGCCCCATTTCAAGCAGCAAGCTATCAATACCAGGCTGCCACCAGGCAACTCACCAGTGGAGACACTGCACTGCACTGGACTTCTCATATAACATATGCAGGACACCATATTCTAAATCTTCTTTTTTCTGACAATAATCTCTAAGCGACAGAACCTGGTGGGGAGTAAGCATCCCCAATTGCAGGCAGAGAACGACCACATCATTCCAGTGACAGACCCAGTGAATGAACCAGTTCTGAAAACTTAGACACAAGTCACTTCGAGCACAGATGTGACTGTTGTCGTCTACTATGGACTGCTGAAAAATGACAGGCTTCAGCTGCTGGGAGATCCGTTAAGTTACGATCAAAAGACAATCAGAAAGGATATCTTCTCATAGTCTAAGATCAGCCTGTAGAGTGAAGACCCAAGGACTATCAACAAGGCAACTCCGCCATGCTCTACGGTCACACTGCAGGCTTCAGCCCTCTGAGGGTCTATGAAGCTGACATACAGACCACCAGCTTGGCAACTCCTTCATATCACATGCTGAACCTGAAGACCAGTCCCTTGAGAATCCATAATGTTCAGACAGTCAACAAGGAACTCCTTCAAACTATATGGCCGAACAGTAAGCCGTGTTTTTGGGGGACCTATGAAGTGAAGATCGAGACAAGGAACAAAGAAACTCTTTGATATTTCACAGAGATGCATGTAAGTTAAGATAAGTCGATCAACAAAGAAACTCTCTGATATTTCACAGAGATGCTTGTAAGTTAAGGTAAGCCAATCAACAAAGAAACTCTCTGATATTTCACAGAGATGCATGAAGTTAAGATCAAGCCAATCAACAAAGAAACTCTCTGATATTTCACAGAGATGCATGAAGTTAAGATCAAGCCAATCAAAGAAACTCACTGATATTTCACAGAGATGCATGTAAGTTAAGATCAAGCCATCCAATAAAGAAACTCTTCAATATTTCACACAGAGATGCATGTAGTTAAGATCAAGCCAATCAACAAAGAAACTCACTGATATTTCACAGAGATGCATGTTAAGTTAAAATAAGTCAATCAACAATGAAACTCTTTGATATTTCACAGAGATGCATGCAAGTTAAGATAAGTCAATCAACAAAGAAACTCTCTGATATTTCACAGAGATGCATGAAGTTAAGATCAAGCCGATCAACAAAGAAACTCATTGATATTTCACAGGAGATGCATGTAAGTTAAGATAAGTCAATCAACAAAGAAACTCTGGTATTTCATAGAAATCGATGAAGTTAAGAGATCAAGGCAGTCGACAAAGAAATGATGTAATGTTTCAGAGATCAAGACAAACAACATAGGGAGTCTTTAATATCACGCTAAGATCTGGGAAGCTAAGATCAAGACAATGTGCAAAAGGAAACTCCTTCACATCACACAGTTTCAGTTTCAGTTTCATCAAGGAGGTGTCACTGCGTGAGCACTAGTTCATATACGCTGCACCACATCTGCTAAGTTTTGAGACCACACTGCACACAATTTATAGCTGATGGATAAATGAATTAATGACTAAGATGAGAAAATTTAAGAAGAAAGTCTCGCAGCCACGATTTAACGGATGTCTGACCTGTGCATTAGCCCAACATGCTGGTCAGACCTTGAATACCTATCTAACATGGTCTGTGCCATTATCATCGTTGTATGTATGTGTAGTGAGTGTGCACATGTGTGTATGTGTGTGCATAGGTGTGTGGGCACAGGTCCATGTATTATGTCATACAGAGATCTACGAAGTAAAGATCAAGATAAATTTATCAGGAAGGAAACTCCTTCATGTTTACAGTCACACTGCAGACTTGTGTCCCTGGGGGATCCACCAAGGTTTCAGCTTAACAGTGGAAGCTCAAAGGCAGGCCACAGTGCCTTCAAAAACCAGCAATGACAAATTCCTAATAAACATTAAAAGACAAACAAACAGAGAAATCATCTTAAATAAAAGACAGCTAACAAACAAACAATAAGAAAGAAAGAAAAAAACAAAAAAAACACACAAACTACAGAGAAGAAAAAACACCATCAGAAACTTGGAAAGCTAAGCATGAAAAAAACACACAAACACAAAAAGAATAATATTATTAAATCTTTCACTCCACACATATATCTGCGGTTCGAGAATCATGGGAAAAGATGTGAAACTGGAAACAAATGCATGTCAGTAATGACTTTTCTTACATATGATTATTTTCTACAGAATTAAATAGAGAATTAGATAAACCAAATCAAAATTTAAAGCATTACACACTATCATAGTGTAGTCAAGTGGTCGAGTGGTGTTGGTTCGTTGGAACGTGTGGCTCATTCACTCAATGGAACAGTTCAGTGACTAGAAGGTGATAGGTGTTTATTCATCTTCACTACAACACACATAGCAGGGAGCAAGCCGTTTAAGGCACTGTGTGCAGCCTCTTCGATGTCGTCGGGTCTTAGTCTATGCCAGGCTTCAAATTGCCCAGTTTCCGTTCGTCAATGCTTTTTGTTCTTTCATGGACCACGACTTCCGGTTTTGTGGCTATACACACGGACGATGTTAAATTTACATCTGTATGCACCCTATAACACACACCCATTGCTTTTGAACGCAATGTCCCCATTGCTCCCAAAGATATCCTTTTGCTAATGTCGAAATTAGTTTCCGACCCAAACAGGTTAACATTAGCAACAAATGATAGAAAATTTACATTGGGAGTAGACTAATAGTTAGCCTCAGCTCCCAAAGTACAGTCAGTATAGTATGGAGAACATTGACGGGATTTGTTATGGGTGAACAGGTACTCGATATCTCTTTGTATTAAGTGATAGCAAAACTATTACCTTCAACAAGTCCATGAACGCCTATCTTGATAAACTAACCATTACTTGCTTCCCTTAACTCTCTTGACAAGTGCGTGCCCGCTAGCGCCTGGTAAAACATGCGACAACAATGGGCCCTGCCATGTTTTCTGATAGAAAAGGAAGTGGGAAGGCACCATGTCCAGAACACTCTGGTGGAGGTTGCCCGTGTCCACCGTCAGCCACAGCGTGTCCCCATTGTAATACACCATCTGTGGCAGGTCGTCCTGCAAGAGCTGGGTGTGGACAAAGGTCAGGCCAGTCTGTGGATCACGGAAGGACAGAGCGGCCAGTGAAGAGTCAGGCGTGGTGAATATCTTCCCCTCCTGCTTCTGCTGCTGTTGCTGCAAGCGCTGATGAGCCTGACCACTGACACGGTGGTTGCTCTGGAAGTCAGTGCGAGCACATCCACTTCTGTTCTTCAACCTGGGACGATGCAGACTGGATTCTAGACTGATGGTGGGCTGAATGATGGCCGCGGTGGTGGGGACCGTTTCTGAGGCAGGCTGGGAAGACTCCACGCTGATGGTGACGGGCATGGACAGCAGCTGGGAGACGGTGGCGTTGGTCAGCTGGTCCCTGGTGATCTCCACCCCTCCTTCCCTGAACTGACCGCCGTCCTCCTCTTGACCTCCCGCCTGCGACCTGTCTTTGCCCTCTGCGTCATCGTCGGAGTTGTAAGCCCTGAGCAGCTGGGCGATCTCCTGTCGGGGAACCACCCCCTCCTCCGGCACCTCCATGTAGTGCCGCACGATGTGGGCGCGCAGTAACGGCTTGGTGGTGTACTTGCGGCTGCAGCCGTCGATGGGGCAGTAGAAAACCATCTTGTCCGCCTCCCTGTGCTTGTTGAGGTGGACGTACAGGCTGCTTCTGGCCGTGAAACTGCTGTCGCAGCCTTCTAAAGGGCAGGTGAAGGGCTTGACACCTGTATGCGTGATGAGATGACCCTTCAGGTGCTCTGGCCTCATGAAGCTCTTGTCACACTGGTCACATTTGTACTTGCGTAGGTTCAGGTGTTTGGCGCTGTGTCGCTTCAGCTTGCTGGCTGTGGTGAAAGCCCAGGTACAGCCATCTCTGGAACACTTAAAAGGTCTCTCCGCTGTGTGTTGCATGGTGTGAATCTTCAGCTTCGACCGTTTGGTGAAAGTCTTCCCACATCCACGCTCTGGACAAACAAGCTTTTCTCGCCCGTCTTCCTCTTGGGGCAGTGGTCCGTCCACTACAGCGCTAGTCACCACAGGCAACAGGATGTACTGATCTTGAATGGTGACTTGTGCTTTTGGGCATCGGCCAGTCAGGTCAGGATATGCAGCCTTGTTGTCTGCCCCCACTGCTTGGCTGGACGCAGTAGAGGCAGCTAGTTTCCCGCCCCCCCCTTTGATTTTGTCACTGTTCATCTTGTTTCTTCTTGCGGCAGAATCTCGCAATGTGACCCCGCTTGCCGCAGTAGAAGCACTTGGGAGCTGGGTTGGATGGCCCGCTGTCTCCGGGTCTTGGCATTGTCATCCCTGTGATGGTGACCTGCATTGTCTTGACAGTATCTTTCAGGGCGGCTATTTCTTTCCTCAGCTCTTCCAGTTCTGATGGGGGTTTAGGAGGGATGAAGTGCTGGTACTGGGTGGGGTTTTCTGAAGGGTCTTCATCTTCTCTGCTCCACCTCAGCGCCTCTTCTCTAGTAGTTGAAAAAAGTGGTGGTAGCGTCCCCTCTCACTTGTCGCCTCAGTTCCCGTTTCAGAGGTGTTGATGCAAGTCCCTCGATAAATCTATCCCTCAACATCTCGTCGGGCACACTGCCTACTCTTCTGGAATTTATTTGTGCCGCTAGTGTACGAAGTCCTTGGGAGAATTCAAGAACAGTCTGCCCAGGGTGTTGCTGCTTCCCATGGAATGTAGACATCAGGCTTGTCAAGGGCCTACTGTCCCCAAACACTTTCTTGATGATGTTCAGCACCTTGTCGGACTTGTCCTTTTCTTCGTCTGGCATGCTCAGGATTTCGCAGCGTGCTTTCCCATGGAGGTGGCGGATGATGAATTCTACCCCCATGTTGTCTGGCATAGTGTAGGCCTTGAGGACGCGTTGTGCTTCCTCGATGAACTCCTCCGCTGGTCCGTCAGCAGGGTCTCCAGAGTAGCAAGGCAGCTCCGGGGGTGCCCACCATCGGGAGTTAGGCCGTTCATCTTCCATCCTGCTGTGTGTTATTGTAGGGTCACAAGCAAGTAAGCAAGCACTCTTGTTCCAATCCTGTCGGTTGACGCCACGTGTAGCCAAGTGGTCGAGTGGTGTTGGTTCGTTGGAACGTGTGGCTCACTCACTCAATGGAACAGTTCAGTGACTAGAAGGTGATAGGTGTTTATTCATCTTCACTACAACACACATAGCAGGGAGCAAGCCATTTAAGGCACTGTGTGCAGCCTCTTCGATGTCGTCGGGTCTTAGTCTATGCCAGGCTTCAAATTGCCCAGTTTCCGTTTGTCAATGCTTTTTGTTCTTTCACGGACCACGACTTCCGGTTTTGTGGCTATACACACGGACGATGTTAAATTTACATCTGTATGCACCCTATAACAATAGACAAACAGCATGTCAAACTGAAGGGTTTTGAAAATTACAATCTAGTCAAGGGACACAAAAGGTTGCTAGTCACGTTTAAAAGGTGAAGGGACCTACCTGGAAATAAATGGCCATGTTTATGTCCATCCACATAAACCGGTTTGCGTCCCATTAGTTCCTCGTAGCGAGCAATTTGATTCTTCAACTCCATTTTCACCTAGGTACAGATCACAATGACACTCAAAAGCCTGAAATGCCTATACGACCAATGGTGGAATTGTTGTTGAAGTCACACACACACACACACACACACACACACACACACACACACACACACACACACATACACACCACAACACACATACACACACATACAAACTGAAACAAGCTTGTTGTTAGATTAACCTTTGGTTCTACGGACCTCAAACATGAATATATATAACAAGATGCAAAGCATATAAACGTACTCCCAGTCTATCCTGAATATGTGTGAGATATTCCATAAAGAGGTAAAACCGTCTTGGGCTGGTGTAATTGTTCATAATGGCTATTCTGGAAAACATCGGCCATCATCTGTGACCTATAATGAACATACTTACAAATTTTCAGAAAGATCGGCCAAGAACTTTCTGAGATATTCCACAAAGAAAAAAACCATTATGGGCCATTAGTAACAGCTATAATGGTTAACTAAAACATCGGGTATCATCCGTGACCCATAATGAACATACCTACAAATTTTCAGAAAGATCGGCAACATGATTTCTGAGATATTCTATAAAAACAGAAAAACCGTTATGGGCCATTACAGCTGTTAGTAACGACTATAACGGTAAACTAAAACACCGGGTATCATCCGTGACCCATAATGAACATATCTACAAATTTTCAGAAAGATCGATAAAGTGCTTTCTGAGATATTCCATAAAGAAGAAAAACTGTTATGGGCCATTAAAGCCATTAGTAATGGATATAACGGTTATATGAAACACTGGGCATCATTCGTGTTCCATAATGAATATACCTACAAATTTTCAGAAACATTGGCCCGGTAGTTTTGTCTGGAGCGAGTGGAACACATTTTGACTACGGACAGACACACACACAGACAGCATTTCTTCATTCCCATTGTAAAGTACTCCCTGTTCTATAAGAACTGAAAAGGAAAAATCTTGATTTTTCTTTTCAAACGGGTGAACTTTAATGGTAACTGTGGTACCACATCAAGTTCAAATTCTTAAGTCAAAACTTGTAAGTTAAAAGTCTAACTTTTTGTCATCACTACATTTAGTAGCTGTAGCAAGAATTTCACTTGGAATGTTCAACGATTTGCTCTTCCTGATTTTTACCAACCATGTAATACTTTTAGAATCCAACATTGTGGCTACACTCATTTCAGACCTTCCACCATGAAGTGAGTCGTTTGTCAATGCACAGTATTTGCAGCATGCAGCCAAAATCAGAGGCAGCAGATAGGAGTGTTAAGGATCTTTGCTGAAACAAAGACCAGAAGTTTTGCTCTACCTGCCACTATCTATAAATTCTTGATATTTTCCATCTTTGGTTCATTGAAAATACAATTTTTAATAAAATTTTCAGAAATAACTGAAAGTGTCCAATTTTAGGGGAAAATTCTTCTACAGACACCAAATTTTGTGAAAACACCTTTTACATGACCAATTTATAACATTGTATGAAAACTGAAGTTTGGATTATAAAAGAAAGGAAAATTTAATGCTGATTTCATTGTTCGTGGTTCAGTTTTTGTTTATGTTCACATAAGTCTGAGACAGAAAGTTGCCATCTTATAAAGGTGATTTCACACAAAGTAATAATCCAGTTTAAAAACAATTTTCACTGTTAAAATGAACGTGAAAAACAATTTTAGCTGAGTACATAGTCTGAAAATGACCCAAGTGTGAACAGCGACTCCTTTCGTGGTGGATGATCTTATTTGTTAATTTCAAAAACCACTAAGCGCTATCACACAACAACATACAGGTCACATGAAGAGAAACACACAGACCATAGGAAACAATACCTCTTTCACATCAATCTTTCCCTCTTTTGCAGCCTTTCTTAGGTCAAAGCTCATAAAGTGCCCATCACTGTTGGTCAGTGTGGTGTAGTTGGAGTCAGCGTTCACAGGAACCCCCTCTGTGATATTGAAATGCAGTCCTGGAAGGAAAACCAAAATAACAACTTTTCGTATTTGTCACAGACCAGAACTAACAAAATCAATTCAATTCTGATCTCATGCAGGAGCTGTTCTTCACTTTGTTGCGGTAACAAGACACTGTTTCTTCTTCACCATCTGGTGAAAACGGTTTGTTTTTTTTAAATGATAATAGAAGAAGAAGAAGAAGAAGAAGAATGAATACTTATATAGCGCCTATTCTCGGCTAGAGGCCAAGCTCTAAGCACTTTACAATCAACACTCGTTTACACAACGGGCTGCCTACCTGGGTAGTGCCGACTGAAGAGCTGCCAGCTGGCGCTTCATTCAGTCGTTTCCCGTGTCATCCAGTCAGTATCGTTCAATATCGATCACTCATTTTCCTTACTTCCTTCATTCTTTCCATTTCTCACGCAGGGTGCATGCTATGTGTAACGTGTCATCCATACCAACGGCCAAACTGGCCTACTCTTCCGAAAGTTGGTGATGGGATTTTACGTGTGTGCAAGATGTTATGCATGCGTTCATACATGGAACCTCGGTTTATAGTCTCATTCGAAGGACTGTATGGGAAATGGAGTCAGAACCAATGTTAACTCCGAGGGAAAAATCCCCCTGTACCGAAACGCCCCGGCGGAGGTTCGAACCCGCAACCCCAGGATCACCAAGATTACGAGTCAGGCACTCTACCAACTGAGCTATTCCGGCTCAGAAGAAGAAGAAGAAGAAAAACCTCTTACAATGCGTATGTCCATGCTGATACAGGGGAGTATTTCAAAAGTCTCGTTTCTCTATAAGCTGCTTGATGAGCACTTTTTCTTTTTCATCTCTCTCCATTTACTCAACCATTTACTCAAGTTCATTCAAACATCTGTTTCCATCCACTGATTTACACAAACTTCTCTCTCCATTCACTCAATGTCTCCCTCCATTCACTCTTGAAAATAACTCTTCCCAATCATGCAGAATCTCTATTCATCCAACATCTCTCTCTCTCTCTCTCTCTCTCTCTCTCTCTCTCTCTCTCTCTCTCTCTCTCTCTCTCTCAGCAAAGAGATCTCTCTTCATTCAAAGAGTTTTCTCCCTTCGTTTCAATTTCTCTTTTTCACTTACTTCAATGCCGCTCCCTGTTCGGTACAGCCCTTCCCCTCATTGACATAGATACGGCTCCAACTACTCAAGCTTCTTTCTCCGTTCACTCAGACACATGTCTGCTTTCCCTCAAACACCTTTTTTCTCTATTCACTCCAACATCTTTCCCCATTTACTCACACACATCTCCAATTATTTTAACACCTCTCTAATCACTAAAAACATCTCTTTCCATTCACTCAAGCATCTCCATTCTCTTAAGCACTCTATATCGATCGCTCAAAAGCCTCTCTACATTCACACAAACATCTTTGTCCCTTCACTCAAACATCTCTCTTCAACATCTCTCCATTCAGACAAATATTTTGTTCCCCTTCACTTTATATTGACACCTATCTCCATTCATTAAAGTTAAATATCTCCATCTGTCCACTCACACTCCATTCACTTAAAAACCTCTCCATTAACACAATTATTTCCCTATATTCCTGCAAAAATCTGTCTCTGTTCACATAAAAACCTCTCTCCGTTCAGGGATCCATCTCTCCAACATATCTATCCATCCACAAAGACATGAGCTCCATTTATAACAAATTCCTCTCTATTCACTCAAATATATCTATTCAATGAAAGTGAAACATCTCTCTACATTCAGTCAAACATAATATGCATCACCATTCACAAGAACATCTCTCTCCAATATATCTCTCTGCATTGACATACTACACCAATAGAATATCCAAAACATCTATCTCCATACACGCTAAAATACAGATCTCTCCCTATTCACTAAAACTCGTACATCTCTAACCATCACCACACATCTTTCTTTGTTCACTCTTACATCTTTCTCCATTCACTCATACGGAATACGAATCTGAGGTAATTGTTTTAAGATAGGAAGATCAATGTATTGTACAATAGCACCAAAATACATGTGAAGGCAACAGATGGTCTATCCCCTACAGTGCCATTACTCAAAGGTGTCCTTTAAAGAAACGCTGTGAGCCAAAACACTGTTCAATTATTCATCAATGAGCTTTCAACTTACATCCAGGACGGTATTCAACTAAAGCAGTCCACATAACCGCCATCAAATTTCCACGTCTGTATATGGAGATGACCTGCTAATTGTCACCACATCCAAAGCCGGGCTACAAAATAAGTTAAATAAACTGTATGAGCACTGCAACAAATGAGGATTTACAATCGTGAAGAAAAACAACAGTTGTTGAACAAACAGAAAATAAAAGTTGTCATTTTCACTCAAACAGATCCCTAAATACTGCTTACGTTTAAGCATGGGCCCAATATCCTACAGCCTGAAAACTGGTACAAATACCTCAGACGTCATTTTCCATAAAATCTATAAATTCACAAGTAAGCAAGAACATCTTGCATAGCAAGGATACAAAGCCCTGCACACTCTAAGATGGTCAAGCAAAGGTCCTAAGCTGAAACCAGAAGCAATGACACATTTACACGATATGCTAATCACACCAATATCTTTCTGTGGGGATGAAGTGTGGTTTCCATTCTCAGAATACAACACGACAGCTCAAATATCAAACTTTTTCCGTCAGAGCCTGTCACAATCATTCCTCCGTGAAAAATTACAAAGTTCCATAAGAGTCATCTGGGCCAACATGAATAGGCAATGAATCTTCCTATATAAGCAGAGTTTGGACGTTGTCCTATCTGCCTACAAACTGTGAACCGCACACTGAGCTTCTGGATACATGTACAGCAGAAATCAGACCTATGATAAGAAATTGATGGCATGCTTTGCAATATTCTAAATGTTCTGCACAAAATGGGAATGATCTACATCAAGTAAAATCAACTCTTTGTATCAAGAGCAATTACAATCTGAATACACAGAGATCCGGAAACAACCAAAAAAGCTGCACTTCAAGACTGTATCTTCACCACAAAAAACTACCGGTTACAGCCATATATATTAAACATGCAAAATTTGTAACAAAGATGCCAATTCAGCAGACTTGGCCTTAGTGCTCATGACCTATTATGATCTCGTCAATATCATACTGTGTCTATAGCTCTTAGGAGTTCTCATGACAATCAAAGTCTGCATCTGAGTCTGACAGTCTGAGTCTGAGTTAAACATCTCTAGATCCATTAATGTCTTTCAGACATTTATTTTCATCTTCCCAAACATCCTTTTCCTGCCTAAAGCATTTTACAAACACATCCAACATATTTCTCTCCCTTCATTAAACATTTTTTTCTTGGTCAAAATGGCAGCAAAGAAAGTAATGCACGCCCTGCATACAAAACAATCTTTGATATTTATTTAGTTTGTTTGCTGATGTATACAGATTTGTAAAACTAAAAAAATCGGAATAGTAGGTAATACTACTCTCCCCATAAACTGACAAATTAAATGATTTCTGGTGATCTTCATACAATAACAGCTCTGAGCAACGATGCTGAGTGCAAATTAGCTTTGCCTGCTTGAGGAAGAGGAGGGAGGTTGAGGGAGAATTGGTGTTGGAGGTGGGGAGAGAATGGGAGGAGTGGGAAGTGGAGATGAAGAGTGTGGGACAGAGGTACTCTATAACTTTGTGGAAAAACTGATGATTATGGAAGTGTTGAACTTAGAACCAAAAGGTCATTCTCAATCGCCATCACAGATCAGACCGGCAGGTGGGAAGAGACTCTTTGGGACAGATTACAGCACATCGTCAGAGAATTCCCTTCCCCTCCCTCAGACACGTATCACACTCTGAGGGAGCCAGACTGATCCAGGTCGTGACTCCTTGATGCCCTTCTAGTTCTACTGTAAAAAAAACAGAAAAATGTTTGGTGCTGGCAAGATTCGAACCTACAACTCCAGAAATGGTGGGCCACTCAAAGCATACCTTTTTGAGGGATATCTAACACACATTGCTAATGGAAACCTGTTCTGAGATATGAAATTAATGTCTTAATACTCTTTTGAAGTACACTCTTTTGAAGTACACTCTTTTGAAGTACACTCTTTTGAAGTACACTGACCAGATTCAACCACAGTTCTTTTATAATCTGTCTCTGCCATTGCCTTTGCGCCTCTGGTGTTCTTCTTACCAGGAACAGAAAGCCGTTTGATGACAGCATAGGCTGAAGAGCCTACACCCCCCCTTGCTCCAGTCTCTATGGCCAGAACTTTGGCTTGAAAGTCAGACGTCTTTGAGCTGCTGGCTTGACTGGGACACTTTTTAGTGCTCAGTAGATGTGAGCTCGCTCCCTTTTTTCTTATGCCACTATGTTTTGTTTCAATGAGCCTGAGCTGAGTACTAAATTCAGTCTCACTCCATTTATCTTTTTTTGTTTGTTTGTTTGTTCGGGATGACCTCCCGACGGTTTTGCCATTCTGGTAAGTCTGTTGTACATTCCCAGTCATCAAATCCATTCAGTAAACCTCGTTTTCATGCTTTTGATGCGACAGCTGTTCTAGACCATGATTTATGGCCTCCTGCACCTTGTTGGAGCTCCTGGTGGCATAATGTTTCCTATAGTATTGCCAACCACATGCATGTATGATCTCCTTAAGCATATGATTGTGTCTCCAAGGGCAGGAGGTCATATACTGATCTGAGAATGAAGCTGATTGTTAGAGTAGCCTTATGCTATGTTCCAGCTGAGACTTCTTTGAAATGTATTTTCCCACGTAGTTCCTGCTGGCCTTGCTGGACTGCTTTCTGAATTATCTTGGCATCATCTTCATTCTTCAAGTACTGTTTTACCATGTCTCTCTTTGCTTTCCACTTTGCCTTTGATCACCACTCCATTTCAATGGATCCCAGTTCCTGTGTGTTGGTTTGTGAGTGTCAGGTTATTTCACTGATCTTGTGGTTTTTTCCTTTCTCATGTCCATTGCCTTCAGAAATTGTACTCTTTCTGTCAGCATTTAGCCTGGGCTGATAATGGTCTCACATTATCATCTCCTGAGTCCTCAAACATGGTTAGTAACCTAGCTTTTCACACTTTGCACTCACTGATGATGGATTTCAGGGACAGTTGCAACTGTGCTCGGAGACAGTAGAGTACTTTAGTAAGACCAGATACCAGATGGAGGCAATCCCATTTTCTTGTGTACTTGTTGATTATGACCTTCATTGATCCCATTTTGCTGGTGCTGGTGATTGAGGAAATGTTGAACTTTGAGCCAGTAGGGTATTTGACTTTAACTTTGACGATACCAGATTCAGGTCCTTTAAGTCATAGGACCATGTTCAGGTTCTGAAACTAAACTGATTGGCCTGGGTGGTTTGAGGATGGTGCCAATCAGATCACTTACTGAACAATTTAATCTAGGCATTCTGGGTCGTACACTGAAGGTAGGGCTGCCCAGTGCTTGTCCAGTCTTCTCTTGAAGGCGTCTAACGATGGCGCTGTTACCACATCATCCGGAAGGCTATTCCAGAGGTTCACAACTCTGTTTGCGAAGTAGCTGCCTCGTACGTTGAGATGATGCCTTGGTTTCTGAAGTTTCAGGGAGTTGCCTCTGGTGGATCTCAGCTCATTCGTGGCAACGGGGAAGTCAGGGCGTGACACCTTGTAGAAGCCATGCAGGTACTTATAGACTTCAATTACATCTCCCCGCTTTCTCCTGTGTTCCAGACATGGAAGCTTCAGCCGATGTAGCCTTTCGGGGTACGGGAGGTCCTTCAGAGGGCCCAACATTTAGGTCGTCCTCCTCTGGACGTTTTCCACTTCAGAGCAAATGCCTTTTTTGATTTTTCTCGTCAGGATTTCACACACAGTGACCATACTCCAGGAGTGGCCTGACTAATCCCTTGAACAGCTGGACAAAAGTTACTGGTGTTAGGTAGTCGAAGGTCCTGCTGATGACTCCAACAATGCGGTTTGCCTTTGATGTTGCCTGTGCCACGTGTTGCTTAAAAGAGAGCGCCTTGTCGATGGTCACCCCAAGATCTTTCTCTGCCTGTGTTTCTTTCAGTTTTACTCTAATTGAGTTGCCGTCTTTGTCTTTACTGTTCATGAGGTACTCCGTTTCTCTTTCGTGGCCTCTCCATCAATATCACAGATCAGACCACTTGAATAACAAGCTGAGTTTTAAACCTACATCAAATGCTACAATTTTGTTTCTTTCCTCATTCTGTCTCCCCCCCCCCCCCCCCCCCCCCCCCCCCCCCCTTTTGTGTTTTTTTTTAATTTTATTTTTTTAACAGGGGAAGAGGGATGGGACAGTGAAAGGAGGGGGGTAGGTATTTTTTTTCTTTCTTCCCCCACCACCCTTTTATTTTAAATGAAGGAAGCCAGTGAGAAGAGGGGTAGGAGGAGGAGGGTGTTGGGGGGGGGGGGGGGGGTAATACATAAGTTAATCCTTCCTTTCCCTATTCCCAGTAGGCTTATGGCCCGGAACGTTTTACATTTACACCAGACATGCCCCTGGGTCTGAATAGAATCCAAAGGTCATAAACTGAAAAATTTGCATGGACACCCTCTTACCCGTGGGAAGTCCATGTTCCAAAGCCTGTTTAGCAGCATCCTCACAGGCCACACCGTTCACCATGATGGAGGAGTTAGTGACGCCTTTCCTCTTGAAGCATTCAATGATGCCAGCGTTCCTCTCCACATTGTAACCCATGTCGTCTGCCGTGATGATCAGACGTTTCGCCATTTTGCTGTTGAATCACCCCGCACAATTAAAGGGTCAAACTGATAAGAAACTAAAAACTACACCATTGAGTGCTATTTATCATCTTGCTGAGTAAATCGGTGCATGATATTGAAAGCAGTTTTAAGCTAAGCTCGGCTTCGTTGTTTATTGAAAGAAAAAACGACGTATGATAATAAGATATTGAAAGATTCAATCACAATTATTTTCCTTCTTTTATCTATCTTCTTTAGTTGATGTGGCAACATAGGCGCCTGAATCGAATCTCGAAGCCAATTGAAAATTGGAATTGATCTCCCCTGTTAAGCTCTTTTGTAAAAGAAACTAGGCTAGATGTAGTCGTTTTGTGAGGTGAAAATGGCAGGCGAAGTGGTTGTTGATGCACTACCGTACTATGATCAGGGATATGATGAGCCTGGAGTTCGTGATGCAGCTATAGCATTGGTTGAGGAAGAAACAAGAAGATACAGGCCAACGAAAAATTACTTGGACTTTATACCCGCACCGAACTACCATGCGTTTGAGACTGAAATACTGAAGAATGAGATGGAGCGTGTTCAGGTAGGCCTACTTGAAATCGATTCACGTCGAGTCAACGCTTGACGAAGACCTAAGAGGTCGAAACGCGTCGTGTTTTGTCTTGTTACTCGTTTGTCCACGTTCTCTGGGCGGTTCGCTAACATTTATTTAAGATTTGCAATGTTTAGTTCAGTTCTGTATTATTCGTGATATTACATCTAAGGCTAGGTCAATGACGCTTAGCCTAGCTGTTATGTGTTCAAAGATGTGTTTGATAGTGTTAAAGTTGATAGATAGCTATATGTGGATACTGTAATCTAGTGATCTATGGCAAATGGCGTGCATTTCTCGCAAAAAAGACTTGAATATTTTTACTTCACGTGTAAAGAGAGAGAGAGAGAGAGAGAGAGAGAGAGAGAGAGAGAGAAAAGATGCTTATGATTACTTATATCAAAACATTTTTGTAATTGGCAATAGGCCTATTGGTTGTTACCACCTTAGGACACAGACATGTAGGCAGAGCTGGTCAGCATTTTGAGTCAGATTCAGGATGTGTACTGTCAGCCTCAGATGCAGGATGATAGACTTTGTAAGATTGAAAGAAAACAAAATGGTGTCTGAGGTGATATTACTGGATAAACTGACTCCGAGAAAGTTGTTTCTTTTCTTGTTCATGGTGATAATTGGCTGGGGAATGAAACCTAGGCACATGAGTACAAGGCACTTCACTGTTGGTTATTTGGTGTTGATCTGGTGGAACATGATGAAGAAGAGATCTTACAAGTTACAGTAGTGCTGAAAGGACAGCCAGCCAAGCACTTTCCTCATTACACATGTATCCCTTTGGCTTGAGCTGTTTCACTTTCAGTGAAGGCAAGGGCAAAAATGCCAGTTCCTCATGAACTTGCTCAAGATGAACTGCTTGGTGCAGGGGTCACAGACTGTAAAGTATGACTATGTCATCTTATGAGTACATTTCATCTCCAGACAAGAGCAGATTTTCAGGTTTCTGGTGTGGACAGGTTATACTTAGCGCATTGGCACAAAAGTTCAGTAGTCAGTGTTTTCTTCTAAAGAAAAAAGTGATGGGATGAATTACGAGTTCTTTTTTTTATGTAAGAATGTCCCTCCGGGGGTTGTGACCTTGTCGTGGTCGGAGGGCTTGCGTGGTCCAGTGATCCCTTAGGCTTTGCTGGCGGGGCATCAATACTTGGAGATAGGCTAGTTTTTTCAAACTGCTTCTAGGTCCGAAAAGCCAAGATGCTGTCTGGCCTAAGCGTAACGTGGTAAGGAGTTGATGCCCCTGGTAGGGCTTCCCATGTCAGATAGGCTAAGGGTGAGGATCCTGACTAAGAGTAACCCGCCTTTCTCCTTTTCTTGTTTTCTGCCTCTCTTATTTGGCCCTTTTCTATCTTCGTCTCCCCTTCAAGTCTTCTTTTCCACACTCCTTTTCTCTCTGTGGTCTCCTTAAGATCCGCCGCGTTTGCCGTGCGGTGCGACCTGTGTCGGAGGGGAATGAGATCCTGGTGATTGAGAGGGCCAGCGCTCTCAACACATCACTTTGGCTCGGACCTCTCCTAGACAGGGAGTACACTTTGGCCCGGGTGTACTAATCGGCTCCCCTTCTTGGGGCTGGGTCAAAACAGGCATTTCTCCGGCTGGCCAAGGTAACCCCTGCAGTGCTCAGCTCTCTGTTCCCGGGAGTTGGGCATGATCAGGGGGATACGGTTGGTAGGTTTTTGTCTGTTGTATGTCTCTCCTGAAGCCTGGAAGGGGTCAAGACAGTGATTCTTCGCCCTGTACCCTTAGTTGGACTCCAAGGTGGGTGGGTAAGGGAGAGATGAAATTTTTGCCTATAAATATGACTTCAATCAAAAATCACCCCCCCAAAAAAAGGAAAGTACAGTTAATTTCTTTAAGGTCGTCACAGGAGTCTGATGGAGACTCTGATTCTGAAAATGAAACAAGGCAGTTGTCAGGATTTTGGTCCACTTGGTTAATCATGGAAAGTAAGGAGCAAGACAAACCTCTTTCTGCACTTAGCCCATTTGCAATTCAGAAGGGCTTTCAAGGTATTGCAGGAGACCCACAGTCCATTAAGCGACTCAGAAATGGCACGTTTCTCATCCAATGTAAAACTAAAAACAATCAGAGCAGCTGCTGAAAGCTACCAAGCTGGTAGACCGAGAGATCCGGGTGACTCCCCATAAACAGCTGAATTCCTCTAAGGGAGTCATTCGATGCCCAGATCTTCGAGGTGTCTCAGAGGCAGAGATCAAGGCGGAACTGACATCCCAGGGTGTGACAGAGGTGCATAGGGTGACGGTGAAAAAGGGTGCAGAAAGAGTGGCCACCAACACCCTCTTTCTGACATTCTGCAACCCTGTGCTGCCTCCGGTCATCAAAGTCGGCTACCTGAACGTCAGAGTTCAGTTATATGTTCCATCCCCTTTGAGGTGCTTCAGATGCCAGAAATTTGGACATGTCAGAGACCGCTGTTCTGGGCAGGAGGTGTGCGGTGTTTGCTGCAAGGCAACCCATGATGGGCCGTGTAAAGACCCGGCACATTGTGCTAACTGCGGTGGCGACCATCCCTCCTCTTCACGAAACTGCCCTCTTTGGATTCAGGAATCCACTATACAACGAATAAAAACTGAAAAGAAAATCTCCTTTTTTGAGGCCCGCAAACAGGTTGTGGGCAGTCAGACGCCAACAGCATCTTCATATGCTTCGGCCGTTAAGAAGGTTTCCACTCGGTCAGTCTGCTGCCAGACTGATGAATTTATCTTTTCCAAGACACTGCAAGGAAGATCTGTAAGCTCTGGTGGAAGCAGGTCCACCACCTCCCAACTCATATTGAATGCCCCTGGTGGAGGCAAAAAATCCGCCACCCCTCAGACTGCCCAGCAGTCTACAACATCTGCTGCTGGGCAGATTAAAAAGCCAGCACCCGCACCTCGAACTCCTCTGTCCAGTGCCCGTGCGGGCAAGGGAGTTCAATCCAGTGTGGAGATGGTGGAGATGAGGAAGAAACCTCCACCGTCTCCCAAATCCAGATCTTCTTCACCTGTTGGCAAGTCTGCCAGCAGACCTGTCTGAAGACCAACAGAATCCAGTCAAACTAAGTAATAAGTTCACTCCATTGGAAGCAGATGTTGATGAGGAGATGACCTGATCTCTCTCCTTTTCACCCTCTGCACCATGGATAGTACAATATTCCATTGGAATATCCGTGGACTAAAATCCAACTTTGAGGAGCTGCAGCTTCTTTGTCAATCTATAAAACCTTCTGTCGTGGCTCTTCAGGAAACTCAAATTCAAAGCCAGAAGACCTTTACTCTTTCTGGCTTTAATATTCTTTCAAATCCTGCACAACCATCCACGTTGGGACTGTCGGGCAGTGTTGCCCTTCTCATACACAAAACTCTGCTGTATAGTCCTGTCGCTCTGTCTACCTCCCTTCAAGCTGTTGCTGCGAGAGTCACTCTCCACAAGACTGTAACAATCTGTTCTATTTATCTACCTCCTTCAGTCCCGGTTTGTCGTCAGGACCTTGTCAGTCTGATAAGAGAACTTCCTCGACCTTTTTTGCTGTTGGGTGACTTTAACGGTCACAATCCTCTTTGGGGTAGTGTCAGTACGTCATCCAGAGGTCTGCTAATTGAGGATGTCCTTTCGGATTTGGATTTGTGTTGTCTGAATGACGGATCTGCAACTTACCTCCATTCTTCCATATGTTCACTTTCGTGTTTAGATTTGTCGGTTTGTGACCCCTCGCTGGTCCTGGACTATGAGTGGTCTGTCCATGACGATCTGCACGGAAGTGACCATTTCCCTGTCCTTCTACAACCTGTCATAACTGAACACGTCTCTGTCTTTCAACATCTAAATTATAAGAAAGCAAACTGGGATCTATTTGCAGCCACTATTTCTAAGGCATTTCAGGACACTGATTTTCTTCAGAGTCCGGACCCAGCAGAATCACTGACTAACACTGTGATCAAGTGTGCTAAAGCTTGTATTCCAGTGTCTTCCGATAAACTTCAAATGCCAAAAAACACCTGGTTTGATTCAGACTGCCAACAAATTTCCAAAGTTCGAAAACGGGCTCAGCGTCAGGTGTACCAACGACCTTCGGGTCCCAACGCTCGAGCCCATCAGAAACTCCGTGCCAAATCGAGATACACTTTTAAAATCAGTAAACGTCGGTCCTGGAGAAGTTTCTGCTCCAGGCTGACATCAAAAACTTCCAAGAAAAAAGTGTGGAACATCATTAAGAAAATCAAAGGGAAGAACACCTGTCCCACTGTGAACCATCTCAAGTTTTCGGACTCTTTAATAACAGACAAAAAAGCAGTTGCTAATCTGCTTGCTTCTACCATTGAAAAGAATTCCTCCTCTTCTAACAAGTCATCCACTTTTGTCAAAAACAAAGCCCTTAAAGAAAAATCACCCTGCAACTTTTCGTCAGACAACATGGAAGACTACAATCTTCCTTTCACGTTAAACGAACTGAAATCTGCCTTACTTTCTTGCAGCGATTCCTCTCCAGGTATAGATGAAATCCATTATCAACTGTTGAAACATCTTCCGCAAATAGGTCTGAACATCCTGCTACAGGTATACAACCATGTGTGGACTACTGGTTTCTTTCCACCCTCTTGGCGGAAAGCCCTCATTATTCCCATCCCCAAACCTGGAAAAGATCTTTCTAATCCATCAAACTACCGTCCCATAGCTTTGACCAGCTGTGTCTGCAAATTGATGGAGAAAATGGTCAATGCTAGGCTCATGTGGAAACTCGAAACCGATGGCCTTTTGGCGAAAGAACAGTGTGGTTTCCGCAAACATCGGACTACCGTTGACCATTTGATTCGTCTGGAATCTACACTTCGGAACGCCTTTTTGAACAGACAGCATGCAGTGGCAATTTTCTTTGACTTGGAGAAGGCCTACGATACTTCCTGGAAGTCGGGGATACTTCATGATCTCCATGATCTGGGTTTTCGAGGTCATCTTCCGCTTTTCATTAAAAATTTTTTGGCAGAACGACAGTTTCAGGTCCGGGTTGGCACCACTCTCTCTGATGTCCACGAGCAGGAGTTGGGTGTTCCACAGGGGAGCATACTGTCTCCTGCCCTCTTTAGTATTAAAATCAACAACATTGTTCAATCGGTTCAGCAGGGTTCAGACTGCTCATTGTTTGTGGATGATTTTGCTGTCTACGCAACTGGAAGCCTGTACCCGAGTGTCCAGCGCAGGCTCCAGCTTTGCGTAGATAAAATCCATCGGTGGGCAGATGAAAACGGTTTCACCTTTTCTCCAACAAAGACGCAGTGTATTCACTTCCATAATTTCCGTCAGTTTTTTCCAGATCCTGAACTTCAAGTAGGGAAATCTCCCATTCCAGCTGTTAAAGAGGCCAAATTTCTGGGAGTCATTTTTGACCAGAAACTTAACTTTCTCAGCCACATCAAACACCTCAAAACTGCTTGCCAGAAAGCACTGAATATTCTGCGGGTCGTAGCGCACACCGACTGGGGCGCTGATAAGAAAACTTTGTTGCACCTCTACAGAGCCCTGGTCCGTTCAAAACTGGACTACGGTTGTGCTGTCTACGGCTCCGCAAGATCGTCTTACCTCAAACTCTTGGACCCTATCCACCATCAAGGGCTTCGTCTCTGTCTTGGAGCGTTCCGCACCACCCCTGTGTACAGCCTGTATGCAGAGGCGGGTGAACCTTCACTGTCCAACTGCAGGCTGAAACTGTCTTTGAATTATTATATTCGACTGTTCTCAGAACCGCAGAATCCTGCCTATGACTGTGTCTTTGACCCTCCGTTCCAAAGTAAGTTTGAAAACAACCCGAAATGTATTCCGCCGTTTGGTCTTCATATGCAGCCTCATGTGCGGAATGCAGGTCTAGACATAGGAGTTGTGTCGGATTTTTCCAAGTTTCCGGATCAACCTCCGTGGACCTTTTTCACACCAAAGATTCGTTTCGATCTTGCGGCTTTTCGCAAAGAGTCTACCAGCTCTCTGGCGTACAAGGCTTTGTATGCTGAGCTCTGTTCCAAATTCCCATCCTGTCAAAAAGTTTTCACTGACGGTTCCAAGTCTGAGGATGGAGTGGCCTGTGCAGCCTACTGCCCTGGGGCTCCTTCTCAGATACTGTTGGAACATATACATTCAGATGCTTCTGTCTATTCCGCTGAACTTACTGCTCTGGTACTGGCTTTGAAGATAATCTCACATTCTTCGAAGAGGGACTTTCTGGTTCTGTCAGATTCGCTGGCAGCTTTGGAGGCCATAGCTGGCCGCAACCTTCAGCATCCAGAACTTTTACTTTTTTTTTAACTTTTTAGCAAGTTGAAGGCGGACGATTACAACATTACTCTTGCTTGGGTTCCTGGTCATGTTGGCATCGGCGGGAACGAAATGGTTGATCGTTTAGCCAAGAACGCCACAAGAGAGAAACTGTCTAACGTTTATATCCCCTGCTCAGATGTGAAACCCAAAATTAACGATTATGTGAGAGAGCTCTGGCAGGAGGATTGGAACACACAGACGAATAACAAACTCTTTCAGATCCGTCCAAACCTTACGGACTTCCTCCCATCTTCGTCGGGTGGTCGTAAAGAGGAAACGGTTCTGTGCCGGCTGCACACCGGCCATTCGTATTTTACCCATTCTCACCTTTTAAAGAGTGAAGAGGCTCCGTGGTGCATGCCATGTCATGCGCCACTCACAATGAAACATGTTCTTTTAGAGTGTTGGGACTTGCACGATGTGAGACACAAACATTTTACGGCGGAGTCCATGAAGATCCGCCTGACGTGATCCTTGAGTTTTTGAGAGAGATTAACATTTTTCATCTGATTTAAGATTTTACGGCAGAAAGATTTTTAACAAAGTTTATTGTGTGTTTGTAGACGATGTCATTTAACGAGATGTGTGAAAGTTGTTTTTTTATTTTTTTTTTTTTTTTATTTTTTTTAAAATGACTGGTGAGTTGATTTTAACGTGGTGACAGCCCTGATGTGGCCCTTTGCAGTCGGCTGGGCTATAAGCAACATTATCTTATCTTATCTTATGTAAGAATGTGAAGAAATAAATGGGAGGTTCATTGCACAATTCATGCACATTCTGCTGTACTGATCCCTTATCAGTTCAACTGGTTTCTTACTATTACAGGCCCGCTTGCCCATGGATATGCTCAGCATGAAGCGTTACGAGCTGCCCCAGCCACCAGCTGGCAAAATGACTGACATTGCTGCCTGGCAGGAATGTGTGGACAACTCGCAGGCTCAGCTGGAGCATCAGGCGCTGAGAATTCTCAACCTGGAGCTGATGGCAGACTATGGCATCCCTTCCTGGAAGACCTACAATGAGACGCTGGTGGCCATGATTGAATCGGCCCAGAAACAGCTGCAGGTGAGGTGACGATACAGCCTTGACAGGGAGACTGAATTCATGTTTGCTGTGTAATGATCTGTTGCTTTTGTGTCCTTTTGATGTTTCAGAAGTATTTATATTACTTTGGAAGCTGCAGCTGAAAAAAAAAATATTCAGAGCTCATAGGAAATAAAAAATAAAGCAAGTGACATAACTTCAGTTTACTCTAATGGATGATGAATAGCAACGCCTAAGTTCAGCATTTTTTGTTCTACAAATTATTCACAGAAGTCCAAGTGAATTCTGAAAATACTTCGATTTTTTAAAACAATTTCCAGAAGAAGAAAAAAGCTTGAAATCAAGCAGTCATCCTGTGTGTGTGAGAGAGAGATAATGTTGCTTATAGCCCAGCCGACCGCAATGGGCCACATCAGGGCTGTTCCTGTGTGTGTGTCACTGAATATGTCACATTGTTTCTAAGAGTAACGCCAGTCATGTTCTTTTGTCTGGTGCTGATCAGGATCTGCGGAAGAAGATCCAGGAGATCAACTGGCAACGGAAAAAAGAACGAGCAGACACAGGCAGGCACCAAGCTGCGAGAGCTGGAGACCACCTGGGTGGGGCTGGTCAGCAAGAACTACGAGATCGAACGGGCCTGCGTGGAGCTTGAGAAAGAGGTGGCCGAGATGGAGGAGAGGAACGCCAAGATGGACCAGATGAACAACCAGGCCATGGACCTGGACCAGAGGGACAATTAGACTGAACGAAAATGGAAGTCTGTGTCCTGTGTGTGGGAGTTCGTTTTGAGCAAGGGCAGGGGACTGAGAGTAGACTGCGCTTGGTATGGGAGGGTTTAAACGAAATCATCTCTAAAGTTGGTGTGTGTGTGTTTTCAAATGGTATGAGTACGTGTGTGTGCATATTTTTCCTTGCGGACCGTCACTGCTGAGTGCTGCAATGGAATGACTGTTGGTCATGTCTGCATATACTGATATAGGTCTAACAGAAAGAAATGTTCGTGTTGTCACAACCCTGATTTCGTTTAAGAATTTTTTTTTTTATAGTAAAGCTAAAAGGAGTGAAAAGTTTTAATTCAAGTGTGTGTGTGTGTGTGTGTGTGTGTGTGTGTGTGTGTGTGTGAAAATGTGAGTGTGTATATCTAGTGTCTTAGACACATGAGATTTTATCGAATGGACATAGATGAAAAGATGTCAGTGAATGTTTTAAAAAGATTTTCAAAGAGGTTTACTGATACTGAATGAAGAAAACCATTCATTCATTTGAATTTTGCATCTGAACATGTGCTGTAAGTGTGCATAGTCTGGGGTAATTTTCAGCTATCCAGTGTTTTGCAGTACGCGAGCATGTACCACAGTGGTAGGGGCAAGGGAGGGATTATTTCCCAGACACAAAAGAGCATGTAGTCCTGAAATCTTTTAGTAAGTGCCATTGTCTCATGTTAACTCTGCATCTGTGTAAAAACAGGGTTT
>CM031621.1:48684126-48689126 GCA_018398815.1 Conus ventricosus | reverse complement strand
CCGGCCGGAGCGTTGCGCTTCTCAAGATTGTCGTTTTTAATGTAACTACGTCTTTCATCACCATCTTCCTGCACCAAACATATGCAAACTTAATGAAACGCCCTTCTGTCTTATTTCTTCTTGTCTGTTTGTCGGTTCATTTGTGTTAGAGCACACACACATAACAATGCACACACACAAAACACGCATACAGCATGGTCCATGCATGCACACACACACACCAAAATACTCGTTCCACACACACCCCCCCGGGGGTTGCGACCTTGTCGTGGTCGGGGGGGGTTTGCGTGGTCCAGTGATCCCTTAGGCTTTGCGGCGGGGGCATCAATACTTGGAGATAGGCTGTTTTTTCAAACTGCTTCTAGGCCTGAGAGGTGCAGATGCTGTTTGGCTAAGCGTAACGTGGTAAAGAGTTGATGCCCCTGGTAGGGTTTTCCCATGTCAGATAGGCTAAGGTGAGGATCCTGACTAAGAGTAACCCGCCTTCTCCTTTTCTTGTTTCTGGCCCCCCTTAAATTTGGCCCTTTTCAAATCTTCTTTCTCCCCTTCAAGCTTCTTTTCCACACAACTTTTCTCTCTGTGGTCTCCTTAAGATCCGCCGCGTTTGCCGTGCGGTGCGACCTGTGTCGGAGGGGAATGAGATCCTGGTGATTGAGAGGGCCCAGCGCCTCAACACATCACTTTGGCTCGGCCCTCTCCTAACAGGAGTACCCTTTGGCCCGGGTGTACTAATCGGCTCCCCTTCTTGTATTGGGGTTGGGTCAAGACGGCAGTTCCCCAGCTGGCCAAGAAAAACCCCTGCAGTGCTCAGCTCTCTGTTCCCGGAGTTGAGCATGATCAGGGGGATAGGGTTGGTTGCTTCTGCTTGTCGTATGTCTCTCCCGAAGCCTGGAAGGGGTCAAGACTTTGGGTTTTTCTTGGCCCTGGCCCCTTAGTTGGACTCCAAGGTGGGGGGTAAGGGAGGGATGAAAAAATACTAAAATACACATGGCTTTTTCAAAACACATCCCCCCAAAAAGAGGAAGGCTGCATCCCTATTTCAGGGAATTTTGATTCCGATAGCGATTCCGATATGGGAGGTACGACAGAGGACAGGATTCGGGCTTCCTGGCTCGTGATGGAAGGGACGGAGCAGGAAAGACCCCTTTCAGCTCTGAGCCCTTTCGCCATACAGAAGGGCTTTCCAAGCTTTAGCAGGTGACCCTCGGTCCATCAAGAGGTTAAAGGAATGGTTAAATTTCTTATTCAATGCAAGTCACACAAACAATCTGAACAGCTGCTGAAAGCAACTAAACTAGTGGACAGGGAGATCAGGGTAACTCCCCCAAACAGTTAAATTCATTTTAAAGGCGGATTCGCTGCCGGGATTTATCAGGAGTCTCAGAGGCAGAAATCAAAAACGGAGCTGGCATCCAGGGTGTGAGGGAGGTGCGCAGGTGACTGTCAAGAAGGGTGCAGAAAGAGTGGCCACCAACACCCCTTTCTGACATTCTGCAACCCTGTGCTGCCTCCGTCATCAAAGTCGGCTACCTGATTGTCCGGGTTCATTTGTACGTTCCGTCCCCGTTGGGGTGTTTCCCGATGCCAGAAGTTTGGCTATGTCAGAGAACCGTTGTTCTGGGCATGGAGGTGTGTGGTATTTGCTGCAAGGCAACCCATGATGGGCCGAGTAAAGATCCGGCACATTGTGCAAACTGCGTGGCGACCATCCCTCCTCTTCACGGAATTGTCCTCTGTGGATTCAGGAATCTGCAATAAAAAGGGGGTAAAGACAGAAAAGAAGATCTCCTTTTTTGAAGCCCGCAAGCAGGTGTGGGCAGTCCGTCGCCGACAGCTTCTTCGAAAGCTTCGGCCGTAAAGAAAGTTCCAACAGTTCCAACTGGGCCCAGTCTGCGGGTCAGACTGAAAACTTTACGTTTTCGAAGACATTGCAAGGAAAAACTGTCAGCTCTGTGGAAGCAGGTCCACCCCCTTTCCAAACCAAAGTGACTGCCCCTGGTGGAGGCAAAAAATCCGCCACCCCTCAGACTGCCCAGCAGTCAACAACATCTGCTGCGGCAGATTAAAAAACCAGCCCCCCTCCCTCAACTCCTCTGTCCAGTGCCCGTGCGGGCAAGGGAGTTCAACCTAGTGTGGAGATGGTGGAGTTGAGGAAAAAACCCCACCGTCCCCCAAACCCAGACCTACTTCACCTGTGGCAAGTCTGCCAGCAGGTCTGCAGATAGTCCAGTGAAATTAAGCAACAAATTTACAGCTTTAGCAGGGAGATGTTGAGGGGAATGACCTGATCTCTCTCCTTTTCGCCCTCTGCACCATGGATAATACATTATTCCATTGGGAAAAATCCGTGGTCTAAATTCCAACTTCGAGGAGCTGCAGCTTCTGTGTCAGTCTCTAAAACCTTCTGTCGTGGCTCTTCAAGAAACTCAAATTCAAAGCCAGAAGAAACCTTTACTCTTTCTGGCTTTAAATTTTCTTTCGAAACCTGCACAACCATCCACGTTGGAAAGTCGGCGGTGTTGCCCTTCTCCTACACAAAACTTTTTTGTATAGTCCGTCACTCTGTCTGCCTCCCCTTTAGGCTGAGCTGCGAGAGTCACTCTCCACAAGACTGTGACAATCTGTTCTCTTTACTCTCACCTTCTGTCCCGGTTCGTCGTCAGGACCTTTCAGTCTGATAGAGGGAACTCCCCCGACCTTTTTTGCTGTTGGGTGACTTCAACGGTCACAACCCTCTTTGGGTAGTACCGGTTCGTCATCCAGAGGTCTGCTGATTTAGGATGTCCTTTCGGGTTTGGATTTGTGTTGTCTGAACGACGGATCTGCAACTTACCTCCATTCTTTCCACAGGTTCACTTTCGTGTTTAGATTTGTCGGTTTTTGGACCCCCCGCTGGTCCTGGACTATGAGTGGTCTGTCCAGACGATCTCACGGAAGTGACCATTTCCCTGTCCTTCTACAACCGTAATAACTGAACACGTCTCTGTCTCTCAGCATTTAAAAATTTTAAGAAAGCAAACTGGGATCTATTTGCAGCCACTGTTTCTTAAGAGTTCCAGGACACTGATTTTTTTCAGAGTTTCCCGCCCAGCTGAATCACTGACTAACACTATGATTAAATGTGCTAAGACCTGTATTCCAGTGTCTTCCAATAAAATTAAATGCCAAAAACACCCTGGTTTCCCATTCGAAGCCAACAAATTTCCAAAGTTAGAAAACGGGCTCAGCGTCGGGTATACCAACGACCTTCGGGTCCCAACGCTCGAACCCATCAAAAACTCCGTGCCAAATCGAGACACACTTTTAAAATCAGTAAACGTCGGTCCTGGAGAAGCTTCTGCTCCAGGCTGACATCAAAAACTTCTAAGAAAAAAGTGTGGAAAAATCATTAGAAAATCAAAAGGGGAAAAACACCTGTCCCCTGTGAACCATCTCAAGTTTTTGGATTTTTTTAATAACAGAGAAGAAAGCATTTTCTAATCTGCTTGCTTCTACCATTGAAAAGAATTCCTCCTCTTCTAATAAATCGGTCACTTTTGTCAAAAACAAAGCCCTAAAAGAAAAATCGCCCTGCAACTTTTCATCCGACAACATGGAAGACTACAATCTTCCTTTTACATTAAACGAGCTGAAAACTGCCTTTCTCTCTGCAGCGATTCCCTCTCCAGGTATAGAGAACATTCATAAACAACTATTTGGGAAACATCTTCCGCAAGAAGGTCGAACATCCTGTTACAGTATACAACCACGTGTGGACTACAGGTTGCTTTCCACCCTCTTGGCGGAAAGCCCTCATTATTCCCATCCCCAAAAACCGGAAAGATCTTTCTAAAACCATCTAACTACCCCTCCTATAGCTTGGGCCAGCTGTGTCTGTAAATTGAAATGGAAAAAATGGTTAATGCTAGGCTCATGTGGAAACTCGAAACCGATGGCCTTTTGGCGAAAGAACAGTGTGGTTTTCCGCAAACATCGTAGTACAGTTGACCATTTGATTCGTCTGGAATCTACACTTAGGAACGCTTTTTTAAAAAAAGACAGCATGCAGTGGCAATTTTCTTGACTTGGAGAAGGCCTACGATACCACCTGGGAAATCGGGATACTTCATGATCTCCACGATCTGGGTTTTCGAGGTCATCTTCCGCTTTTTATTCAAAATTTTTTGGCAGAACGACAGTTTCAGGTCCGGGTTGGCACCACTCTCTCTGAATGTCCACGAGCAGGAGTTGGGTGTTCCCCAGGGGAGCATACTGTCTCCTGCCCTCTTTTTGTATTAAAAACAACAACATTGTGAAATCAGTTCAGCAGGTTCAGACTGCTCATTGTTTGTGGATGATTTCGCTGTCTACGCAACTGGAAGCCTGTACCCCCAGTGTCCAGCGCAGGCTCCAGCTTTGCGTAGATAAAATCCATCCGTGGGCGGATGAAAACGGTTTCACCTTTTCTGCTACAAAAACCCAGTGTATTCACTTCCAATTTCCGTCAGTTTTTCCAGATCCGGAACTTCAAGTAGGAAATCTCCCATTCCAGCTGTTAAAGAGGCCAAATTTTTTGGGAAATCATTTTGACCAAAAACTTAACTTTCTCAGCCATAATTAAAAACCTCAAAACTGCTTGCCAGAAGGCACGAATATTCTGCAGTCGTTGCACCACCGACTGGGGCGCTGATAAGAAAACTTTGTTGCACCTCTACAGAGCCCTGTCCGTTCCAAACTGGACTACGGCTGTGCTGTCTACGGCTCCGCAAGACCCTCTTAACCTCAAACTCTTGGACCCCCATCCACCATCAAGGGCTTCGTCTCTGTCTTGGAGCGTTTCGCACCACCCCTGTGTACAGCTTACGCAAGGCGGTGAACCTCTTGTCCAACCGCAGCTGAAACTGTCTTTAAATTATTACATCCGACTGTTCTCAAACCCAGAACCTGCCTAGACTGTGTCTTGACCCCGTTCCAAGTAATTGCAACAACCCGAAATGTATCCGCCGTTGGTTTTTTCGTAC
>CM031621.1:48589155-48683126 GCA_018398815.1 Conus ventricosus | reverse complement strand
ATTATCTTGTTTGCTTGTATCAAGTCTCTCTTATCCTTCTTGCCTTAAGTGTTGGAAGTTGTAGATATTTTAATCTTTCCTGATATGAGTAATCTTTTATATTATGAATCATCTTGGTTGCTCTTCTTTGTACCTGTTCTAAAGCTACAGTGTTGCCATATTCAAGAACAGGTCTAACTAGTGTCTTATATAATTGCAAAAAAAGTATCCTTTTCTATAAATGTAAAGGTTCTTTTTATTATTCCAAGCATTCTGTTAGCCTTATTAATACTATTTACAATATGTTTATCAAATAGCAAATTTTTGTCCAAAGTCACACCTAGCTCTTTCTCTTCCTCGCATTTAGATACTTTTATTTCCTTATCCCCAATTTTCATTATATACTCCTTTTGTGGGTTTGTTTTACCAATATGAAGTACTTTACATTTTTCTGCATTAAAATATAGGTTCCAAGTATCAGACCACTGTACTAATGTTTCAATATCCTTTTGTAATTCCTTATGCAATTTCAGAGAGTTATAAAGTTTTGTGTCATCTGCAAAGATTTTACATGTATTCTTTAATTCTACAGGGAGATCATTTTTATAAACACCGTAAATAATATTGGTCCCAGAATACTGCCTTGTGGTATCCCACTAATAACATCAGCACTGTGAGAGAAGGAACTACTAATCCTTACCTTCTGAGTTCTTTTTGATAAAAAGTCTCTAATCCAACCAAGTACATTTCCTATTATTCCATAAGATTCTAATTTCTTTAAAAGCCTTTCATGTGGTACTGAATTGAATGCTTTTCTAAAGTCTAAATACAAAACATCTATATTCTCTCCTTTATCTATCTCCTTTGTGAAATCTTCCATCACTTCTAAAAGTTGAGTCACACAAGATCTTTTCGCACGAAATCCATGTTCTTCTTCTTCTTCCTAAAATACTGGTTCACTCAAAAACGAGTAGGTCACCATTCAGCATATAATTTATTTTCTGTCATATCATGTTTAATAATAGCCTCTCTAATAAATGATTCTAAAATTTTGCATATAATGCATGTTGTTGTTGTTGTTGTCGTACCCTGGCTAAAAGACTCCAGGGATCATCCGAACAGCCGAAGTATTTGAACACTATGGCACAAATGCATCAGCTGGGGATGAGAACATTACGTGTGTGACCGTTTTTGATTACCCCGCCACATGGGCAGCCACACTCCGACTTCGGGGGATTTGGGAGACTGATAATGTTATGCTAGGAGCTTGTCACGACTGAAGACAATCCCCACATAACTATGCAGAGCATAACAACATTTTGATGTAGCCTTGGTGTTCTGGCCTATGTCAATTGGTCTGACACAGCCTTAAGCCAAGGCGTATAATGCATGTTAAACTCACTGGTCTATAATTTCCTGGATCTGTTCTTGTACCTTTTTTGAATTCTGGAATGACTGTGGCTGTTTTCCAATCTGAAGGTACTATCATTTCTTTAACAGATTTAGTAAAGTTCTGACTCCATTTCCCATACAATCTTTCAAATTAATGAGAATATAAACTGAGGTTCTGTGTGTGAACGCATGCATAACATCTTGCACACACGTAAAATCTCATCACCAACTTCCGGAAGAGAAGGCCAGTTGGCCGTTGGTATGGATGACACGTCACACATAGCATGCACCTTCCCGAAGTTGGAGTATGGCTGCCTTAATAGGGGGATAAAAATAAAACCGGTCATACACACAAAAGTGTCAGAATAATCAACTTGATGATTGTGGACACTCTACAGAAAGAAAAAATTGAAAGGAGGAGAGAAGGAATGAGTAACATGGGGGGGGGGGGGGGTGTAACGCCATTGGCGCCCAGCACAGAAGGCGAGACAAAAAAATTGGTGATAGGTTGATCTCTAATCTTGCCTCCCCAACCACACTCCCTCCCCTTCTTACCCATATCATTTCATTTTACTTTATTTTATTTATTCATTTGTTTATTAAACGTTTGCACATTTTGTACTGGGTGAGGAATGTCCATGGACAGGACTTCAGTCATGACAACACCGATGTCACAGCGAGTATGTAAAGGGAAGTAACTGTAATGTAGACCACGGAAAGGGAACTTGTGTACACATACATACTTGATAAAAGCGAGGTCTCTCTTTTGAAATAACAAACAATTTCGAAGATGGGAGAGACAGAAGTGCGAGTTTTTCGACCCTATAAGGTATGCAGTTGACGGACCGCTTTCATTATTTTGGAAGGGGTTTTACTCCAGTCATGTATCATTTGCATTCATTGACAATCGATCTTCATTCAACCACCTGTCCTAGTAAACATGATCACTGATAAAGGTCAGATTGTTGAAGTAGGAAATGCAGATGACTTAAGTTTCTTTTGGAACGTTTTGTTTATTCGATTGAGTTGTGACAGAATTTTTGATGTGGGTGGTAGAATCTGATGTAGAACGCATTTCCGTGGTCACGCTTGAACGATCATACAAATTTTAATTAAGTCATTCTGTAATCCTGTTGTACTAAATAAAGTACTAATAGCTTAGTCATACTGACACGAACCTGTTTCTTTGTATCATTACTTATAAACACACACACACACACAAGCATGCGCATGCTTGTAAACACAAAAGCACGGATGCTCACACACACATACTCACACAACTTTATATCACACAAATCCCACTCGACTCCGTTTCCACCTTCGCACAGACGTCGCTTAGGGGACATTTGAATATGCATGGCACACGTTGAAATGCATCGGACAAAATTCTGATTTAAAAGAAAGGTGCTCTGATTATAATCAAATCATATTGTGGTTACTTCATGGAAGATGATGAGAAGAAGAAGAAAATTGTATGGGGAAACCAGAATAAGCGCTATAAGAGTGACACATGAAAGATAAAGTTCTACAAAAGCAACAGCAACACTCAAACAAACAAAAGACAGTCAAACAAAATATACATGGGGCAGACAACAACTACAACAACAAGGAGGAAAGGTCGGTGGTTATGAATATGACAAAAGATGTGTTGTCTCATGAAAGAGCACATGAATTTTATTTAAAGAAATCAGTTGTGACTGATAATTTGTACAATATAACACAACACAGAATGATATGTTACAAATCAATGCAGTGTAATGCAACACACTAAAAGACAGTAGCAAATGTATGGTGCAATGTTGATCAATTATTCAAGATACTGCCAGTACAATGTAATACAACAATACAGAAAAACGTGTAGTAAATTCACTACAATGGAGCACAGCACTGTGCAAGAAAAACACCAGCCAGTATGATTGATATCAGACAAAAGAATGTAGTGCGGTAGAACACGATGTGAATAATGAAGCACAATGCACTCTACTATAGACAATTCACCATGTCAGACAAATGTAGCTGAATAAGAAACTGTAATTTGTTTTATGTATTATAAGCAGCATTTAAATCAACTGTATCTTTGTCTGCCCATCTGTACCACTTTGTTAGTTGTGTAATATATAATTAAAGAATGAGTGTGCACACTCAGGCACACACATACACACACACAACACACACACACACACACACACACACACACACACACACACACACGCACGCACATATGGATGTACATGAAGTATTGAATAGAAATACACAGACAGGCATGCACACACATGCTTGCACCTTCATACATGCTTAGAAAAAAGTTCTACAACTCAGTATGTTCTCTTTCATTCGCCAAATTTTAACACAAAAAAAATTCTCAACTTTTCACACGATAAAGAGTATCAGAATATTCCGTTCTTGGGTGTGTTCTTAATACTTTGAAGTTTAGCCCAGTGGGCTCATTTTTTTAAGCACTTTTCACAGCTTTTATGTTCATGATATTATGCATAGTCAAGAAAACCCTTTACATCTTTACTTACTTTCATTATTATTTCTTTAAAGATTCTTTTACGTTGATTAGTAACTCTAAATACTAGTGCCATTCTGACATGAACACACTCGTGTATGTATATCCTCGCCGGGTTATCCACTGGCCTGAACATGCGCAGGACAACTTGTACAACTACAAGCAAATATTCATTTCATATTCATATATAAATACACATACAACACAAATACATAGACACATACAAGCACACACATGCGCACACACAGATACATGTATGCATGTACACATACATGTATGCATGTACATGCACATGTACATGTTCATGCACACATACACAGGAATGTAAACACACTCAGACACACATGCAATCTGTCACAACAACACACACACACACAGAAATACGGACACAAAACACACACACACACACAAACACACACACACACACACACACACACACACACACACACACACACACACACACACACACACACACACACATGTTTGTAAATTGGCAGCTCTGAGGACATCCCTTGAACATGCTTCTTCCTAAGACTTTTTCCCCCCCCCTGATCAGTTTAGAACAATTTAGAAACAGGAACATAATCAAGGCTCATAAAGTCATATACTGAAGATCGACAATGTTATGAACATTTCATATGTACTTTCATTTCAGTCAAATCGGGGTTACCGGTATTTGTTTCTGTTCGTCCATGTACTTGTCTGACTATATTCAAGATGGAAAAGGCTGTGCCAGTCTTGAATAAATGTTGATTTGTATTTGTTAATTTCTCGGTTGTTGTTGCTGTGCCAGGTGCAGGGTATGTATATAGGCAAGCTTGGAACATCCTTTTCTGGGGACGTTTCCATAATTGTTGTGTGTGCTCTGTGCTGTCATATCTGCTAGGCGATTCGGTGTCGTAAGCAGCATTCCTTTGGAGTTGCGGGCGTGTATTTGTTTCATCATGGGAGCAAGAGTTACCCTCCTTGTTTGTTGTTTACTGCTTACTGTTCCCTGCCTCATTTCAAATTTACTTTCAGTGTTATGTGACCTCCATCAGACTAAACACTGGCATGCATGACTCCTGACTTTGGTCCAGTCATTGAAAGTGGTAGGCTGAGACTAGCGGGAGATGTGTTTATGACAGTGCACATGACATTCATCAAACCCATCCACCCACTTTTTTTTCCTTTCTTTTGTTGTTGTTGTTGTTGTTGTTGTATGTGTGACTGTCCGTTTATGGCTGATTCATTGCACAGGGATGCAGAATTCAGCCTTCTACAGGAGATCTGTGCGAAAGTGACTATTGTCTGCAGAAACTCCTGTTTAAACGCATGCGCGCGCGCACACACACCACAGAGGCATGCATGCGCGCACGCACACACACACTCACACTCACACTCACACTTGCAGAGTGTTATACACGCACACATACGCTTACACATGCACGCGTGCGCACACACACACACACACACACACACACACACACACACACACACACACACACACACACACAATCTCAAATAAGCACATAGGCATACACACACACTCACACACACACACACTCTCACACACACTCACACACGCACACACACACACACACAATCTCAAATAAGCACATAGACACACACACATGTGCATGTATGCTCGCATGCACACACGCATGCACGCACACAATACACACACACACACACACACACACACACACACACACACACACACACACACACACACACACACACACTCACTCACTCACTTGTGCTATCCCCTTTCACAGCATAAAATCAGTTCAAGTGAAAAGATGCTAAAGTGGAGAACAAGTGCACAAACCCTTAGAGAAAAAGTGCGCCAACTAGATTTGTTGGGGGTATAATTTGCTGCATTTGAGTATAGTGTGAAAACTTAATGAAACTTAGATCAGATATTGATTCTTTGAGAAGAGCGAAATCAGCTTCTCAAATTAGGCTGGCAATAGACACCTCTCAAATAATGAAAGGCTCTGGAATTATTCTTGATAGGATTCTGTTTCTTTTCTTTCCAATACCAGTATAAGATCTTTGAAGAGCTCTTTTTGAAATGGACCAAACCAATTAAACAATAAAATCAATAGAAAAAACTTTGAAAAAAGAGATAGAAGTATAAAGATTCTAGCCTGCCATGTTAAATTTTAGATGAAGGATAAATACCCAAATGATATGAAAGTATATGCAGATATATCTTTAACACACAAAAAGACATGATGTGCATATGTAATACCCACTTTGCTGATGGAGAGGTCCTTATAGTGAAGTGAATAAAACATTTTTTACAGTCAAACTTGGAGCAATTTTGATACATACATCGTTCTTATGTGGATTCCATGAAATATATTTCAAATCCTTTAACACACATCAATTCAGGGTTAGTACTTCAAGCTTTGCAATAACTAGAATGACAGACTAGACCAGAAATGAGAATTGATAAGAAATCATGTAATTCATGCGTGATTTTGAGACGCACTGAAATCACTTTTTGCTGATTATGGTCACAATGATTGTTCATTCTGTTATAATGGCAATGATTGTTCATTCTGTTATAATGGCAATGATTGTTCATTCTGTTATAATGGCAATGATTGTTCATTCTGTTATAATGGCAATTATTGTTCATTCTGATAAAATGGCAATGATTGTTCGTTCTGTTATAATGGCAATGATTGTTCATTCTGTTATAATGGCAGTGATTGTTCATTCTGATATAATGGCAATGATTGTTCATTCTGTTATAATGGCAGTGATTGTTCATTCTGATATAATGGCAATGATTGTTCATTCTGTTATAATGGCAGTGATTGTTCATTCTGATATAATGGCAATGATTGTTCGTTCTGTAATAATGGCAATGATTGTTCATCATTCTGATATAATGGCAATGATTGTTCGTTCTGTATAATGGCAGTGATTGTTTCATTCTGATAAAATGGCAGTGATTGTTCATTCTGATATAATGGCAATGATTGTTCATTCTGTTATAATGGCAATGATTGTTCATTCTGTTATAATGGCAATGATTGTTCATTCTGTTATAATGGCAATGATTGTTCATTCTGTTATAATGGCAATGATTGTTCATTCTGTTAAAATGGCAATGATTGTTCATTCTGATATAATGGCAGTGATTGTTCATTCTGATATAATGGCAATGATTGTTCATTCTGATATAATGGCAGTGATTGTTCATTCTGATATAATGGCAATGATTGTTCATTCTGTTATAATGGCAGTGATTGTTCATTCTGTTATAATGGCAATGATTGTTCATTCTGTTATAATGGCAATGATTGTTTATTCTGTTATAATGGCAGTGATTGTTCGTTCTGTTATAATGGCAGTGATTGTTCATTCTGTTATAATGGCAATGATTGTTCATTCTGTTATAATGGCAGTGATTGTTCGTTCTGTTATAATGGCAATGATTGTTCATTCTGTTATAATGGCAATGATTGTTCATTCTGTTATAATGGCAATGATTGTTCGTTCTGTTATAATGACAGTGATTGTTCATTCTGTTATAATGGCAATGATTGTTCGTTCTGTTATAATGGCAGTGATTGTTTATTCTGTTATAATGGCAATGATTGTTCGTTCTGTTATAATGGCAAAGGAGACATGGAAAGCTGAACAAGGGGCCATGTGCTGAACAGTGTCAGTTATGTAATTTCCACCATCTTTACAACAACAGTTATGTAATTTCCACCATCTTTACAACAACAGTTATGTAATTTCCACCATCTTTACAACAACAGTTATGTAATTTCCACCATCTTTACAATAACAATGTAGTTGGAGAGAATCATTATAATCAAATCAATGTTGACATGAACACAGTTAACAGCAACTTTTGTCCTGGCAGAAGACTGCTTTCCATAATGTATAGATAGAAAACTATCGCTTTTCTGGTCTTCTGCGTTTTAGCTTGAAAACGGTTTTGAATAAACCGAAAATTTGCAATTTACACCGTGTTGGTTGTTCTTACTGTTTAATCAGTCAGCTTTTCTAACAAAACACACAAAAGACATTTTTGTGCAAACAGTATTCAACACTCCCTGATAATGTTCTTTTATGACTGTGATGTCATGAACACATCATGCTTGTTCCACATTCCTAATCCACCCCCATCCTCCACCATCACTGCATCATGACGGTGATGATGAACATGCTTCATCACCATCGATGACGGCAGTCTTTAAATCCACCCCCCACTGTGATTACTTGGTCCTCCTTCCTGTGCTGCAGCTGCTGGCGGTGATCATGAGCGTGATTGCCTTCATCCTGCTGATAGTGTCGGTGGCCTCGCCCTACTGGATGGAAGTGTCCTTCGAGCAGGGCTCCCCCAAGTCCTGGGGTCTGTGGTGGGACTGTGTCAAAGTCAGCGGCGTCTCCTTCCCCGAGATGTGCGTGGAGTCTGGTGAGTGACCGGCGTTTGGATCACTTTGAAAATATTGTATGTTTTTTTAATTACTTTATTATTTTCATGATGATGATTATTCTTTTATTAAAGGGCAATAGTTCTCCGCCAGTTAAAGGGCAATAGTTCTCTGCCAGTTAAAGGGCAATAATTCTCAGCCAGGTAAAGGGCAGTAGTTCTCCGCCAGTTAAAGGGCAATAGTTCTCTGCCAGTCACAGGGCAGTAGTTCTCTGCCAGTCACAGGGCAATAGTTCTCTGCCAGTTAAAGGGCAATAATTCTCAGCCAGGTAAAGGGCAGTAGTTCTCCGCCAGTCACAGGGCAATAGTTCTCTGCCAGTCACAGGGCAATAGTTCTCTGCCAGTTAAAGGGCAATAGTTCTCTGCCAGTTAAAGGGCAATAGTTCTCTGCCAGTCACAGGGCAATAGTTCTCCGCCAGTTAAAGGGCAATAGTTCTCTGCCAGTTAAAGGGCAATAGTTCTCTGCCAGTCACAGGGCAATAGTTCTCCGCCAGTTAAAGGGCAATAGTTCTCTGCCAGTCACAGGGCAGTAGTTCTCTGCCAGTTAAAGGGCAATAGTTCTGTGCCAGTTAAAGGGCAATAGTTCTCTACCAGTCACAGGGCAGTAGTTCTCTGCCAGTTAAAGGGCAATAGTTCTCTGCCAGTTAAAGGGCAATAGTTCTCTGCCAGTTAAAGGGCAGTAGTTCTCTGCCAGTTAAAGGGCAATAGTTCTCTGCCAGTCACAGGGCAGTAGTTCTCTGCCAGTTAAAGGGCAATAGTTCTCCGCCAGTTAAAGGGCAATAGTTCTCCGCCAGTTAAAGGGCAATGGTTCTCTGCCAGTTAAAGGGCAATAGTTCTCCGCCAGTTAAAGGGCAATAGTTCTCTGCCAGTTAAAGGGCAATAGTTCTCTGCCAGTTAAAGGGCAGTAGTTCTCTGCCAGTCACAGGGCAATAGTTCTCTGCCAGTCACAGGGCAATAGTTCTCTGCCAGTTAAAGGGCAATAGTTCTCCGCCAGTTAAAGGGCAATAGTTCTCTGCCAGTCACAGGGCAGTAGTTCTCTGCCAGTTAAAGGGCAATAGTTCTCTGCCAGTCACAGGGCAATAGTTCTCTGCCAGTCACAGGGCAATAGTTCTCCGCCAGTTAAAGGGCAGTAGTTCTTTGCCAGTTAAAGGGCAATAGTTCTCTGCCAGTCACAGGGCAGTAGTTCTCCGCCAGTTAAAGGGCAGTAGTTCTCCGCCAGTTAAAGGGCAATAGTTCTCTGCCAGTCACAGGGCAATAGTTCTCCGCCAGTTAAAGGGCAGTAGTTCTCCGCCAGTTAAAGGGCAATAGTTCTCTGCCAGTCACAGGGCAATAGTTCTCCGCCAGTTAAATGGCAGTAGTTCTCCGCCAGTTAAAGGGCAATAGTTCTCTGCCAGTCACAGGGCAATAGTTCTCTGCCAGTTAAAGGGCAATAGTTCTCCGCCAGTTAAAGGGCAATAGTTCTCTGCCAGTCACAGGGCAGTAGTTCTCTGCCAGTTAAAGGGCAATAGTTCTCTGCCAGTTAAAGGGCAATAGTTCTCTGCCAGTCACAGGGCAATAGTTCTCCGCCAGTTAAAGGGCAGTAGTTCTCTGCCAGTTAAAGGGCAATAGTTCTCTGCCAGTCACAGGGCAGTAGTTCTCCGCCAGTTAAAGGGCAGTAGTTCTCTGCCAGTTAAAGGGCAATAGTTCTCTGCCAGTCACAGGGCAATAGTTCTCCGCCAGTTAAAGGGCAGTAGTTCTCCGCCAGTTAAAGGGCAATAGTTCTCTGCCAGTCACAGGGCAATAGTTCTCCGCCAGTTAAAGGGCAGTAGTTCTCCGCCAGTTAAAGGGCAATAGTTCTCTGCCAGTCACAGGGCAGTAGTTCTCTGCCAGTTAAAGGGCAGTAGTTCTCCGCCAGTTAAAGGGCAATAGTTCTCTGCCAGTTATAGGGCAATAGTTCTCTGCCAGTTAAAGGGCAATAGTTCTCTGCCAGTTAAAGGGCAATAGTTCTCTGCCAGTCACAGGGCAATAGTTCTCTGCCAGTTAAAGGGCAATAGTTCTCTGCCAGTTAAAGGGCAGTAGTTCTCTGCCAGTTAAAGGGCAATAGTTCTCTGCCAGTTAAAGGGCAATAGTTCTCTGCCAGTTAAAGGGCAATGCAATAGTTCTCCGACAGTTAAAGGGCAGTAGTTCTCTGCCAGTTAAAGGGCAATAGTTCTCTGCCAGTTAAAGGGCAATAGTTCTCCGCCAGTTAAAGGGCAATAGTTCTCTGCCAGTTAAAGGGCAATAGTTCTCTGCCAGTTAAAGGGCAGTAGTTCTCTGCCAGTTAAAGGGCAATAGTTCTCTGCCAGTTAAAGGGCAATAGTTGTCTGCCAGTTAAAGGGCAATAGTTCTCCGCCAGTTAAAGGGCAATAGTTCTCTGCCAGTTAAAGGGCAATAGTTCTCCGCCATTTAAAGGGCAATAGTTCTCCACCAGTTAAAGGGCAGTAGTTCTCCGCCAGTTAAAGGGCAATACTCTATTTCCCTTTAACTGGCAGAGAACTATTCAATAGTTCTCTGCCAGTTAAAGGGAAATAGTTCTTCGCCAGTTAAAGGTCAGTCACAAGTACATTGATTGTAACAATTTTTTGTTGGATGAGTTGCTGGTATTGGTACACATTTTGAATGGTTGACATTCCGTTCTTTCTTGTATTCATATTCAGCGATATGTTATTATTTAGGAACTGGCAGTATATTTGTTTCAACTCTTCATCCCTTTTTTTTTTTTTAATGGGTGCATGTGTCTGGGTAGCTAAAGAAAAATGCTGGCGAGGACGAAGACAATGAGTGGGGCAACTTTTTACTGCAATAGCCCCCCAAATCTGGCGGAATAAAGCTTTACCAACTACCATATCTTGCAAGAGGTTGACATGGTAAGTATATATACGTTTAGCCACACAGGGAGTGTGTGGAACACTTGCGTTCCTGTTAAAGCACTATATTTCTGTTTCAGATTGGCTGTTTGCGTGTGCGGCTTTGGTGATCATTGCTCTGTTGTGCATGATGGCGGTGTGCGTGGTTGGCAGCGTGGGGCTGTGCACGCACAAACGCTTCTTCTACGTCGTCGCTGGCGCCCTCACCGTCTTTGCCAGTGAGCTCTTGCCTCACAGTGGTTGGTGTGTATGCGTACGTCTGTGAGAGTGAGTGAGTGAGCAAGAGAGGGTGTGTGTGTGTGTGTGTGTGTGTGTGTGTGTGTGTGTGTGTGTGTGTGTGTGTGTGTGTGTGTGTCTGTGCGTGTTTGTATGCACACACAAGGGGTTAAAGCGAGTGTCTTTCGATCTATATACTTCTGCAGATTATGTTATGCGTTGGTGGTGGACATGTTAGGGATGTGTTTGATGGCATGTGTATGTATGTATGGATGCATGAAGGGGGCAAAAGGGAGTTGGTTTAGTGCCTCTGTGCATTTGTAGTGTAATTGTGTGTGTGTGTGTGTGTGTGTGTGTGTGTGTGTGTGTGTGTGTGTGTGTGTGTGTGTGTGTGTGTGTTTTGGTGATGGTGATGAGGAGACATGTAGCTTATGATTGTGGGGATAACTCTGACAGTGAGTGATTGTATGTATGTCACAACACACACACACGCACGCACACACACACACACACACACACACACACACACACACACACACACACACACACACACACAAACACCCACACACACACGCACGCACGCACGCACGCACGCACCCACGCACACGCACGCATGCACGCACACACACACACACACACACACACACACACACACACACACACACACACACACACACACACACACACACACACACACACACACACACAAGGTCTTAGACTTGAAAAGAGACACAGACAGTAATTCAAACTTGAGCAACACTCTTGTCATGTTGAGTTTAACTCCTTTTTTTACCTTTTCGCTTCTTGTGCAGTTGTTCTCCAGATCATCAGCCTCATTATCTACCCAGTGATGTTTACCGAAGAGGTCTGTACACACACTCACACACACACACTCACTCACTCACACACACTATAAGCAACATTATCTTATCTTATCTTACACACAGACACACACACACACACACACACACACACACACACACACACACACACACACACACACACACTCGTACACATGCACACATATGCATGCACACACGCACACTCACTCACACACACACACACACACACACACACACACACACACACACACACACACACATACACACTCACTCGCACATACACATGCATACACACACTCATGCAAACATGCACACACACACAGACACACAGACACACACACACACACACACACACACAAACACAACCACACACACACACACACACACACACACACACACACCTAAAAAAAATGCATCTCTTTCATTCTTTACATCAATCTCACTCTACACTATAATATTGTCTGAATCACTTCTAGTGGAAGGACGTTAAACTGAAGAAGAACAACAACAACACACACACACACACACACACACACACACACACACACACACACACACACACACACACACACACATACATATGCCCGCACATGCACACACACACACACACACACACACACACACACACACACACACACACACACACACTATATGCTCTTATGCACATAGACACAAAGTTAAACAACATTTGTTCATGCATCCAAGAAAACAAATAAGAAACAGAAAATGAACAACCTGAAAAGTCTGTTACTAGAATAGAAAGTGACACATTCTACTGTGATTGTTCTTTTCTGCAGAACTGACAGTCTAAAAAATTATACTCTACAAGCCACTTCTCCAGCATTTTAGAAGCTAATACTCTCAACACTTTATACAACAGTCCTCTAGTGTTTTGCAAGCCAGCATTCCAGCATTTTAGAAGCCAGTTTTTTTTCCTATGTTTTACAAGCCAGTATTTTACAACCCCACTCTCCAGCATATTAGAAGCCACTTTTTCTACGTTTTACATGCCCGCTTTCAAACATTTTAGAAGCCGCACTCCAACACATTACAAAGCAGCTCTCCTGTATTTCAGAAGCGAATTCTCCCGCAGTTGAGGAGCCTGGCTGTTCTCAGCATGCTAGTTCCCCAGTATTTTACTAGCCAGTTGTCCGACACCCTATCAGCCAGTTCTCTATCATTTGTCAAGCCAGTTGTCCGACACCCTATCAGCCAGTTCTCTATCATTTGTCAAGCCAGTTGTCCGACACCCTATCAGCCAGTTCTCTATCATTTGTCAAGCCAGTTGTCCGACACCCTATCAGCCAGTTCTCTATCATTTGTCAAGCCAGTTGTCCGACACCCTATCAGCCAGTTCTCTATCATTTGTCAAGCCAGTTGTCCGACACGTTCTAAACCAGTTCTTAATGCCATCTGTGTCCACTTAAACCAGGTGAGGGAAGACAAGAATTACCGGGCAGAGGCGCAGAGCTTCGATCTGGACTGGACCTACGGGGTGGCCTGGGGTGCCGTCTGCTTCATGATCGGAGCCGCCTTCCTGTTCTTAATCCGCACGGAAGTGGAGGATCACAGTCGCTCGGACACCACGCCTCCGCCAGTGTATCTGTCCTACACTCGAGCCTGAGCTCACAGCCGAAGAGGAGCTGCCTGGTCGTATGTCATATCCTGTTTTTTGATACGGAGTGTCTTGTCTTTGTTGGTTCGTTTCTGATGGCGAACTAAAGAATATTTTCACTTTTACTCATTTCATTGTTATTGTTTTTTACGTTTTCAATATAAAAAAGATACGTGACCGTCTGCTACAAAGCGATTCAGAAGTTCTTTTGGGTACAGAAACCGTGAACTGAATGGTCGTAGGTAAGATCGGGGAAGATTTGATTCTTCTGTTACAGTTTTTTCGCTGTTCTGTGGAGAGATACGAATTCTCCATGTCATAACACTGTGAAAACATCTGAGCTGTTGACACGTAGATTTCCAACAATAGTATGGGGAGCAGTTAATACTGTTAAATAGGGAATGAAATTCACCTCAAGGAGGATTAAAGAAACTGAGAGTGATACAATCTTTTTTTTTTTAACGTCAGACTCATGTTGTAGGGAAGGGTCACTCACGTTGTTTTGGCTTTGTTTGCCGGCAATTGGAACTTTTAAAGAAATGAAATAAATGTAGTTTTAGTGATCTTTAATGGATGGAAGTAATGTTCTTTAAAACTACCAAAAATGGTACACATAATTGTTATTTTACTTAACTGAGTGAATTTTCTAAAAGGAAAAAAAATGTTTTGACCATTTAGAATTTTTGTTTACAACTTTTTTTTTTAACCCTGAGAATGGATATTTGTGAGTGTTTGGGATGGGAACTTTTTTTTTTCCAGTTAAGTATTTTTGTTTATTGTTTAAAACTCAAGGTTGATCATGATGGATACAAATTCAGGATTTCTAGGTTGAGGTTGGAATGGCTTTTTACAAAGGTCCAAAGAAAGAAAAGTTGCAATTCTTTGAGGAGAAGAATGATGGATAAAAATTTGAGAATAAAAGGTAACAGTCTTCAGCAGCTGTAGTCATTGAAGATGGGAATGGTTATATTTAAAACTGAGAAAAGTAAATGTCTTTTAGAGTTGGGATATTTTCGATGGTTATGAAAACATTCCAGCAAATGAGAAACATAACAAAACAGATGAATTGAAATGCTGAGAATGTTTCTAGAAAGGGAGTAGGATATAAGAAGCTACTTCTCTGTCCCATTTCTGATGTTTTTTCTGCCTTTCTCTTTTAGTCTTTTTCCTTTGTCTGCGTGTGTGTGTGTGTGTGTGTGTGTGTGTGTGTGTGTGTGTGTGTGCGTGCATGTGTCTCTCTGTCTGTGTGTATGTGTGTGCTCGAGCTTACTCAAAGCCTGTACTCCTCTCTTTTTGCATGGAACTGCTTGAGGTATTTTTTTTAAGTTCTTGACATTATTGGTTTCTTCTAGTTATGAATTTTTTTTCCCCATGCTGTTATTCAGAAGAAAGCTGCTAAACCTTTTGTTTCCCCTTAACATTGATGTGTTTCCCTGTTTTCTGTGTACCTCAGCCAGCTCTGTGTACCTCAGCCAGCTCTGTGTACCTCAGCCAGCTCTGTGTACCTCAGCCAGCTCTGTGTGCCTCAGCCAGCTCTGTGTACCTCAGCCAGCTCTGTGTACCTCAGCCAGCTCTGTGTACCTCAGCCCGCCATGGCAAAAGTCTTTCTGCATTTGTTGCCCTTGAACTACAGTTGTGATGATGGGGGTTCTTTTAGATGGGGAGGATGGGAAGTGGGGTGTTGGGGGGGGGGGGGGGGGGTGTTATTCTTGCTGTCGCTGGGTGTGGGAGAAGGAAAAAAAAGTTGGTGTCTAACTCAGTTTGACTCCAGCTGGACCTCAAGGTCAAACCGATTTGATTTAGCCTTTAGTGAAGACTGCCAAACAGCCATGGCCAGTTCCTGGCACAACGGTCATCATTGTGAGAAAAAAAATGAAGTCTTCCTCAGAAGACTGACTGTGGCTGCCCAGTGGGCAAGAGCGTGAGAAACGGCTACCCTCTCGACCTGAAGAACCTGACCACTACTTTGGTCTGCCTGTGAGAGTATGTATCATTGCGTCAGGTGACCGCCTTGCTGGCTGAGAAACAAATGTGGGGGAAATTAACGTGGGATGATAATTTACCGACCTTTTTTTTTGTGTGTGTCTTTTTCTGTTTTCGTTTTGTTTGTTTTGTTTGTGAATGTTCGGAAATCGGGTGAAGAAGAATAACTTATCTGTTGCACCGGAATTCAGGCCAGAGATCACTTCAAATCCCCCGATTGGTCCTGGTGGATTTCAAGATGGAGGTGTGTCTAATCGACTGGTGAACATTTATGCAGATCGGATCGTCTTCGACCGTACTTCATGAGTACTTTGTTGCAGGCCCGTGTGTGTCAGGCCTTGATGAGTTTTTTAAAAAGCGTAATTTTTAAAATGTGCAAATGATGTACCGGATGAAATTACTATGTGGATTTAAAGTTAATATATATGTATATTATGTGTCAGTGTTTCAAACTGCAAATTTATATGATCTGCACCAAAATATTGTAGATTATGAAAAAAACATACTTTTATGCTACTCTTAAGACTTAATGATGAACACTGAACATATTTTTTGTTTTCTTTCTTTTAAAAAAAAACAACTATTTCATTACAATGTAATATTTATGCACTTACTTTTTTTTTTGTTTTTAAGCTTTGTTCTTTCATTAGACTTGGATTGACATCGGCTGTGTTTTAACTTCATAGCTGGTCTGTTGATTGCCTTTTATTTCAATGGTCTAAGTAAACATTTTGAAATACAATGATAGCTTTTATTTGCTGTTACATGATTTTAAAACTGCACAGCTGTTTAATCTTGTTAATCCATGACTGATGGGGTGGGATAAGTATAATGACCTAGTTTTTATGGAGAAATCGGTAGATTTCATCAGATTTGTAATGTCAAAGACACATTTTTGATGGATTGCTCTTCTTCTTTTCATAAGCGGTTCTGTCAACATGGGCAGGACTGTATTGGGAGGAGTCAGGAAATATGAAGGCAGCTTTTGGCTGCAGATAGTTCTAAACTTTTCGTCAGAGTTTCACTTTATCTATAAGTCATTTTTCAAATCTTTATTTTGACTCCTAAGTTTTCATGAAATTTAAAATTTTTATGTGAAAGTATTTCTTTAAATTCATGTTGTTGTTGTTGTTGCTGTTGTTTGTGTTTGTTTGTTTTTTTTGTCATCAGATTTTCCATTATCAGGCTTTCTCTGGAAAAGCGTGTTCAGATTAACTGTTTTAAGGTTAGACAACTGCATGTGTGTGGGCACGCATGCGCACATGCGTGTATGTGTGTGTGTGTGTGTGTGCGCACATGTTCATCGGGGGGGAGGAGGTGGGGGGAACTGTTCGTTCGTTTTCCTAGTTAAAAGGCTCGAGAACTATCAAATAGTGCTTGTGTCCCTGTTTCTTCTCTCAGTAAAACTAAAGGGTAAGCAGACAATACCTGGTTTCACTCAGTCAGTGTATTACTGTATATTCAAAACAAAACAAAATCTGCCATGCTTGAAGGGCTATAGAGGCACCAGGAAAGGGTTGCCTGTTTGAAGCTGCAGAAGATCTAACGAGCTGCAGCCTGACGATGGACAGTGGCTGGAACCAGACAGACAGGGAAAGCTGTCTCCTGCCAGTCCTCACAGACTGTGACGTTTTCTTGGAGAAGTTTGGCGCCAGTGTAAAAGTACAGTAATCAGCTTTTTCCCTACAGTGGACAAGTAAGAACTGGTGACACCGTGAATACAAAGGAACAGGGGTGTGGCGTGTTCTGGTGCTGTTTGGGGTTGAAATACAAACAAATAATTTTTTTTTTTTTGTCGGTGGAGTGAAAAATATTAATAACGCTTCTGTCCATGGAGTGAGCTGTAGTGCCAGCAGTTCTACGGGAGTCCAGCTGGGACAAAAGCGTGGCAAAACATTCCTCCCCTTTCTTTGTCAGCTTTGCAGTGTACACGGGACGTGGACTTTTAATCTGGCTCTCCACATTTTTCTTCAATGATTTTCCTTGAAAGGGAAAGGTCCAGAGATCTGTGTGAGATGGATATTCAGCGCAAGGCGTGCATATTACAAAGCAGTTGAGCGCAGTTTGTGAAGGAATACTCTCTGTTGTTTGCGTCAAGCTATGAACAGGTGACCTATGACATATCACATCTTTTGTGTGTGTATATAGTTGGTCTTGTTTTTCCATTGTTGTCGTTTTAGATGAATTAGCGCTTTTTGCTAGCACGCTGATATAATTGGGAAAAAAAATCATGGACTTGTTTTCTTGGAAATGATTTGTAAATATGTTAAAAGTAGCTGTGTCTTGAATATGTTTTATTTGTAACAGAAACTGGAACTAGAAAAGACGATGTGTATGCTATTTTTTATTTTTCTTTAGAGGCCGGCATACCAGCTAAATGTGTAGTGTGCTTTATAGTTAGCAGATGTATATGCGCACAGGTTTTATGTTTTTGGAGAACTTGAATCTCGTACAACACAGAAAAAAATCAGATGTTTTAGTGGCCAGTGTGATACAGTTTTTAAAAAAATCTTTTTTTCAATTGACATGAAAGTTCTGGTTGAAGACAATTTCAATTCAGAATAATAGATCTGAACTTGATGTACTGGTATTTTCTATTTTTAGTAAAGATTTTCAAGTCAGCACATCTTCAGAGGCAAGTTGAAGGAATATTGTGGAGAGAGAAATGAACAGTTGTGATACTGTGAACAAGACCTGGATGTGGTATCTTGATTCACGCCGAGACTGAGGTAGAATATCTGAGGGGAAGTTTGTCTTTTAACTCTTTTCACCCAGTCAGACTTAGAAAAACTGATGAATCGAAGAAGAATCTTGCACCCTTTCAATCCCCTCCGTTTCTTTATTCTTATCAAGGAATCATATGTCGAGTGATATTTCAAGCAAAACAAAAATTTAACATATCGCGGAATAATTATTGTTATTCTGTAGCTAAGCGTCCTATACATGTATGTGCCAGTCCAGAGTAACTGCAGTTAAGTGAAAGAAGTCCAGATCTTCCAGCTAAACATCCAGAACCTGCCAGGTGCAGACCATTACACAGCCAGTCACTGTTTCAGGTCTGAAAGGGTTAAATTGCAAGTATTTTGTACATAGGCTGTGAATGGTCTTTTTATTTATTTCTTTTTTTTCTTTCCATGTGTTTTTCTATTTTGTTATGCTGAAGAGAATATTATTATTTTTACCAAAAAAGTGTTTCCACCTTATGCATACTGTAAGCGTTCAGCTTGTGACTGGGTGATTTCCTGAGTGTGGATCCTCCAGTCCATGGTGTGTGTGTGTGTGTGGTGTTTTAAAACACACATTTGGGGGGGGGGGGGGGGGGGGGGGTGGTGGTGGAAGGGGGGGGGGGCATTTGGTGTGTTTTTCTTTTTCAATCCTGCAACAGGATATTTATATTACTTGTGCTCACAGATTAGCTCCTACTATGGCTGTCTTTGCACAGTATGTAGGCATTAACGCTGACGACTCAGCTACGCTCAGCAGAAAGAAGAAGGGCTTTGAGAGGGAGCAGCACCATAGTTTCCTGCTTATTTGTTTGGAGATCGGCTTACAGCTAAATGTCAAAAGAAGTGTTGTAACGTTTCTCTTCTGTATGTTTGCTTGTTGTAATCTGGCAAGTAGGAAGTGACAATTGTTCACACTGTTTGAGTGGACACTAGATGCCCATTGTGCAGCGTCCATTTGCCCATATGGCATTATTGTATCTTCTTTTTTTTATTCATTTCAGTGGGCTTAAAAATTTTTTTTTATTAGTGACAGATCAAGGGAATGCCTGGCCCTCTCATCACAGCTTAGTGTTTTATCCGTTGTAAGAACATCGATAATTTAGCTTCCATGCCATGTAATGCTTTTTTTTCTCTTTTTTTTTATCAATTGTTTCTTTTTCAGGATATAATCTTTTTTTTAGATGATCTGACACATTCAGGATGCCACTTTTGTTTCCCCCTGTATGAGTTTGAGTGTCCTGAAAAAGGCTCGAGTGGTTGGTGGGTCATGATAATAATAAAAAACCAAAAAGAAACCTATGAATTGCAACCGCCAGACATGGAGGGCTGGGTCTTACCCGTCTCAAGGAGTTTGAACCTTGAAGTCATCAAAGGTTCTGCATGAAAGAGCTTCTTATGATCAATCCAGCCTTGACAAGAACACAGAAAGGGAGCCCTTCCCATCCCATAAATCTCCTCCATCCCACCGCTACTTGTAAGTTGATGTAATACATTTGAAATCTTACGTATGTGAAGTGCTGCTGAGCATTCTCAGACAACATCGCCAAGGTTCCTGCCTTTAGCGTTTTGAGAGTGAGCTCATCAGGGGTGTCCGTCATCTTGTACAAGATCCGCAATACAAGCGAAACTGAAGCTTTTTGAGTTGAAGTGGAACCTAGACTGTGGGGATATGTGTGGGTAGTCAGTGCTAGCTTTGGGGTTATGTGTGGATAGTCAGTGCTAGCTGTGGGGATATGTGTGGATAGTCAGTGCTACCTTTGGGGTTATGTGTGGATAGTCAGTGCTACCTTTGGGGTTATGTGTGGATAGTCAGTGCTACCTTTGGGGTTATGTGTGGATGGTCAGTGCTACCTTTGGGGTTATGTGTGGATGGTCAGTGCTACCTTTGGGGTTATGTGTGGGTGGTCAGTGCTACCTTTGGGGTTATGTGTGGATGGTCAGTGCTACCTTTGGGGTTATGTGTGGGTGGTCAGTGCTACCTTTGGGGTTTTGTGTGGATGGTCAGTGCTACCTTTGGGGTTATGTGTAGATGGTCAGTGCTACCTTTGGGGTTATGTGTGGATGGTCAGTGCTACCTTTGGGGTTATGTGTGGATGATCAGTGCTACCTTTGGCCTGGGGTTATGTGTGGGTGGTCAGTGCTACCTTTGGGGTTATGTGTGGGTGGTCAGTGCTACCTTTGGGGTTATGTGTGGATGGTCAGTGCTACCTTTGGGGTTATGTGTGGATGGTCAGTGCTACCTTTGGGGTTATGTGTGGGTAGTCAGTGCTACCTTTGGCCTGGGGTTATGTGTGGGTAGTCAGTGCTAGCTTTGGGGTTATGTGTGGATGGTCAGTGCTACCTTTGGGGTTATGTGTTGATAGTCAGTGCTAGCTTTGGGGTTATGTGTGGGTAGTCAGTGCTACCTTTGGGGTTATGTGTGGATAGTCAGTGCTAGCTGTGGGGATATGTGTGGATAGTCAGTGCTACCTTTGGGGTTATGTGTGGATAGTCAGTGCTAGCTGTGGGGTAATGTGTGGATAGTCAGTGCTACCTGTGGGGTTATGTGTGGATAGTCAGTGCTAGCTTTGGCCTGGGGTTATGTGTGGATAGTCAGTGCTAGCTGTGGGGTTATGTGTGGATAGTCAGTGCTAGCTGTGGGGTTATGTGTGGATAGTCAGTGCTAGCTGTGGGGATATGTGTGGATAGTCAGTGCTAGCTTTGGCCTGGGGTTATGTGTGGATAGTCAGTGCTAGCTGTGGGGTTATGTGTGGATAGTCAGTGCTAGCTGTGGGGATATGTGTGGATAGTCAGTGCTAGCTTTGGCCTGGGGTTATGTGTGGATAGTCAGTGCTAGCTGTGGGGTTATGTGTGGATAGTCAGTGCTAGCTGTGGGGTAATGTGTGGATAGTCAGTGCTAGCTGTGGGGATATGTGTGGATAGTCAGTGCTAGCTTTGGCCTGGGGATATGTGTGGACAGTCAGTGCTAGCTGTGGGGTAATGTGTGGATAGTCAGTGCTAGCTGTGGGGATATGTGTGGATAGTCAGTGCTAGCTGTGGGGATATGTGTGGACAGTCAGTGCTAGCTGTTGGGATATGTGTGGATAGTCAGTGCTAGCTGTGGGGATATGTGTGGACAGTCAGTGCTTGCTTCCCGCAGTGTTTCACTGTGTCACTGTTTCTGAGAGACGAAAACACTTGTGGCTCAGCTTTCACATTGGGATCATTGTGGTGATGGAGCTCAAGGTCTAATCATTATAGCCCCGATGATGACGGGGATCATTGTGGTGATGGAGCTCAAGGTCTAATCATAGCCCCGATGATGACGCACAGTCTGTTCAGGGCTGTCAAGCTCGCGCTGAATGAAATTACATTACGAACAAGTCAGATCGTCCACATACACACACACACAAAGAGCTTTTAATGACATGGTGGCTAAACCAGTGATGTTTTACAGCATGTAGATTTAAGCTTTGCTGAGGGTGCTCAGCATTTTCCCAGAGTTTAAAGAATTGTAAGAAATTTTTTTTTTTTTTTTTAAATTTGCGCAAGCCTAAAACAAACGAAAAACTTCAGAAAGCTGTACGTGCTAATAGGTTCTGCAGGGCAAAGAGTTATTGCCACTCTGGCAGGGTGTATGACTTTCACTATCTGATTGCCAGATCACAACAAAAAAGCTGGTATGCAGTGAAATGCTAAGAGAGAGAGAGAGAGAGAGAGAGAAGTGTCCAGAACAAAGACAGGGGAATAGTCTGCAGAGGCAGGACAAATAGGAGATGCCATGGAATTATACAAAAATGAAACATGTGATATTTAACATCAAACAACTTCACTGTGGAAAGACTTGACGAAGGAAATAAGGTGTAAAACAGAGAAAAATGAAGAGTCTATAATTTGGGGGGGGACAGCTTTCTGGGAAGGTCAAATTTCCTGTGAAGCCATACGCATCTCTCCATACCACGCAGTTGCCATAGACATTTGTGATAAGATTAAGGTATTTTATTGTTACACTGTCAGATTGATTTTTGTTTTTATTACTTGTAAGAGAAAAAAAAATTGAATCTGATGGGCAATTATGTTTTTTCAATTTGTGAAACAGTATAAAATACATCTAGTGTTTTTTTTCTGTGTAATTAAAATTGTCTGCAGACATGACATTCCTGATTAACTGTGGAAGTCACATACAGTGTAAAGAAGAAGAAATGTATAAACTACGCAAAAATATTATATAATAATGTGTGTGTGTGCATTTTGTTGTTTTGTTATGCTTAAGCAAAAAACGTGTGATGTTGTATTCCGGTTGTTTTGGCTTTCCTGTTCTTTGGTTGTGATTTTTTTTTTTTTCAATAGTTTATGTTGTTAAGATTGTTGAATCTGATTATATATTCATTGTTTATTGTCATCTTTAATTGTTGTTTGTGATGATGTTGTAGATGATGTATTTCATAACTGCCAACCCGCGCTGTTTGAGATGATGTTGTAGATGGTGTATTTCATAGCTGCCAATCCTTTCAGTTCTTTAGGAGCTTCCCTAGTTTGAATAAAGAAATAGTCCCGGAATAATGGGTTTGGTAGAAAAAAATCTTTTTTCTTTCAACCAGATTTGATTTTGGCATAATATTTTTGTCCAGAGGTCATTAATTTAGAAAAAAAAGATCGGTTTTGGCATAACATTTTTGTCGGGAGTTAATAAAATGATGCAGAATAAAGCCAAAACTGTGTTCTGCAAGTGTTGTCAACAAAATGGAGTAGGGTTTTTCTTTCTTTTTTAAAATTTTTATTTTTTAAAAATAAATTCCTACAATTATATCAGCTGAAGCATTTGGAATCAAAGCTTTACCCTTTCCTCTCCAGATTCAAGAATTTGGACTCTAGAAGGTTGACAGCTGTGCTTATTTGCTTCTTGTTCATTGATTGCATGCTTTAGTTGAGGTTGTGGTCCGACTTGTGTGCGTTTATCCCTCGAATGCAGCCAATATGCTGACTTTTCAGTGCAGTTCTGTCAGGGTTATGAAGAAGTAAGGAATAAGTCATCTCGACCAGCTAGTTTGTCATCTCTTTTTTTCTGAAGTGGCCTTATGTTCATGCAGGTTTGATGACTATACGTCTTCAGTGTAGACACTATGAATTTTTTTTTTCTTACTGTTTTGATTCTTTTTTTTTCTGTGGGAATTTCCATCTTGCATTTCCAGTCTGTTGAAATCTCTGTGTGTGACTGGTTTAGTTAAAAATATATATATGTATTATTTTTTTTTCTTTCTTAAAATGATTTGTTGTTTACATTTTTACTGTGTTTTGTTTGGCTCTGTTTTCCTCTGTGGCTTTTATTGAGTTCCCAGTCTTTCTCTTCTGATCTGTTGACATCTAACCTGGCAAGCTGGAATCTCTCCCTGTGAATGGTTTAGAGTCCATCTTGTGCCACTCCATTCTTACCTTTTCTGACCATTTCACAGCTTGGGTCCCGTTTTCTTTCCCCACTGAGGCGTCGAGGAACGCAGTCCAGTTGCACAATGCGTTTGGTCCCATGTTTGGTATCCTTGTACACCAATCTGTTGCTTCATTGTTGTGAAGCTGGCAGGCATGTGACTTTTTGTTATTCTTCGTGATAAGTTTGTCTTTTGTTGATTTTCCATGAAAGAAAAAGGTAAGGTGGGAGATCATTTGTGATACAGATTGGAGAGTTGAACATTGTTTTCAGGGTCCATGTCGGTCAAGGAAATCATGTAAAGTCATGGAGATTCAAGTGAAAAGAAAAAAGGTCATTTTTCGGAACTGGAAGGTTATGAAATTATGAGCCTAAATCATGGGATTTAGAAGGAAACTTTCAAGAAACACAGGTACTTGGTGTGGGTGCATGTATGTCTGTTTATTACAGAAAAATCAAGTGAATGTTTACCCCATTACAGGTATAAGTGAATGGGCTACTTTGATAGCAGCTGAAACATATTTTGTGCATGAAGAATAGTTGATTTGCGGTAATAGAACATTTTCAAAATTGTACGTAAAAAGTCAGAATTTTGGAACTTGTCGGTCTGTATGGATCTGGCTACAGTATTGTAAATCATCAGTACTGGTTAGTTTTCAGTCAAAGTGAAAATCCTGCTTCAGGTGTACTTTAAAGAAGACCAGCTGGGCGTACAAGCATTTCTGGTCGCTCTTGTGCATGTTCTTTTTTTATGGTGTCTGAGACTGTATATATGTGTACTTTCCTGCTTGGCTTTTCCTGTGTTGTGAAGCAATATCCAATGACATGACTTATACCGATTTGCCCATATGCTGATGATTGTGTGTGAGTGCGTTTTTTTTCCCCCTTCTGCTTGCTTTAATGACTTTTTTGTTATAACATGTATTCCCCGTCTCCGCTTTGATTTGATATTTTTTTTCTTTTGCTGCTTGCTTTGATGTTAGTTGTCACTCACACCCCCTTCACCATTTTTATGTGCTACAACTCTTTTTTTCCCCAGCATGCTCGATATAATTTGTTGCCGTCACTCTGTATTTTTCAATTTACCTCTACCCTTTTCTGTTTCACTGTCCTCTAGTCTTCTGTCGTTGCCATAATTTAGAAAAGATGAAGCAGGTTTTGTTCATTTTCAGCATGTTCTTCTCTGTTGTCTTTTGAGGTGTTCTTGTTTCTTGGCATAATTTGCATTAAGTGCGTGCGCATTGATTGTGGTGGGTTTGTTTATTTTTAGATTTTATCTGTGATGACCCCCTGCGGTGAAAATTTACATGGGGGAAGGTCTTCTTGTTGTGTGTTAGTGGCCAGAGGCTGCCGTTGTTGTTGCTTGATTAGGTGGCATTTATTGTACAGTGAGTTGTTGGCAGGTTGTTTTTTGTCTTGACATGGTCAAGGCTGGGTTCACACGAAGTCAAACCTAGCATAGTCGTCACTTGGGCGTTTGTCAGATAGCTGAACTGGTCCAGAAAACACGGAACGACATAGAACTCTGCCCTGATCAGGAAAGTGCGTGGATATTGATGTAAATTTTTTGTTGTTTTAATCAAAGAATTTAAGTCACAAAATGCTGCTTGCAGAGCAACAGAAACGTAGTCAGCTCAGAGTAAAGGAACCAAAGAAACTAGAAGATATCTCTGTTCGATTCACAAAGCCAGTATATATTGTCTAGCATGATTTACCGTCGGTGTTGAAAAAGGCTTTCAAGTGCTGGAACAGCTGCAATTCTGGTCAGACAAGTTTCATAACTTCTACAATAGTGTGTATGAAAAAGTTTTCGAGAAATTTTCATGAATCGATTTAACTCGCACAGTGTTTGACAATTCTTTCAATTTTGAATTGGAAGAGAGCGGACGAGTTTGAGAAAGAATTTTTAGAGACTTTCAAAAATTCGGTGCAAGAGGAGACACAAGAGATAGAAGAGAAGAAAATAATGAAGTCTGCCTAATTTATCAGTATAGAAGTAATATTTGGGAACAACACAATACAAATGTTTCAGTAGAATTTTTTTTTCTAAATGACAATATGCACCAGTTTGATACCATTTTAAGTTGCATCTTTGTTCATTCTGTGAATGAGCTCGGATGAGTAAGACTTGAGCGACTTCCTTTGAGTAAACAGCAACATGAATCATGGGAATTCAGTGATGATTTAAATAAATCAAAAGAAAACAAAACAAAACAAAAACTTTGTGAACGTGAAGACCAGATTTGCTTATATTCTTTACAACTGAAAAATAAAGTATATCGGTGAATGATAACATTTTGAAGTAGGAAGAAATGCCATAATATCCCTTCCAATTAGCAAATGTTGAAGCATCACCCCTACTAGGGTGATTTAACTAACTGATTCTGCTGGATCAGGTGATCTCAAACAGTTCTAAATCCTATGGCCACTTGGGAAGTGGAACTGTCAAGAGTTTCACTGTGTCCAAGAGAACAGAATAATAGATGACAGAGACCATCCCTCTCCTTCAGCCCAGCCGTGATGTGGCCCTTTGCGGTCGGCTGGGCTATAAGCAACATTATCTTATCTCTCTCATTCTGCCGCCTTTAGCCTTCCCTGAACCGAATCAGGTGCCCCTTTCCTGCTGGGTGCCCATTTACTGGACAAAAAGGATTTTCAAGCAATGAAAATTGGACTCTACATGTCATTGGAGCTCACAGCTGTCAGCACCATAGCCGAGTGTTCCAGTAATTCAACTGTGGCCCCCTTCTGTGTGATGTACGAATGACAGTTTTGAAAGCAGTGAGGGCAGCGTCATGGTTGCCATTTTGCCAAGCCTGACAGGCAACCGCAGACTTTGCCAGGATAGGCTTAGTGTGGACGCTCTCTGGTCATGTGGTGGGTACAGCTGTTGCATAATGGACTTGATCACTCACTCATTTCCTGTGTTGTGCGTTCTTGCTGTATATCTTGCTAGCCGTTTTTGTTTTATAAGATTTTGTTACATTGCTAGACCTGTTCAGACTAACATCAGTATGGAATGAAAAAAAAACAAAAAAACCCCAACTAACTTTGAAAATTAAGAACTGATTCATTGGTAGCAAGTACCGCGCTGTTTGTGAACTTTTGACTTTGTGCAGCCGATTGGTTGGTAAGGAGACGGTTTTCCTTCCCACACACTGTGTGCCATGACGTCTTGTGATGATTGCAAGCTCTCACCGGTGTTCAGAGGGTTAAAATGGCATTGTGTCTCGTAAACATGCTAGCTTGAATTTGCATGGGGTCTTTTTTGGATCATGTTGTATATTCAGATCTTTTTAAGTGATTATTAGCTATTTCATCTGTACTCTGTTCTTAAAAACATGATCCAGATTTTACTTTTTCTTCTGGACTGCCGTTTTTTAGTGTATTGCCTCTTCTATTTTGTTTATTGTCTCAAGCTGTGTGGAGTTTTTGAGGGGTGAGTTTTTTTTCCCTGATATCATGATTGGATTATATTTGTTTGTTCAGTGTGATGGATGTACAGAAAAAAACATAAAATGGGATTAATGTGCATTGTGTGTAAGTTAGGACTAGGCCAAAGTTCCTGTAAGTGTTTTTTCATGGAAATCCACTTGGGAGTTTGATCTCAGGCCTCAGCCCGGTTATGTTCTCCATGATTGTTCCCGTCTGATTCACCGTTCCATTCACTTCACCCCTCCATCGCTATAAAGACCCTGGAAGAAACTAATCGGCCAGTGTGGCTGGGGAATGGTTAAAACAAACCTACATATTGCCATTATCTTATGGGCGTTATGTGGCTTCAATTTTTTATCTTCCTAATTCTCTCAAGAAGAAATTCTTCTATTCCCCTCTACATGTAACAAATCAAAGTGCGAAATAGCTGAAATCTGCCTCGCAGAACCTTCTTTGCAGTGTTTCGTGTCTGTTTTAACAGTATCCCTTCTTCAGTGTACAACCCCAAGAGTTCTTTTTGCCCTTCTGTACATCACAGATCCAAATGACTGTGGCCCAACACAAAGAACCATGGTTGCAGTGGGTTTCTTTACCAGCACCAGTGTATCCCTCACGGACAGAGGATATGGGGTCATTACTAAGGAAAACTGGTCGTAAAGGGAGTGGGTATGTGCATGAGATTTCGAGACATCCGTGTTGTCCGATACAATAAAAGCATACCCAAAATATGACCAGTGCTCTGCCAATTCCTTGCCACTTTTTTTCTTCTTGTTCTGTGATCGGGGGGAAAAAAAAATTGTGGATATTCGATCTAAAATTTTCCTTTAAAAAAAAAAAAAGAGAAAGAAAATATTTTGTGGATGTTCAATTTAAAATTTCCCTTGAATATTTTGTGAATTGTGACATGGTAACTCTGGATTATGTAACTCGGCTGACCTTGCTGGGTTCAAGCTACAATACTTTTGCAACAAACCAACCGTCCATTTCTGTCAGTGGAAATGGCTTTACCTGGTGATTGGGTTTTGTGGTGTTGATGATATCATTTGATTTCCTGTCAGTTTACTTCCAGCAAAGAATCTTCATGGATATGAATGAAACGAGTAATATGCACATCACACCGGCCATTGAAAAAACATTCTGGCAAGATGAGCATTTTGTTTGAAACTAAAAAGGACCTGGTTCAAGGACAAACAGGCACTGGATTCAATGGACTAATGATTGTCATGGAAAATTCACATTCCATGCTTCAAGCAAGCCATCCAAAGTGGGGCATATTTTGGATACAATTTTTTTTTCTGAGTTCTTTTTAACATTTGAATTGACGATATTACCTTAAAATGTGCCATTGTCCAATTGTTTGCCATCTATCATGTTTTTAATGAGTTTGTGTATATTTTATCTGAGAATATTAACAGAAAAATGTGCAAATAACGTATTCAAGGCTTCACTACGTGAATGTTTTTACCAGAGATATACATTAACAGTATACTTACTGTCTTTTTTTCAGTAATGTTTTTGTTCTTTGGATACGAGTTCAGCATATTATTATGATCTTCAGTGAATTTGACAGCAGTTGAAATTATCCAATGTTTGTTAACAATAAATATTTGTGCTGACAAGACACTTCGTACAATTCACTTACCTGCCAACCGTCCCACACGCACACTTGGTACAATTCACATAGCTGCCAACTGGTCCAAATGTTTCTGGAATTACCCTGATTTAGAAAATATCCCAAACTCTTGAATTTAGGGCAAAAAATAAAAAGATCAAACTTTTGTTTGAAAATGTGAGGTTTGGAGGGGGGGGGGGGGGGGGGGGGGGGGGGGGGGGGGGGGGGAGCATTTTTCAGTGTTGATGAAAATGTATGGCAGAAAAAAAACCCATAATGTTTTGTGGATATTCGTGATCATATGGACTGGAAGATGCAGTATTTTTTTGTTCACACCTTTCATTCGTCAGCTGAAACATAAGGAGGTTCAAAATGTTTTCAGTCAAGATCCAAAGTGCCCCCACTCCAACCCACCTCCCTTCGTCCCCAAGTTCCAGAATTTTGATTCCAGGCGGTTGGTAGCTGTGAATTCTGCATGCAATAAGGGATTTGGGCTGGGGGTGGGGGGGTGGGGGGGGGGGGGGGGAAGGGATGTATTGGTTAGGGAAACCCATGTGCAGAGTGGATAGTTTCTGCTCATTATTTTGGCCATAGACTTGTTGGCATTGCAAACTGCATAAAAGCTTTCAGGGTAAAAGAATTGCCATTTATTCTTTGCAATTTATGCTTATGCATTTTTTTTCTTTTTTGTTTCTGTTCCAGCAACTTGCGACTGTACTTTTTAACAGTAGTGATCACTATCAACGTTTTTTGTGTAGTTGTGCAAATTTTTACATTCCTTTTCTTGCCATTTTTAATCATTAGAGTGTAGTTGACTTTTTCAAATAATAAAATATATATGGACAAAAAAAAATCAGATGGTTCATCGAGTGTGAGTGTCTTTAAGATTTTAGTTCTCTGGCACTTGTTCGAGAAGACTGTAATCTTCATTTGAAGAAGTGTATGTGTGTGTGTGTGCGACACAAGCAGCGAAAATACCTTACGTATGCATGTTGAAATCGAGAGAGACAGAGAGAGAGAGAGAGAGAGTATTGGGGGGGGGGGGGGGGGGAGACTATAAAAACACCTCACACACTCCAGCTTCTTCATACTGCTTGGGAAAAACTTAAACAAAAACAAAACAAAAACAGAACATGAGGTAACTCTGATGAAACTTTTTGTATTTCTCAAAAAAGTTAACATCATGGAACATACCAAAGATCATACAGCATTCAACCACCACTGCATCCACATTTGTTATCTACAATCCCTATTAACAACCATCTCACACACTGTGAATGCAAATTTTTATCCACAGCCATCCAGTCCAACCTGTCTGGAGGTCCAGAAATATTTTGTTCTCTCCTACTTCATCTCAAGCCCCAAGTAAATGCGGAAAAAAAAAAAAAAAAAAAAAAAAAAAAAAGAGAGACAAAAGGGCAAACTGCAACAGGTCATTTCCAAACGGCTCTCCCTACCAATCGCAATGAGGTTTACAGAATTCAGTGAATCGCAGAGCCTGAAGCAGAAAGAGACGGAAATGACAAGCAAAGACATAGCTGAAGCAATCTGGTTTTTCACTCCGCTTCTTTCTGTTTAAAATCAACTTCATTTTCAATGGAGACGATAAACGTTTAAAGGGCGAGATATCAAAGACGAAATCTTTCCTAATCATGTTCAGCCAATACTTTTTCCCTTGTGCACCCAAAATAGTAACTATCCCCCACCCCAACCTGCCTCGCATCCCCTTTCGATCGGTAGGAAAATGGAATTTCTGAAGTTAAACTCAAACGACCGTTTTCCCATGAAATTTCACTCCTTTCGTGCCTCCCCCCCCTCCCTTACCAAAGTGGAAAGTTCAAAATAAAGTGTGCACCAGTTTACCTGAAAAGGAGAATAGTTCCAATAAGCATTCCCCATCGCCCACTGTTAACACTCCATGTAGACTTTAAAAAAACAACAAAAAACCCCAGCAGCCTTACTGTTCTGTCTGTCACAAAGCTCCTGCTATTCCCCCCTCCCCGAGTCATGGGGGCAAAAAGGCTACTACAGCCAAAGTTTAAGGACTATGATGATTCACGTTCCTTGCAGACAACAAAATCATAACTGCGAGATTACTCAAGTCACGGCCAACCAAAACAAAAAACAAAAAGCTTGGTGGGGAGGGCGGAAATAAAAATAAAAAGGCAGCCAAGGGTATGCACTACATTGGAATTTATCTCTTCTAGTTCCTTTTTTTTCTACTTTGACATGGTTGCTATGCAAAGAAAAAGCTGGGGGTTTTCCCTCTTTTTGTTAAGAAACTGGGCATTTCAGCATAATGTCCACAAACCTGTCTTCTTATCCATGATAAATAAATATGGAACAAAACAAAAAAACATACCATTCTGTTTTCAAACAAAAAAAAATCTTACAATCAGTCACACAAAACCAGGCATACAAATAATATATCTGTATCCATTTCTTATTTGTGAAATGACTGCAAGTACTCCGGTCTCTTGAATTCTTTAAATTCTTGCAAAACAGTACAACTCGCACTATGCAGAACAGTTAACACATGATACACCTACATGATTTCCAAAGACCCTTACTCGGCATACACCACAAGTGTACCGACGTGTGACAGACTGAAGCATGGCTCTTCATTCTCAGAACGAACACAGTATCATGACAAACATGAATGAAGATGTCAAAAAGGGAGATAAATACCAAAGAGAACACATGGCCTTGGGTGACACCCCAGTATCGGGTGTTGCCGGAAACTTGTCTTTGAAGCTAGGCCTCGGTCCAAATTTTGCATTGGTACGTTTCCTTCTTCACTTTTACAGCCCTGATGTGGCCCTTTGCGGTCGGCTGGGCTATAAGCAACATTATCTTATCTTATCTTCTTCACTTTTGAAATAAAACAATGCTGACTTTTCTATGTATGTACTGATGATTGCAACGCCAATATGTCCGTCTTTTTGTTTTCGTTCTCCCTTTTTGCAGTGCTTAAGAAGAAAGTGCAGTTATCAAAATCAGCAGAAAAACAATCTGATCCTTCTTGTTTTACGTCCAGCTGTATTCATATAAAATAGACCAGACTTGAAATTTGAAAAAGAATAAAAGTTGACTTGTACTATCATAACAATGAGCCCTCAACAAACATTATCTGCAGTCAAGCATATATCTACTCAGCATATATCGGAATGCAGATCCAAAAACGAAAATTCCTTTATAACAGCAAATTGTGATCATTGAGAAAGCAATCCCAGTGAGTGGCCAAGTCACATATGTATGTTTGCAAAGGCAATTATTTCCACAGGTATTTACGACGCTTTGCATCTGTTCAATGCTCAATATTTGAAAACTATAGGACAGCAGCAGTCTATTTAAACATAGAGCTTGAATTTACACTGAAAATTACCTGATGAAGGAAACGCTCATTTCAATCCAGCATTAATGGCGACACCAATCTGCTGAGTACTGGTACATGCATTTCTTTATGGTCTGCTATCGGACGAAGACATATTTCATATTAATTGTTGAAAATTTCGTCTTATTTTGAACTGTGCTTTAAATATGCATTACTTTGCACTCTTTTGGCATTCGTTCTGTACTTTGGTTCACTAAATGTCTTCAACAATATGCAGGTTAACAAATCCATGTCGGTCAACTCTGAACCAATCCATGTCGGTCAACTCTGAACCTATCCATGTCAGACAACTCTGAACCTGTCCATGTAGGACAACTCTGAACCTATCCATGTCAGACAACTCTGAACCTATCCATGTAGGACAACTCTGAACCTATCCATGTCGATCAACTCTGAACCTATCCATGTCGGTCAACTCTGAACCTATCCATGTCAGACATCTCTGATAGTCTGAACCTATCCATGTAGGACAACTCTGACCTATCCATGTCAGACAACTCTGAACCTATCCATGTAGGACAACTCTGAACCTATCCATATTGGTCAACTCTGAACCTATCCACGTCAGACAACTCTGAACCTATTCATGTCGGTCAACTCTTAACCTATCCATGTCAAACAACTCTGAACCTATCCATGTTGGTCAACTCTGAACCTATCCATGTCGGTCAACTCAGAACCTTTCCATGTCAGACAACTCTGAACCTATCCATGTCGGTCAACTCTGAACCTATCCATGTCAGACAACTCTGAACCTATCCATGTCGGTCAACTCTGAACCTATCCATGTCAGTCAACTCTGAACCTATCCATGTCAGTCAACTCTGAACCTATCCATGTCAGACAACTCTGAACCTATCCATGTCGGTCAACTCTGAACCTATCCATGTCAGACAACTCTGAACCTATCCATGTCGGTCAACTCTGAACCTATCCATGTCAGACAACTCTGAACCTATCCATGTCGGACAACTCTGAACCTATCCATGTCAGACAACTCTGAACCTATCCATGTCGGACAACTCTGAACCTATCCATGTCGGACAACTCTGAACCTATCCATGTCGATCAACTCTAAACCTATCCATGTCGGTCAACTCTGAACTACAACTCTGAACCCATCCATGTCGGACAACTCTGAACCCATCCATGTCGGACAACTCTGAACCCATCCATGTCGGACAACTCTGAACCTATCCATGTCAGACAACTCTGAACCTATCCATGTGAGACAACTCTGAACCTATCCATGTATGTCAACTCTGACCCTATCCATGTCATTCAACTCTGAATCTATACTGTATACATCAGTCAACTTTGAATCTGTACTGTATACATCAGTCAACTTTGAATCTATACTGTATACATCAGTCAACTCTGAATCTAGATACATGTCAGTCAACTCTGAACCTATCCATGTCAGACAACTCTAAACCTATTCATTTGAGACAACTCTGAACCTATACATGTCAGTCAAATGAACACATCTGTAAGCTTCCCTTTAGAAATGATTTATGGACGTCATTTCATACTGTGAAACCATTCAGCATAATCATCAGCTTTGAGCTCCTCTTTTAGAACGCTTTCTGAACGATTAACATTTGTCTTTCTTGCTCCTCTGGTTCTGCAGCAGAAAGCACTTCACTGGACAAACACATGAAGTCGACTGACTAATATCCAAGCAAACATCCTGTTTGAAGTCTGCCCTTGAGTGCATAACATCTTTCTCAGTATTTTACGGCAACTATAGACAACTGGCCTTTTGATGTAACCAAAAGCGTGATGTTCATGTTGATCACCTAAGCAACAGACATGAAGCCTCCAGGAAACGGTGGTGAAACAACTACACTGACCCAACCTGACACTATGACCATAAACTGACTTTCCAAAGACGCCTTGGCTTAAGGCTGTGTCAGACCAATTGACATAGGCCAGAACACCAAGGCTACATCAAAATGTTGTTATGCTCTGCATAGTTATGTGGGGATTGTCTTCAGTCGTGACAAGCTCCTAGCATAACATTATCAGTCTCCCAAATCCCCCGAAGTCGGAGTGTGGCTGCCCATGTGGCGGGGTAATCAAAAACGGTCACACACGTAATGTTCTCATCCCCAGCTGATGCATTTGTGCCATAGTGTTCAAATACTTCGGCTGTTTGGATGATCCCTGGAGACTTTTAGCCAGGGTACGACAACAACAACAACAACAACTTTCCAAAGAAGATAAAAATAGTGTGAGCATAAGACTTTAGATCTTATTTTAAGTCTAGATTTTTTCTTCTTTTCTATTTCTAATTGTAACAACATTATCATGGAGGCACATGCACAGGTAGTGTGAGGTCAAGGGTCGACATCCGTGATCCAAACATCTGCTGCCACCAAGACTATACTGTTATAGAGTGTGATGTTTGCGATGTCACGGGGTTGAGGGGAAGAGAACGTTGTGATGTGTTTAACTTTAAGTACAATGCCCTTGAAAGACACCATTCACCAGCCGCAGCGTGCAAGACCACTCACCTTACATGTTGCACAGAACCTCACAAATGCAAGTCCTGAAACAAAGCCAGTTCACTCACACTCACAGCATACTCAACACATCCAGACCACTTGAACATAAAAAGGTGAGACAAGGATGATCTTGTGACGCTGCATAGTAAGAGAACAGGAATCACCACGTAATGATGGCCGCTGTCTGCTTTACACAGGATTTTACCAACTTCACCAACACAACACTGGTCCTGCATCTCCACATACGCGCCAACACAACCAAGCTGTATTCTTCAGGAAGAGTTGTAGATGTTGCATACAGTCGCATGGGAACGTCCCCCAGGGCTCGCTCTTCCTGATATCTGATGTTGGAGGGACGTTTATACACACTGGTGGGAATTCCAGCAATGACAGCAAGACGACGGTCATGCTCTATAGAAGACAGCACAACCCGGTGAGCATGACAATTCCAAGAGAGAAACCCTGTCCCGGCACCACAGCACCAACGTCCCTCGCACTCCATTCAGTTGCCCCCCATCTTGTGCAGGACACAGCGGAGACGGGGTGGTTTCTTTGCAATGCACACAGTTCAAGACTGGAACTCTGCCCTCATAAGCTATGGAGACCACGACCATCCATGCTTTTGTGTTAAAGGTCTCCCAGGCTCAGTAGAAAAATAAATGACACAACACTGGAAAAAAAAAAATCGTATCTGCTGTGCACAGTGTATATTTCAGTGGTGTACACTTTCTATTGATCCCCCACATAGTAACAGAATAATCAACCGGTGGTTGTGGTCATTCAATGCACAGAAGGAAGAATAATCTATAATTGCTCGTTATCCTCTTCAACAATTACAGACACTTGACAGTCAAAGGTGCGAAGGGCTCTGCTAAGATACTGAAGACATGGATCCAACATGTTTGTTTTTGTTTCCCTTCTTACTTTGGTTACTACTCACACAAACTCTCTGGACAAAACCCTACCTGCACGCACCTTCACAGAGGGAGACTCCTTAGCGGTTACAGGGATGCATCAGGGATGATGCCATGCACCGAAAGCACACTGATCATCAGTCTGATCCATCAAAATCATGGTGCTGCTGCCAGAGGGCGCATGATGTAGGAAGCACCATCTCCAAATGTCACAATCACTGATTGCCAAACAAGCTTGACCTGCTACTAGCTTAGTTCTAGTACACAGCACTGCAGGCAGAGAGAAACAACAGAGTTGTCAAAAACTGCCGGTCATCTGACTGGCTAAGCCACCACTACGTTTAATCCATCACGGGGAGTCATGCTAGACCCCGCTTTCAATCTCCTGCCACCATAGGTATGTAAAGCTTGAAGCTTTATCACAGACATGTGTCCATACCTTGACTGCTTGCCGCCATGTTTTTCGCTCCTTTTTCTTTTTCAACAATCCCTCCGTCCCCTCCCCCCACCTCCAACCCCACCGCCCATCCCCAGAAATACATCAGTGGATTTTAATCTTCAGACAATCTTAACATTCAAGAGATTTTCAGACAATACAACTGTTGACAATTCACCTGTTCAACAGAAACAAACCGATACTCGTCAATAATCGACACATCCTGTGAATCTTGGCATACCAAAACTTCAGAGACTGAACCCTGCCCATGGAAATTCCATGTTTATACGTTATGTAATATCTACTTCAGACGATGAAAATAAGACACGCTGTTCTTTGTGCCTTAGTCGCACATGGATGGCAGCAATGACACTCACGGAACAGTGCTGACAGTCTTTAAACATGCGATGCGGGACTCGGCATCAAGTCTACAACACATCTGACAACAAATGTTTTCATTTCCACATACCTTCTCACAAACATTTGCCTGACTTTAACATTGAAAAGAGCATCATCCACAAATGCCAACTGAATGACTCTTTCATTTGCCAAATACATAGATTGCCTGCAGATGAGCAGCCCCCTCCTTCCCTCCCACACCCTTTTCCTCTCCAGTCGGATTCTGTTATTCTCATCACACAAAAAAAGAAGAAACAACGGACAAGAAGAGAAAGAGGAAAAAAGACAGACAGACAGAGCGAGAAATACAGTCAGAGAGAGCGAGAAATACAGTCAGAGAGAGCGAGAAATACAGTCAGAGAGAGCGAGAAATACAGTCAGAGAGAGCGAGAAATACAGTCAGAGAGAGCGAGAAATACAGTCAGAGAGAGCGAGAAATACAGTCAGAGAGAGCGAGAAATACAGTCAGAGAGAGCGAGAAATACAGTCAGAGAGAGCGAGAAATACAGTCAGAGAGAGCGAGAAATACAGTCAGACAGAGCGAGAAATACAGTCAGAGAGAGCGAGAAATACAGTCAGGCAGAGCGAGAAATACAGTCAGAGAGAGCGAGAAATACAGTCAGACAGAGCGAGAAATACAGTCAGACAGAGCGAGAAATACAGTCAGAGAGAGCGAGAAATACAGTCAGACAGAGCGAGAAATACAGTCAGAGAGAGCGAGAAATACAGTCAGAGAGAGCGAGAAATACAGTCAGAGAGAGCGAGCGAGAGTTGCAGTGACAGAGAATACTGGGAACAGAGAGCAAGGGATCTATCTTTCTCCCTTAGCTTGAACTTGGAAGTTCATTAGATCACGAGATATTGGTGCATGTCACTGTTTTTAACTCTTTCATCCCTACAACCCAGTTTTCCGGTTTGCAGAAATCGTACCCTTCCTGCAGCCTGGAAAACCGGGCAGCACAAAATCCCTCCTTTCCTTCCTGCAGCCCAGAAAATCAGTTCTTGCAGTAAGCACTTTGAACTTCACGCAAGTTGCGTCATCAGTACATTCATTTCTCCCTGACTGGGTCGCTTGCAGGGCAGTGTTTGTGAATGGAATGGATGCCAGACGGCCCCTGCAGTGCGGGAAAGTGGTGACCGCTCTATTCTGGCTGGTTTGCTACTGCATACGTGGCAGTTCTCACTTTGCACTTCTTCCCTTTTCCTCTAAATCCAGGAATGAAGGGAATACTCGTATCAAAAGAATCTAGGAACAAGGGGAAGTATGGTTCACAGAAAAGTAGAAATGAAAGAGTTAACCTCACCACAGAGGTAGCTTCATTCCCTCTTTAAGGATGATGTCTGACCATGACACCAATGTTTACCAATTTATTTCATGTCATCGATCCCACCAGCACATAATGGTCTACAATGCCCACCCCCTCCTTCTGGTGGAAAGAGATCTAACATGCATTCAAGTGTTCCTATGCACATGTTCACACATAGGACCTCATATGAAGTCTCACCTGAAGAGCTACCAGGCGACTGGAGCCTGCAAAGATGTCAACTCTGAAGAGAAAAAAAAAAATTCTTCACTCCTGGTGACCTTGAGGGGAACTGAATCCTGGACCTTGAAAATAAAATATCTGGTGCTTTAACCACTTGGCTAATCAGGCCCCCAGAGGAAAGAACAGAAAGAGAGAGAGAGAGAGAGGAGCAAGAGAGAGAGAGCAGCAAGTGGCAGGGAGAGAGAGAGAGTAGCGAGAGAGAGAGAGAAAGAGAGAGAATGAGAGGAGATAAAGAGAAGGATGGGATGGGGCAGGGTTGGGGTGGAGAGGGAATATAAAGCACAAAAAAAAAAGGATGAAAAATTCCCTCCCTTAATATTTCTTCTCACAACGCTCTCCAGCTTCAAGAGACGACTTCATCATCTCCCCCAGTGGGTAACGCCAGTTCTCCTACAATCATTAACCGATTAACTGAGCAATCGTGGGCAAGAATCCACCACCGATCCAGCACCCTGAACTCTGAACAGTCACACCGCTGTCACCTTTGTTCTCGTGGCCACCTCTCCCAGAAGCAGCTAAGTAGTACACCCCAGCATTGCTGCCTGCACTGTGCCCCATTTGTCCAGGCTGATGGGACCATTCCTTCGAGGCAAAGGACAGGAAAGGAAAAACAAAAATGAGGGTGGTGGTGGTGGTGGTGGTGATGGGTTTTGGTTTTTTTTTGCTTCCTCTCATGGATAACACAGCCGAAGGTTCCACAAGGTGGTGGAAAAATAACGTCTGCTCAGTTCTGCTGCCTGGATGGTCGCAGTGTTATATAAAGTATGCTGCAGGTCGAAGGTCGAGTCCTGTCGAACAGAAACCCAACAGTTGCCATTTGTAGGATGCTGCAGGTTGGGGGAAACAAGCCTTTTTTTCCCTCCCCCAAAAGAAACCTTCAAGATAGTTGAATGAAGCATGCTGCAGGTCTGACCACAAGCCTTTTCCACAGGAACCCTCACCATAGTTGTACGAAACATGCTGAAATTCAAGAACAACACTTCCCAAAAGAAATTACAAAAAAAAAAACAAAAAAAAATATATAAAAAATCACATCACCGTTTTAAAATATGCTGCAATCTACGATCACACAATCGTTTTGATGATCTGAAATCACCGATATACGGAGATAAGAATTTTCTGGGGAAATTTCCGCCTCTGAGAACACCCAGAAGACACACCAACTACTGGAAGAACGCCCACAGAATATCCTTCATCACTATTCCTTTACACGTTTTTAAATCTCTTCTCTCTCTCTCTGAAGTATGAAGATGATTCCATGGTGACCCAAGCACCCCCATCAGAAGCATGGCTTTGAATCCGTCATGTTGCTCCGTCACTGTACAGCTAGTTCCAGGGTCTCCAAGGTCATGTGTCTGGCGTCAGGGACTCCAGCTGTTCCTGATACTCCGTGTACAACCGCTGCCATCGTAGATTAGCCCCAATGGTCGGCAAGAGGTGCTTCAGAAATTCTCGCTTGTTCATGCCCTGCGACACATAATGGATCAATATCCGTGTTAAAAAAATTTGAATAAAACAATGCCCTGAGACTCACATTCCATGTATCAATACCCATGTTAAAAAAATCTAATTGTTCTAATCTATGTCAATATTTCAGTTAAAAAACTCAAACTGTTCAATGAATTCTTGTTCATCCTTCACCCGTGTCAAAAAAAAAATCCAATTATTCAAATTTACATCAATATTTAAGTTAAAAACGTCAAATTATTCAACAAATTCTTGTTCATCCTTTTGACCATTCTATATATACTGAGTATTCTACAACACAAAACCACTCAACTGACCAGTGCTCATGCTCTGTAACAAACAACCCATTCTGTCATTAAAAGAAGAAAAAAAAAGAAAAAATTGACAAAACCGAAGAACAGACTTGTAGTTGGGAGGAAAAACAGAAGAAATCCTGGAGAGAAAAAAAAATCCAGTGCGTTCAGGATGAAAAACAGTGCACTTGAACAGTTTTTTTTAATATCAAACTGCAGACAGAGAAGCACCATCAACACATGCACATGATCTCTACCACAACTTCAACTTCAATAATGCCTTTGATGAGGTCTAGCATGACTGGTGGCCTGTGAAAAGAGACCTTTCCTCTGACAACCACCTCATCCAAATCATGACAGCACTCAACAAAGGTGCCACCAACTGTGTTCTTATGGATGAAAACCACAGAGATTTTTTTCTGAGCAACCATGGGGGTGTGCTAAGGCTGCCCATCTCTCCTGTTCTATCTGTAACGATGATAATCATGCTGCTGAATAGTTTACAAAGCACAATGTTCAAAGAAACTACACACTGTGCTTTCATTCATTCACCTGCAGCAACTAACTTCCTATGGAACTTGTAGAGAACACAAATGTGGGAACAATAACATTTATAGCAGTTGAAAGACAGAAGGCAAAATGTACTGGCATATGTACTGCAAGAAACACCAGTACTTCCACATCCTTTGGTGAGGTATTTAATGGCTGATCTCACACAATGCCCATATCATCAGAATAGAAGGCTGTTAATAACTGACCTTCCCATCTTTCCAGAACAGAGGCTTTTAATGACTGACCTCACACACAACTCCCATCTTACCGGAACAGAGGGCTTTTAATGACTGACACACCACACACAATTCCCATCTTACCAGAACAGAGGCCTTTCAATGACTGACACCACACACAATTCCCATCTTACCAGAACAGTGGGCTTTTAATGACTGACTCCACACACAATTCTCATTTTACCAGAACAGTGGGCTTTTAATGACTGACTCCACACACAATTCCCATCTTACCAGAACAGGGGCTTTTAATGACTGACTCCACACACAACTCCTATCTTACCAGAACAGAGGGCTTTTAATGACTGACTCCACACACAATTCCCATTTACCAGAACAGTGGGCTTTTTATGACTGACCTCACACACAACTCCCATCTTACCAGAACAGTGGGCTTTTATGACTGACTCCACACACAATTCCCATCTTACCAGAACAGTGGGCTTTTAATGACTGACCTCCACACACAATTCCCATCTTACCAGCACAGTGGGCTTTAATGACTGACCTCACACACAACTCCCATCTTACCAGAACAGTGGGCCGCCATGCAGGGGAAGCAGAGGGTCGGCAGTGCGGCTGAAAATGGGGCCCAGCAAATCATCGCAAACCACACGCAGCTTCTCCTCCAAACCTGCATCAGGTGAGCCTTCATTCATTTCGTGCATGCATGAACCCACACAATGCACAACATGGATCATTTCATAAAAAGAGAAAAAAAGGGGAAAAAAAAAGCAAAAAAAAAGCAATCAAGCTGAAAAAGGCAGAAAGTGGGACATAGATCAAACAATTTTCAACATTAAAATCTTTATGCCAAATTTTATGGATGGAGTGACACAATACAAGCACAATTACATTATTCAGAAATACAAACAAACAAATAAGGAAAGAGACGAGAAATCGGAATTAAATTTCTTTTTAAATCGTGCACAGAACACAATGATAGTAATAATAAAAACAAATAGCATCTATACAGCTCAATACTAGCAGAAACTTTCCTGCTGCACTGTGTTGTATCCTTTTCACATTTTCTTCCCCAACAATGTTCCTGCATCACTGCAGCCTGTAAACAAATTTGCCTTTCTTCCCCAAGACACTTTCTTCACACTCACTGCCCACAACCAATCCTGCCTTTCGGTGGTTCCCTAACGGCCACAGGGGCTCACCTTCCTGGGCTAGGTAGCGCACGTAGGTCTCCAGCCAGAAGCGGTACTCGGCGGCGGAGCGGAGGGCCAGGCAGGTGGCCATCTGGTTCTCCAGGTGGCTGAGGGTGGACGTCTGCTGCAGGTGGCTGCTGGACTGGAACACCTGCCGCGCCTGCTGGGACCCCCTGCACACAGCGCATGGTGAACTTGCACACAGCTGCTGTCTGTATAGCCTCTGCACTTATATCACAGGGCTCCCAATGAAGAACAGCACAAATCCCTGGAACTCGGAGGAGGGTCTGGAGGGTCCCTTCTCTCCAACCGCCCCCCCCCCCCCCCCCCCCCCCCCCCAACCTGCTCTGGAGACGAGGTTTCCAGACATCATTGCCACTGCCACATTTTCTTCATCATCTCTAAGTTTTTCTTTCTGTTGAAATATATAAACATACATTTCTTTTCCATGTTGATTTCAATTTTTTTCACTTCTCTGAAATCTGCAAATTCATGGAAGAAACGTGGGAGCCCTGACATCATACTCTGCAATTCCGGCTCTTTCTTTTCATGTTCCTTTTCTGTCGTCTTCACCCACCCCCTCCACCCCTGATTCCCATCTGCAAGAAAACTGTCATTTCTTATTGGGATGTGAAATGAATTCACACACACACAAAACAGAACACACGTAATAATACAAACAGTACACACACAAACATGTCTCCTGAACAAAGTTGGTTGTTCTGTGTGTTAAACCCTACCTTCCCCCTCCCTGGACGGAGGCCAGGGGACCCGAGGAGCGCTGCCTGGGGGGACACAGCGGTGATGGTCAGAGCACACCTGCAGTCGATCCTCGTTGTTGTTCACCACCATCCTGCAACACAGAGCACAGAGCGGCCTCACTCTTTGCACGCTGGATCACCTCTGTCCTTCACAACACTTATTAAAGTAACACCCTTCACAAACTGTCTGTATCATTCATTATATAATATTCATTATGAAGGATGCAACACTGGCTTAACATCCGCCACAAACTTTACATGGCATCAACTCAAAACAATTTTCGAGTTCTTAGCATTTTCTTAGCAAAAACTATGCAACAATGTTAAAAAATGTTTCAAATACTATTTTTTCATGGTAAATGTTTTGTTTAGGCTTGTTTTCATAAACTATTCCTTTAAGAAAAAAAAACATTTTCAAGAAGTGATATTTCCACAAAATAAACTTTTGATCACCAGCGATCGAAAATCAAGGGAAAGAACCTCAGGAGTTTATTTCATATGTCCATCACTGAGAATGCTGCAACAGTTGTTCTTTCCCTTCATGGGAAATTGTGTGTCAGGTGTCATTGATTACATAGAGATGATAAATGTCGTTAATCACAGAATAATGAGAATAATCTGAGAGTGATGCGATACTTGTAAATACCTTTAACAAAGTCCTAGGTGTCATTAATCACACACAAACAATAAATGTCATTAATCATATGATGTCCATGACTGAGAATGAAGCAACACTCGTAAGTACCCTTCACAAACTATCAGGCGTCATTAATTAAACGATGTCCAATACTGAGAATTGTACACCAGTTGCTTGGCATAAGTCACAAAATGTGGTTAAATGACGTCCTCTACAGAGAATGATGCACCAGTAATCAAACACAATTCACAGACTTCCAGTGCCATCAATGACTGAGAATGATCAAAGAGCCACTTAACAGAATTCACAAACTAACAGTGTTATATACAACAAAAATAAAATCCACCACCAGGAGTAATACAATGTATCTCAAGGTTGATGGTACGTTTTCTTTTTTCATCAGCTACAGAGGAAAAGATTTTATTTCATCTTTTTCATCCTTTCCCTTTGAATCTCTGTGCTTCCTGTCCCCTCACTTTACAAACCGAGATTATTTTCTCTCGTCTGCAAGTGTTATTTCTTCATATCAAATCAAGTTCATTCACACTCTGACCTTATAACTACAGGACTGATGAGATTATTTTCTCTGAGATTATTTTCTCTCGTCTGCAAGTGTTATTTCTTCATATCAAATCAAGTTCATTCACACTCTGACCTTATAACTACAGGACTGATGAGATTATTTTCTCTCGTCTGCAAGTGTTATTTCTTCATATCAAATCAAGTTCATTCACACTCTGACCTTATAACTACAGGACTGATGAGATTATTTTCTCTCGTCTGCAAGTGTTATTTCTTCATATCAAATCAAGTTCATTCACACTCTGACCTTATAACTACAGGACTGATGAGATTATTTTCTCTCGTCTGCAAGTGTTATTTCTTCATATCAAATCAAGTTCATTCACACTCTGACCTTATAACTACAGGACTGATTTTTTCCACACTAACAATTCAAAATAACAAGAAAGCTAATTCTTACTCCTATGGTACAATTACACACCCATAATTCCAAGCGAACGCTGCTTATGCCATCGATTCGCCCAAGATAAATAAAGACAAAAAGCAGCAACAAGGACATATCCTCAAAACAGGTTCCTAGTTTATAAATTTTCAACTGAAATATGACAAGCTGGCATACTGAAGAACAAGGTCAACATTTCTGCTCAGTTTTTCTTCTTTGTAAACTCCTGGAGGTTTTTTTATATTTTTTTTATAGTTTTAACTCTTTACGACCCCACAGTCAGCATTCAGGTGACAGAAAAAGGCAAAGGACTCAATAAGAAGACTAAGATTCCCAGGCTGAGCCTCCATACCATGTGCCGATTTCAGGAGCAAAGCTGTAGGACTTTCCTGACGAAAGGCTCACAATGGGCACCCCCTCATTGGTCAGCGTTGTGTGAAGCAACTTCTCGCTCCCTGCAGACAAAGGTCATCGCCCTTCAAGCCAACAGGATGGCACCACAATTTTTTCTTCTTTTTTTTAAAAAGGGGGGGAAAAAGGGTGAATGGAGTTAGAAATGGGTGACAGTTTATGGTCAGAATCAAAATGACTGCACAAACCTGGTGTGAGAATGAAACAAGTTCAAAGGCTGTGGACTGGGGCAATTTTCACCACAGCGGAGAAGACAAAAGTCATAAACTATTAGTCTTCATCCAAAGGACACAGGCTTCTATCCCCATACAAAGAGGCATTTGATCTTATACCATTCCACCCTGTTCTGCCTGTCAAGAGTGTCTCTAACATTTCCTTCCCACACAGAGTCATCACGAACATCTGAACATTAAGACAACACGTTTTGAGAGAGGGCAGCTGCTGCCAAAATGGCTGCCATTTGCAAAGAACTTTGACTCGCCTCTAATAATATTTAAATAATTACATATTATTACAAGCTTGTATCAAGTGTCCATTTAAGTGACAGTGACTGGTTACTATCAACATGATCACAGGCACTTCAGCGTACCAGCTGCTGACGAACTGATGATGACAGTTCAGAAAGACATTCAGACTGTACCTATACTTCTGCACTCGCTTCAAACTTCATCTGCAGTGTCTAAGATAACCAAGAAGTGGGGAGCTGGTCATCAAGATTATGGTTAGATTCTTGATTTTCGGAATAATATTGAGTGACCACAAAGGCAGCTATAAACATCAACAACACAGAAACAGATACATGCACTGCCACTTCAACCACCACAAGTTTTTTCATACAAAAGTTGGTGTGACTTAGATTTGCAGTATTTGTTTGGTAATCTGTTTCATCTTGAAAGTATCAGAGTTTTCAAAAATTCGATTTAAGATCATTTCTTGCTCTACAACAAATCCTTGGTGGTAGACAGGCTGAGGGTTACTAAAAAATAAAAACTTTCAAAAAACTGAGTTAAACAATTCCATGTTGCAGCAGCCTTGAAAACTGAGTGAGTGAGTGAGTGAGTGAGTGAGTTCATTAATTTAGAGTCTGTTCATGTCTGTCTGACACACCAGTCTGTCCAAAACAATCATGCAAGGCACCATCGAGGGTGGAAAAAGAAGAGGAAGACAGCGAAAGAACTGGCATGAGAACATCAAGGAATGGACCGGACTCCATACACATGAGCTGCTGCCGGCGGCTGCTGACAGAGGCAGATGGAGAAGGGAGGTTGCGTCTGCAGTCCTCAGGTTTCCACGACGACTACTTCTGTAGTTATGGGCCTGAGTGGAGTGGAGTTCAGTTCATACTTGGTGATATTAGACTTTAAAAAAAAAAAGAAAAAAAAAAGGAAGCAAGGGGAAGGGCGTTTATAAAAATCTATTAATTTGATGCATGGAAAGCACTTTTGCTATTTGCATGATTTCTGGTTTTGTTTTGTTTTTTTCTGTCCCAACCTCTGCGCCACCTCAGAGGCAGTGTACCCACGCCGCTCATTCCGACACCCCGTCCACAGTCACAGCCCGGTCGGCCACGCCGCAGCCCCGGCACCAGCAATCCACAGGGAGCAGTCAATGTCAAGTCGCCAAGAGGCAACCCACCGGAGGAGACACTGCACTGCTGCCGAGTCACTTCGGCGGTGTTCAGTGGCGCCTGTTCTGATCTAACATACGCAGGACACCACCTACTAAGCCCCCTACTGACGACAATAACTGCTTAGTCGCGGAGCCGGCGTGAGTGAGCTCTCCCTCCGGAGGGCGCCACCACGTCCGTCCATCGACTGACCCCATGGACTCGCCGATACCGGTGACCTCGACGGAACCAAACCAAAGCCACAGACGTGGAGAGAGCATCGAAATTGAGGTCACCATGAGAGCAGGGCATGAAGGGCCACAGAATTTGAGACATTTTTTGAATGCTGATCAATGAGAATGATGATTAAGATGATGCTACGGATTTCCATTTCGGTCTGAGACTACATGACAGGGCTGTACTCTACGCTTCCTTTCATAATATATCCCTGCGTCAACCAGGCCCGAGAGATACAGGCACCTGCAGTGTTGGTCAGGAAATTTGAGCAACACTCTCAGAAACGCATCCATTAAGTGGATGAAACTCAACTGTGTGGTCCCAGTCTTCCCAACTGAGTCCGCAGCAAACTCAACTCTGGGTAGGAGCTGGTCGGGGCAGAAAAACCCACATGACTTCTGATGGGATTCGAACCCACGACCTCCCAGCCGGGAGTCCACGACGCTAACCACTTCGCCACGGCGGCTGGTGTGGGTTACTGTTTTGACCGAATCGTGTATAGTCACGTCACATCCACATTCAATTCTTTATACAATGAAGTTAATATTGAACAATGAAAAAGAATACTGTCCACTGGTAGAAGATTTGACATTGAACAATGAAAAAGAATATTGTCCACTGATAGAAGATTTGAACAATCACATGCTACACTTTGGGAAAACTTGGTTTTCCACGAATTGAGTCAAAGCTTGTATATTAAAGATGACAAATATCGTTGACATGATAAGATCTCATACTTCTCTGGAAGGTGTACACTGTTCACACACATTTTTCTAACAGCGAATTAATTTCTTGAACGTCAAGTTTTAAATTACTCTCAGGTGTTTTTCTTAACGCACCATCTCTAGCTAATTTATCTGCCGTTTCATTACCAGATATGCCACAGTGTGATGGAATCCAGCAAAAAGATAACCCAATTCCTTTCAACATAATAACATGTATGTAATGTCTTATTTCAAAAAGTAATTCTTTTCTTATTTTTGATTCCCAGTTTTGCAAGCTATATAGAACTGACTTGGAATCAATGCAAAAAAGTATATTATAGACAGCAGTGTTATCATCACACATAAAAATCAACGCCATGACAATAGCATACAGTTCTGCTGTAAATATGGAGAACCCTTTCCTTAGAGAAAAGGATCAACGAAACTTCAGCAATGGAATCACAAAACCAGACCCTGCATATGAGTCTAAAATCGAGCCATTTGTAAAAATCTTCAGATGATATGGATAAACGGTTTCAAGGTGTTCTTTTGTTTCACATGACAGAATATTAATGTTATCAACCTTCTTCATGTCAGTGTAATCTATATTGAATTTAGCTTGGATATGCTCCCAATGAGGTATGCTTGAAACTATTGGCACATCTGAAATACTTTCAATATCAATGTTACACTTTTCAAATATTTCATTTGTATAATCCCTGACAGGCTGGAGAGAGGTAAGGTGTTAAGCACTTTTAGGATAGTCCTTTTCAGAATTTACTAATATATCAGGTTTGACAGAATTTGAAACATGTAGGTTTCTGGCAACAAATTTAGCCATTGCCAATTTTTGTTGATCAGACAGTGGTAATAAGTTCGCTTCTTCGTAAGTATTTAACGAATTCGTGTGTACGGGGTTTGTAAACTCTGAGCATTAGTCTGAATAAATGATCAGTCCGATACCTCCAAGAATCACTTCAGGTCTGTGAACAAATCAGATGGCTATCTTTACGACTTTAGGCTCAGCATAACATCACCACGAGGAGAGCCACAAAACCTACCTGACATAATAGGGGCCAGGGATTGGGCCTGGACAACCGCTATCCCACTGGTCATGTTCCTGCAAACAACAAATTGTCACATGTTCACCAATGCCCCACTGGTCATGTTCCTGCACACAACACAATGTCACATGTTCACCAATGCCCCACTGGTCATGTTCCTGCACACAACACAATGTCACATGTTCACCAATGCCCCACTGGTCATGTTCCTGCACACAACACAATGTCACATGTTCACCAATGCCCCACTGGTCATGTTCCTGCACACAACACAATGTCACATGTTCACCAATGCCCCACTGGTCATGTTCCTGCACACAACACAATGTCACATGTTCACCAATGCCCCACTGGTCATGTTCCTGCACACAACACAATGTCACATGTTCACCAATGCCCCACTGGTCATGTTCCTGCACACAACACAATGTCACATGTTCACCAATGCCCCACTGGTCATGTTCCTGCACACAACACAATGTCACATGTTCACCAATGCCCCACTGGTCATGTTCCTGCACACGACACAATGTCACATGTTCACCAATGCCCCACTGGTCATGTTCCTGCACACGACACAATGTCACATGTTCACCAATGCCCCACTGGTCATGTTCCTGCACACATTTTAATTCACCATTTCCTAGATCTGGTCAATCCTCTTGGATATCCTTGTTTCTCTTTCCCTCTTTTTTGGTCTTTTTTCTTACTTACCTGTCCAAAAGAGCTCCTCATTCCTACACATGAGATCATCATCCAAGTGAACTGCCCTCATTTTTACCACAGCCGATGTTAGAATAAAAACTGTTTTTGCTGTCATGCTCTTGTTTGAGTGCATATGTGTCCATGACCCGATGTAAAGAGAACTGCTTTCAGTTGGCTACGCAGCATGGGAAGAAAGGGTGTGTGCACACCTGTTCACCCCAAGTTCATGTACCTGTAACATCTCGGACAAAAACCTGTAATTTGAAAAAAAAACCCAAAAAAACCAACGTAATCTTCATAATCACAATACTTTCGCAACTTTTGAAGGACTGGAGGAGCCGGCCGCTGGTGCGTAAGACCGCTTCATCACCATCTTTGACAAGGTAAAAGACGCAAGACACGCTGGGAAATGTCTGTTTACTGCTTTTGACCGAAACAGTAGCAGATGAAACTTCGCGTTTGACAATTTTCTTTCTTTGATTTTTTCCGTCCCCAATTTTTTTTTTTTTTTTTGTGGGGGGGGGGGGGGGGGGGGGGGGCGTAATTCTCGTAATTTCGATTTTTTTTTCCGTAAAAATTATGGTAAAATCGTAAGGGAAAACAGGTCTTGTGTGTGTGCTGGCTGGTTTTCGTAATGGTGGATGGTGACAAAAATGGAGCGACAGGAAATCACAAATTTAGTGTTGCATTTTGTTTCAATATATGGAGAATCATGTTTCTGACCATATATGTCTTACTGACCTTACATAGAGATACCCATGGGATGTGAGCTCTATGACATTGAGTCCCTTGTTCAGTCCCACACACACATACACAGACCCTATACACGAATATCTATAGCATGTGAGCACTATGACAAAAACCAACCAACCAACCAACCTTGCTCGTCTCCTCACTCGCACACATACTGACCACACATATAGATATCCATGGGAGGTAAGCGCCATGACGTAGAAACCCTTGCACTTGATCACGGACACCGAAGAGCCCAGCATGAGGGGAGGCAACAACCTCTTGCCCCCTGAACCTAAGATGCTGACTGTTTTGTCCTCGCACGCAACACAGGTCAAATGTCTGAAAACACAAAACCTTATACTGGTGAATGCAGAAAGTAACCATTCCTACATCATTTCTATACTAAAATCCTGCTTCTTCATTTACCGATGGTGAACTCCAGAACATGCACCACCTCTTACACTAACTACCTGTTCTTTCTGTTTTAATGGATAAAAGATATAGATCTTCTAACGGACAGGTCTGCAGTAATGTTTTCCTCTGGCACTGATTTTTTTTCTCCCTTTTTTTTTCATTTTTTAAAATTTCATTTTTTTTTTTTACTGCTGTCATGTCTTCTGTGCCATCTCGGTGGCACTGCACCCACGCTGCTCATTCCAACTCCCCATCTACAGCAGCAGCCTCAGGACCAGCAATCCACACGGAGCAGTCACTGTCAAGTCATCAAGAGGCAACCCACCCAAGGAAACACTACACTGCTGCCGAGTCACTTCAGTGGCGCCGGTTCTGATCCAACATATGCAGGACACCACCTACTAAATCCCCACTGATGACAATAACTGCTTAGTCGCGGAGCCGGCGTACCCGAGATCTCCCTCTGGTGGGCACCACCAAATTCATCCAACAACAGCCCCCATGAACTCACCAATACTGGTGACCCCGATGGAATCAAACCAAGGCCACAGATGCAGAGAGGGAACCGAACCGGAGGTCAGCATGACAGCAAGGCATGAAGGGCCATAGAATTCTGGCCTTCTTTTTAAATGCTGATTGATGAGAATGAGAATGATGAAGATGATGCCATGGATTTCCATTCCGGTCTGAGACTGCATGACAGGGCTGCACTCTACGTTTGCTTTCACAGTATATCTGGCATCAACCAGGCCCGAGAGATACAGACATGTGCAGTGTTGGTTCGGAAATATGAGCAACACTCTCAGAGACTCATCAATTAAAACCTGACTGTGTGATCCCAGTCTCTCCCGAATTGAGCCCCTGGAATTGAGCCCGTAGCAAACTCGGCTCTGGGCAGAGCCGGTCGGGGCAGAAAAATCCCACATGGCTCTGATGGGAATTGACCCCACGACTTCCAAGCTGGAAGTCTCCGACGCTAACCACTTTGCCACAGCAGCTGGTCAGATATTCTTTTTTCAACCTAGAATAAACGAGAGAATCGTAATGTTTATGTCTGGATGCAACATAATTAAAATTTGGTCTTATTTTTTTTTTTTTTTAAAAGGAAAAAAAATCAAAGATTAAGGGGTCACTTGCCCATGTCAAAAAACTACACCACTGATATGAGACAAAGCTAGGTGGAAAGATGGAACCAGATCAAGGGATGCAACTCTTTGATTTGGGGATGAATCCGTGGTGTGGATCTGGATGTAACACCAAATCCAGGATCTCTAAGCATGATTAATAAAACATGGTGGTGGGGGGGGGGGGGGGGTTCAACCACTTCAGTCCATACCAGCTATTACTTCCCCTGAGGAAAAAAAAAGGCCCCCTAGGATGTGTTTCAGGCACTGAAAACATTATCGAACTTTCTGCTGAACAACAACAGAGTTAAGTTACCGTTAACATGTTGAAAACTATCCTACAAAGTGAAACATTTTCATGGAATATCCAGACTTTCTGATGATACAAACACTGATATTTCAAGTTTTTTTTATGTTCTATTAGCTGGGAAGAATTTTCTCTGCATCTGAAATAGTTCTATTTTTAGGCATGAATGGACTCAAACGGTGAACCCAACCTTTATTCAATCTTGTCTCAAGATTGCCCTTCTACTTTTAAATACATTCCACAATGCAGGAAATCTGCTAGCTTGGTTGTTTTTCACCACCACTGCTGAAATTGCTGATGAGTGCTTTCATCTAAATGACTGCCGTCTCCATTTGGTCTCGACACCCTGACCACTCTGTCCATGTCCTCTCTTGCAGACCCCCTCAAATAAAACGCTCTTTAAATTTCGTTTATCAAAATTCGCATGGTTCTCAAAATAGCTACCCCCTGCAACCAGAAGTGCAAATCTTGTGATTGTGACAATCAAAAGTATGAATGACCAAGTCTAAGCAACTTGTTTGGTCATCTTGCACATGGCTTTGCTCAATATTTTTTCCCTAAAATTTGAAAACTAATATTTTCCGTTTGTTTTGATTTAAAGACAGTCCGCACTTCTATATGCCAACTTTCACCCATGTATATATTTGTTAGATAAACTGTAGACAATACTTCAAATTTTACACACATACACATTCGTACATAGACTCTTAGGCAAACATATACACACAAGCTCAACACACAAATCTGCACCATGACTGCCGATCCTCTTACTTGGAGCCAGCTACCACCAGAATGCGCGAGGACAGCACCTGCTCCCACAGGACTTTGCCCGCGCGCACGCACCGGCACCGTGGAGGTGCCCTGCTCCGGCAGGAGGTCATTCTCCACGTCCACCGTCGTGTTGTTATCTGCCCCTGTCTGACCATCCACCTGTCAATCAACGGTATCGTTTCCTGTTACACTGGAAATGACAAGACGACAGGCAGAATGGCAACTAGTTTTGAGATAAGATAAGATAATGTTGCTTATAGCCTAGCCGACCGCAAAGGGCCACATCAGGGCTGAACTAGTTTTGAAACAGATGACAATCACACACGACAAGTAGAACACTTCCGCAGGTTTCGTTTCTGGTGCCAAGTTATTGTGGTGTCAATATTACACAAGCTTGTTTTAGAAAATGGTTGAATATTTGTATGTGTATGGTTTATATATATATATATATATATTTTTTTTTTTTTTTTGCTGTCCCAACCTCTGCGCCACCTCAGAGGCAGTGCACCCATGCTGCTCATTCCGATACCCCGTCCACAGCCACAGCCCGGTCGGCCCCGCCGCAGCCCCGACCACCGGCAATCCACAGGGAGCAGTCAATGTCAAGTCGCCAAGAGACAACCCACCGGAGGAGACACTGCACTGCCGCCGAGTCACTTTGGTGGTGTTCCGTGGCGCCTGTTGTGATCTAACATACGCAGGACACCACCTACTAAGCCCCCTACTGACGACAATAATTGCTTAGTCGCGGAGCCGGCGTGAGTGAGCTCTCCCTCCGAGGGCGCCACCACGTCCGTCCAACGACAGCCCCCATGGACTCGCCGATACCGGTGACCCCGACGGAATCAAACCAAGGCCACAGACGTGGAAGGGACATCGAAATTGAGGTCACCATGACATAAACGCCACATAATTTGAGACATTTTTTTAATGCTGATCGATGAGAATGAGGATGATTAAGATGATGCTACGGATTTCCATTTCGGTCTGAGACTACATGACAGGGCTGTACTCTGCGCTTCCTTTCATAATATATCCCGGCGTCAACCAGGCCCGAGAGATACAGGCACCTGCAGTGTTGGTCAGGAAATTTGAGCAACACTCTCAGAAGCGCATCCATTAAGTGGATGAAACTCGACTGTGTGGTCCCAGTCTTCCCAACTGAGTCCGCAGCAAACTCAACTCTGGGTAGGAGCCGGTCGGGCAGAAAAACCCACATGACTCTGATGGGATTCGAACCCACGACCTCCCAGCCGGAAGTCCGCGATGCTAACCACTTCGCCACAGCGGCTGGTGTATGGTTTATATTCTGCGTGAGAATGTTAGTGCACCCCACCCCATCGCCTGACCCTCATGTGTATGTATGTTTGATTGTTTTGGCTCGGTTTGTTGTTGTTTTGTAATCAATTGCTATAATTGTAACTGGTTGTAATGTATGTGTACTTGAAAAATGATTGCTAATTAAAAAAAAAACGTTCACTTTGGAAAAAAAGAGAAACAAATCACGCAAGCTGGGCTCTCTCTCATTTGATAATGAAGAGGGTGGCTTCATCCTTTCTCGGATATTAAAAAAAAATAAATAAAATAAAAATGGGAGTCCTCACTTTTAACCCTGTAAGTAACGGCAACTGGAACCATAAATTAAATTCGCCTGACATGTTGTTTTTTTTTCTATGGACTTTGGTGAACCAGCAAATGTTAAACCTCAGCTCTGTGAAAGACTGGATCGAACCGAGAAAGGTGACTTGATCATCTGACCATGTATACATGCATCTATATCTACAGCACCCTCGAAATACAGTGCGGTGTGGATGGCGTCACTGACCAGTTTGGACGAAGTCTTCTTGGCCGAGGGCACAGGCAGCTGCAGGTCCTGAGAGGCCAGCACCGGCTGAGGGTGTCCCGTGGTTCTGCTGCCGTCGACTGCCAGCACAAACCACAACAAAGCTTGTATGTCCATAAGGCATGCACACACACACACACACAATATCCAGATACACACAAGACATGAAAAGGACGGTGTTTGGTATTGTGAGCAACACGGTGTACAAACTAAGCCAATCAGATTCCCTGAAAACTGCAGGAGTGTGTACATGACAAGTGCCCACACAAACGCCACAATAATACATGTAAATGAATATACAGAAGTAACATTTGACAGTCCTACCAACGATGAAAACAGTTTCATGTCCATCACAGGTGCATACAGAGTCACCAAACTATGACTTGCAAGACTTGGTCACATCTACTGTTTAACAACACACATGGCAAATGTACATACAAACAATACACGCAACTCTTACCACCAAACACATGACACATATATCCACACAAATTATTAAGTCGTAGACAGAGTTAAAAATCCTTGACACCCCCTTTCCACAGTGTTATGAATGTTTGACAACAGCATTCATCGTCCAGTTCACAGCCCTACAACAACTTGAATCATACTACTTTAACTGCCTAGTCGTTGCCACTTCAAAAAAGTTCTTTCTTAATAACAATTACTTTTACTGGCATGAATTACAACTTCTCTTACTCTCATTAAATCAAATTCGTAACACCAGCAGCACTCACATCCGCAGTAACTCGCTCACTCATTACACTCAATATGACTTGACTTGACTTGACTTGACTTGGTCCCTTAGACGTCGGTCCGTAGGGCACCCCTGAAGCAGTGACAACCATCCTTCTCCATTCCTCTCTGTTCTCCGCCCTCCGCAATGTGTCTCTCAGCCGCAGGCCTGTCCATTCCGTGATGTTATCCTCCCATCTTTTCCTTTGTCGACCTCTTCGCCTTTGTCCTGGTACTGTGCCCTGCATGATTGTCTTGGCAAGGCCTGTTGATCGTGTGATGTGTCCATACCATTTCAGTTTGCGTCTTTTTACTGAGGTTAGGAGATCGACATATGGACCAATTTCATTCACGATGCGCTTTTTAACTTCCACATTGCTGATGTGATCTCTGTATGAGATGCCAAGGAGTCATCTGAAGCACCTCATTTCCATTGTTTGGATCTTTTTCTCAAGGTCTGATTTCAACGTCCATGACTCACAAGCATATAAGAATATCGCCATGACTAAGGATCGCATCAGTCTAATCTTTGAGCTGATGGAGATGTTTTTATTTCTCCAAAGAGGCGTTAGCTTAGATAGCGTAGCTGTGGTCTGAGCGACTCTTGAGATGATTTCAGGTCTTGATCCTTCATCTGAGATTGTTGCCCCCAAGTACTTAAATGTGTTGACTGGTTCAAGCTTTTTGCTGTTGATGGTTATGTCTTGGGTAAAGCCGATTGGGTTGTTAGTCATGACCTTTGTCTTTTCCGCACTTATTTCCATGCCATAATCAGCAGAGGTGTTGTTGAGTCTGTTGATCAGGTGCACTAGCTCTTGTTCGTTTCCAGCTAGTCCATCTATGTCGTCGGCAAAACGGAGGTTGGTGATGATTCTCCCTCCAATGGTTACAGTTCCTTCATGGTCTTCTAGCGCATCGGTCATAATTCTCTCAAGGAAGACATTGAAAAGTGTGGGGGAGAGTAGACAGCCCTGTCGCACCCCAACGGTATATATATGCTCAATATATATATGCAAGAAAAGACAACACACACACACACACACACACAAAGCCACTCCTCTTTTTCCTCTGAATGTCAAAACACTTTGAAGATCTTGTTTTGGCTCTCTCTGGATCTTCACCCCATTTTCTTTGTTCTCTCTCCCCTCTCTATATATAACCCTATTACAGTAATTCAGCAAACTCTCCCTCCTTCCCAGACACTCCCCCCCCCCCCCCCCCCCAACCCACACTCTCCTCCCATCTCCCTTCCCTCCCACGTACCGGAATGGCGTGTGTGAGGGGCGCGGTCATGAGCGCCTCCCGGGCTTCCTTATCCACCTTGCGGGCCTCCCTCTCCCCACCTTCTGCTTCTTCAGTGACAGCGCGCCCGACACCTTCACCTTCTCCCCGTCCTTGTCCTGGTCCTTCTCCCCTTTCCTCTCTTTCTTCTCCTCCGCTTTGTCCTGCCAGCTCTTCTCTGCCGCCTTGCTCTCCCGTTCTTTGTTCTCCAGGTGTGTGAGAGGGGTGGTGGGGTCTTGTCTTTGTCAGGGGATGGGAGACGGAGGGAGTGGCCTTCTCTTTGTCAGCAGCAGCGGCAGGAGGGGCAGTACCGGGAGTGGGTGAAGGCTTGTCCACTTCCATGGGAGTCTGAATAGAAACAATGAAAAAAAAAAAATCTTAGCTATAACGCACACTGGCATGTAAGACGAACCTGTTAAATCTAAACGCAAAAAAAAAAAAAAAAAAAAAAAGACAAGACAGAAACATCTGCCAAAACGTGTTGATAAGCTGAAAGGTTATAGCAGTGAAAACAAATAAATCAAGACATTAGTGCACGTCAGTGCAAACAGAGCCTGTGCATTCTGTGGAACATCACACTTGTGAAATGGTATAGGATAGGCCCCCTAGGCGGAAAATCAATGTTTTAGCCTGTAGCCTTTTTTTTCTTTTCCTTTTTTACTTTTTTCTTTCTTTCTCTCTTTTTTCCCCCTTAAATAATCTCGGTCACATTTGGTCATAACAGAACCTTCCCCCGTTGAGTTGCAAATACGACCAGTGTCATATGACTTCCATGCCTGTATCAACCTGTTCATCAAGGCACTAGTCACACCACAAGTGGGAATAATGCATCTGCGTGGGCAGGCAAGTTCAGGAAAATACTGAACACAGATTATCTAAGGAAAAAAAAAATCACACACAATGACAATATGCCCAATGATACAGTACACTGCTTAACTATCACACCCCCCCCCCCCCCCCCATCAGTATCACTTATGTACTTCCTCTTCTTCCTTTTTTATGTGGTCACATATCTCTACACAGACAACAAACAAAACACAATCTTTGAGAGCAAAAAGTTGGCAAAGTTGAAATAACCCAAACTGGAACTTTGTACAAAAGAAAACAAGTGCAATCCACATAAAAATTCATAACCTGCTAATTCCTGACATTTACCAGTTATAGTAATTTTCTTTCAATATTTTAAAGATTGATGCTACATGCTTTCAGACCCAACTGTGCGATGTTAAAATATGTACACGTGAAGAAGCAAAAACAAAAACGTCAGAGCTCATATTTTGTTTGAAAGCCTCTTTGGACAAGCTTACCATATTTATCATGTTGCTGCATGGTTTTGTCTGTATAACATGGTTCCCACTGTTTGACATCACTGCAAAAAAAGGACTTAAAAGGACCTTTAAAGGACCATAATTTTTTTTCAAAGGACAAAATTTAACCAAGTTATAACTGAGAAAGCAATAACATACCTTTCTTCCTAAATGAGGATAACACCCAATCCTGGACTTTCACTTGCACAAGTCTTGCACAACAGTCTTGATACCATGAAATATGTTAGTAAGTGGGCCCCAAGAAAATAAGCTACAGCTGGGTGATTCACAGTACATTTTGATTAAGTCACAAAATATGGGTAGAGGGAGAGGAACATAGGAGGAGGCATCACCAACACAACTTGAGTCGCATGAATGTGGCTAAGAGAGGCAGAGTCCAGAGTCTAGTTTGATGAGTGATGAGGGAGGGTGGGGAATGGGTGAAGAGAAGCAGCACTGGGGTGGGGAATGGGTGAAGAGAAGCAGCACTGGGGTGGGAATCTGGTATCTGCCCGGCGCTTTCTCTCGGCTCTCTTGTGCAGTTCAGTCTTGGCATGTTGCTTCAAGATGGATTCCCCCATTGACATTATGTTGAGGGTTTTCTCACAGAAAGCACAACGAGCCACATGTTTGTTGTCAATAACTTTCCGCACCCAGTCTTTGTAGCTGTCCTCACGCAACCACCGATCTTGAAAGGAGCACTTCCCAGGCATTTTTCTGTTGCTTTCTGAGACAAATAGAAACTTTGGTGCCGCGAACAAGATGGCGCATGTTAAGTCTCGCGTTAAATCTCGCGTACGGGATCTGCCGATTTCCAGGAAAACTGTGACTGTTAGACTGATAATATATCGTCTGCTACTGACAAAATCAACGAAGACAACGGAATTTTAAATTTGGTTTGCTTTTTTAATGCTGTTGTAGTTGATTTTGTGTAGCCTTTTGGCTCAATTAAAGGATTTAAACTAACCGCAACAATTTTAAAAGGACCTTTGACTGTTTCAAAGGACTGCCTAGCTGATATAAAGTACTTTAAAGGCCTTTAAAATAAAACCCAATTTCACAGGACTTTAAAGCACCTGAAAGGACCGTACGAACCTTGGTATAATAACCAAAACAAAAAAAAAGAAAAAAAACAACATCATAAGTATATATATATATATATATATATATAATATCATACATATACTGACATCCCCCCTCCCCCCCCCCCCCCCCCCCCCCTTGATTCAGCTGTTCCCTTTGAAGTTACCTTTTCATTGGTTAGTGGTCAGGTAAGTTACTTGCTTTGTTTGATCTGAGGTTGGTGTATAATGATATGTATGCACTTCGACAAATAAACATATCAACAGATTGCGCACTCTCTCATAAATGTTGTTAGAACAGAACTGCTTTTTTCCTTTCCCGTTCCTTTCTTTCTTTTTCTTTTTTCCAAACTTACATGTGAGGTAGTGGATGCCACAGTCTTTAACAGATCCCCTCCGGTGGCACTGCCAGAGGGATTTTGTCCTCCGTGGCACTCTTGCCGACAGTCAAAGCGGAGATGGAGGGTGGGATGGGCGGGGAGTGGAGGGACTGGGACTGGGAGTGGGAGTGGGAGGAGCTGGAGGAGAGGTTGAGGCCCGGCTGGGTCACCCGGTCCTGCTTCTCCACCACGATCTTGCTGGTCTCCTTGGTGGTCTTGAAGGCGATGGACTTGGTGGTGTAGGGCGCCGGGATGCCAGCCTCACTGGAACACAGCCTGCCTTTTCAGTGACAAACAGAACTCTCTACCTAGCCACTGCCTCTCTCTGTCTTCCTCTCAGCATCTCATCTGTGCCACGGTACCCTTCAGGACCAAGTACAGATGCCCACATACACAGACGCACAAAGCCTGTGCTAAGAATATTCTCCCCCCCCCCCCCCCCCCCCCCCCCCCCCCCCCCGTGTGTTATTTCCATCTCCTATGCCATTTCAGTGGCATTAAAGCCATGTCGTTCATTGCAGTTCCACATCTTTCAGCCATGTTCTGCCTTGTCCACGCATGCCCATATAAACACCATACACACATGCACATACGCACCGTGTAGACTGGCGCATACACATGGGCCCGTGCCCACACACACATGCTCTCACATATACACACACACACACACCTGTACATTCAGCGCACACACATACAATGATAATAATAGCAAAGCCAATGTTTGGTAGGTACGCAAGGTCTGGCTAGCACATTGGGCTAATGTGCAGTGCAGACATCTGCAAAATCGTAGCCGTGAGACCCTCTTTTTCAATTCTCTCAACTTAGTTATTAATTCATTGATCCATCAGCTTTAAATCATGCGCAGGGTTGTCTCGAAATTTAGCGGATGTGAAGTGGCATACATGGGACCAGTCTGCATGCTGTGACACCTCCACAATGAAACTGATCTGCCTTATCCCACAGCAGCCAGAACACTGGTAATCCAAAGGGAACAGCCAGTGTTCAGTCATCCTGAGGCAACCTACCAGAGGACACACTGCACTGCTGCCAAGTCATTTCTGTGGTGTTCAGTGGTGCCTGTTCTGATCATACATACAAAGGACACCACCTACTATGCCCCCCTTACTGATGACAAACTTTGAACAGTCATGGAGGCAGCATGAGTGATTTGTCCCCCTCTGGAGGGCCTGTGCTACAAGCTTTAATTGCAACGACAATCGCTACATCTCTTTCAGTGATGCCTCCAAGAAACACCGACGAGGAAATGATGCCAGGAAGCCACAGATATGACCACTGCCATTCTCACAACCTGCTAACATCGTTTTTGTTGAGTCATCCATGCTCTTCCTCAACATGTTGAATAATGCATACACACACCCATTCCATCAACACTCTCTTACCTCAGATCGGGCTGCGGAGCCAGAAATATCGGCGTGATTCGCCGCCGCCCGTCAGACGTCCTGGTCTCGATCTGCTTGTCCCTGGGCTGTCCAAACAACTGAGTCATCAGCAGGGTTCACACCAATTAGTCAAAACAAAATTCCATACTTTTTCCATACCTTTTCAAGACCTCAGCAATATTTTTCCAGGACCAAAATCCAGGACTAAACCCACCCCCCATCTCACCCCGCACCCCTCAACCTTCATATTACATATGCGCGCTTCACACACACACACACACACACGCACGCACACACACACACTATATATATACACACACACTCACATACACTCAAAAATGATACACACACACAAATGCAAGTGAACACAACAGAATGAACAATTCACTTCCCAATCAATGAATCATGGTCACACTGCCAGCACTGGAATCACACTATCATTCACAGTCACAGTTCCTTTACCATTAGATGTAATTTAAAATTTACACAATTCCACTCACACCTGAAAATGTATCTTGATCCCAGTTTTACTTTTTGATTTCTTCCACTTTCTCATTGGTCAGACTTTTAAGCAGGTCTTTTCACACAAATTTCCAGTTTCCTCTTCTTTGCTCACACTGCCAGCACTTGAATCACACTCTCATTTACCAGTCACAGTTCCTTTACCATGCAAAGAGTAGCCATTTAGTTGTAATGTAAAATTTACACATTTCCACTCACACCTGAAAATGTACCTTGATCCCAGTTTTACTTTTTGATTTCTTCCACTTTCTCATTTATCTGGGCCTCAAGAACAGAAACTTCTGCTGTCTTGTCCTTAGCGGATCCACCAAGTCCATCCAGTGACATTCTTCGTGAATTTGCCGATTCCAGAGACCCCCACAGAACCAAACCATAGGCATGGATGAGGAGAGGCAATGAAAACTGAGGTCACCATGAAAGAAGAGCATGAAGAGCCACAGAATTTGAGACCTTTTTTTTTCCTTCAAACTGCTGATCGATGAGGATGAGGATGATGAAGATGCTTCCACATATCTCCTTTCTGGTCTGAGACTGCATGACAGGGCTGTACTCTAAGCTTATTTTCACAATATATCATGGCATCAACCAGGCCTGAAAGACACAGACACCTGCAGTGGCTGGTCAGAAAATTTGAGCGACACTCTCACATACAAATCCATAGAGTGGATGACACTCAACTGAGCCCATAGCAAACTCAACTCTGGGTAGGAGCTCGTCAGGGCAGAAAAAAAAACTCCACAAATGAATGGCTCTGTTGGGAATTGAACCCACAACCTCCCAGTTAGGAGACTGCGATGCAAACCACTTTACCACAGCAGCTAGGGAGTCATTCTAACTTGGTTGACCGATACTTGCTCTGATTCAATCATAGCACCAGACTAAAAGACTGCCAGCCACCCTCTCTCCCCTCTCCGCCCCCCCCCCCCCCCCCCCCCCCCCAACCTCTTCCCTCAACCATCACTAAAGCTGAAAGCAGAGTCTCTAAGTGTGCCCCACCCCTTCATCTCCACCCCATCAGCTTCCCCAACCCTTTCCCTCCTGACTTTCAATGCAGAAAAACTTGCCACAAACCCGTCTCAGACTGGGAGATGAACACCAAAGCCACCAAGAGAAAATGTCACAGATCAGAGACATGTCCCACAGCACATATATAAAATGTAAAAACATAAAAATGTTGATCAAAAATACTCATTTTTCTGAGGCAGCTGAGCATAACATACCAGACTGAACCACAGGCTGTAGATATTAACGATGATGTGTCCCAACTTCATTGCAGAATTTTGAAAAACCAACATGTCAGTACACCATGGATCTCATACATACACATGCAAATCAACTACTGTGACCCTTCTGCAAGCCTACTGTTTTACACTCCATGGCCTTGTGTGCACACAAGTCTGTTCTGTTTGCTCCGTTTTGTCCACACAACCTTTAGCCCCTGAGAAAGGGATCAACGAGGAAAAAAGAAACTTCATGAATTATCCATGGGGGTTCTGTCTGTTCACTGATCATGCGCTTTTTTTCAGGGCAGACACGGGCCACCTGTTCCTTCTGTTGTATGCTTATCATTTCAATTCTTTTTTCAGGATTGTGTGTACACAAGGGCATGGAGCGTAAAACAGTTTGACTCGAATTAAAAAAAAAAAAGACAACAAATGCAGAAAGACACTCACACACACACATGCAGTTGGTGTGTGACAGTGATGTGGATCATAATACATACATACACACAAGGAACTTGGGTCCATGCTTACATGGCATGAATGATGAGGAGGGGGTGGGAGGGAGGGGCTGTCAGTTGCTGAAGGAACTTAGGCGTATGTTACATGGCACGAATAATGAGGAGGGGGTGGGAGGGAGGGCTGTCAGTTGCTGAAGGAACTTAGGCGTATGTTACATGGCACGAATAATGAGGAGGGGGTGGGAGGGAGGGGCTGTCAGTTGCTGAAGGAACTTAGGCGTATGTTACATGGTGCGAATAATGAGGGGGGTGGGAGGGAGGGGCTGTCAGTTGCTTAACGCACACAACAAAGGCCTGACCCCAGGGTAGGCCGCCCCACTTTGCACAGAAAGGTCAGGGGAGGGAAATGAAAGACCCGAGGGGGAGGGAGAGGGGGGGAAGGGGAGAGAAAAGGAGGAGGGGGATGGAGGAGGGGGAGAGGGAGAGGGGGGGAAGGGGGAAGGGGACAGACAGGAAAAATGGGGGGAGGGCGGAGGGGAGGGAGGGAACGCGGGGGAGAGTTGAAAAAAAACAACCCACCCTGAACAGATATAACTGAAACGGAAACAGCCGCAAAACTCCCCTCAACACAAGCAAAAGGAAAGAGGTAAGGGGGAGGGCGTGCAGGGCTGGAGGGTGGTGAAAAGAACAGACAGAAATGGAGGACTGGAAGGGGAAGAGATGCGGCCCCAAAGCAGCAAGCAAACGGTAAGTCCCAGTCCTTCCCACCAAGATGTTCAAGCCCTCCCTCCACCTACCTTGAAAGGCATGTCCCCGTTGGGCAGGAGGGAAGAGGAGGACTTGGTCGGTGTGCTGTGGATGCTCAGGGAGCTCTCCTTGGTCTGCTGCTGCAGGTTCAGCACCGCCGCCGACTCGATGATCTGGGTGGGGGCGTTGAGGCTCTTGCTGGACAGCACGTTCTTGCCGTACATCTTCTCCAGCACCGCCAGCTGAACACAGGGATTGACAGGCCTGTTTTTGTTTTCCTGGCTGGATGTATGTGTTTTGAACCCCCCACCCCCCCCCCTCCCTCACCCAACCCCCCTCCCCCCCAAAAAGTCGAGCATTCTGTGGCTTTTTCTTCAACAAACATGCACAAGTTTCAATCTTCACATCTGTAGCAGCATCAGTTTTCAGAAGTGGCAAGACAGCTGCGGCTGTTGGAAAAATCGAAGAATGTTCCTCAAATGACATTATTTGGTGTAACCAGTTCCTGTGAATGAGCATCAAATAATGTTGATTTACAAACAAACAAAAGAATTATAAAAAAAAAGGGCTGATTTTAATATTTATCGGTAGATGTCACGTTTATCTCAGCTTGATCTTTTTCTGTGTGGATTACAAGTGCATGCAATACACGTTGCACTCCAGATGCAATCATCTCCACAGTTCAGAAAAAAAAGTGTTACAGATGCATGAACACTAATTTAAGTCTCCACATCTGTATGTTAATTAAGTATAAGGTCAATCAAGAGGTGATTTTGTCGGTTAATTTCATTTATTCGCATCATATTCCTACAGTTTTCCACAAAACTTCATTAGTATTCCACACAATACCTACACATTTCAGCAAGAAGCAGCAGCAGCTTGCCTTTATCAAAACCGGGACTCAAGGAAAGAATCTTACAATGGTCTATGCTGAGCCTTAACCAATCTAACCTCACCGAGTTAACAACAGTCCAATATTCAGTATGTCCGGAAAGGGGAGCGAGTCACCCACCTGCTCCTCCCTAGGCATAGGAATTCCAATCTCCTCTTCATCGAAGCCCAAATAAGCCACCGTGCCGTCAATGGAGCAACACATCAACTCCAACCCTGTTCGACTCCTGTGAAAAACAGCAGCCGTCTCACAGCGACAACAAAAAGTTGCAATGGCCAATACCAGTCCTCTGTGTGGTCACCCATGTATGTAGTGGAATGTGAACCACTGACTTGTGAATGGGACAGAGACATGGCTCACACACAAACATACAAATAAAAGTAGTAAGCCAGTATAATTTGGAATAGAAAAGGCCGATAGGTCAGGGACGATAAGCACACAGTTCACAGACACATTTACAGCGTTATCAGCCATGTATGTTGTGTAATGTGTCAGGGGACAGAGACCTACGGATTGCTTACAAACACACAGAGAAATAGTGTAGTCAGCCAGAGTGTCATGGAATGTCAAAGGTTGACAGGTCAGAGGAAAGAGAGACATGGCTGAAAGACACAGATGTAGTCAGCCCTGTATGTGGTGGAATGTGAAAGGTTGACAGGTCTGGTGAGATAAGACACATGGATGGTATGAACACGGGTGCAGTCAGCCATGTATGCTGTGGAATGCAAAAGGTTGACAGGTCAGGTAAGAGAAACACATGGTTGACAGACACAGGTTTTAGTGTAGTCAACCATACAAGTAGTAGAAGGGTTGACAGGTCAGGGAAGACTGACACATGGCAGACAGACACACACACACACTGATAGGATGGCAAATGCACAAAAGAGAAGGATGGCACAAGTACACAAAAGAAAAAGAGAGAGGATTCTTACCAAGACACATCCATGATAGACTTTTCAAACATGTCGTGCATCACCACAAGAGGGCGCTTTAGGGCTGTCAACTGAAAACAGTCATGAACAGCATGATTTGAACTCTGTTAGTCTGCGAGTCACCAACGATTTTCACATACTAATGTTGATGTTACACACACACACACACACACACACACACACACACAGAGTTCCATCCCAAAAATGACACTATTCGTAATCCATGAAAGTGTGCAGCCAGAGATTTCATAAAATCCATGACCGTTTGGGGCGGGTTTTTTTAAATTACTGATTCAGTCAACAGTATCATGAAATCACCAGATTTTAATCACTGGAGAAAGCACTGTGCACAGAATGAGTACCACAGGATGTTTCCATCTATGGTGCAGGACGACGCTACATAATTTGGAAAGACTTTCTCCAGACCTTCTGCCCACAGGGACACCACTTATGTTGTTTGTACTGAAAACTGAGTGGAGTACACACGGAAAGCAGCTAGATCTGAGATCTTGTTCAAAAAGCCCTTCAAATATCCACTGATTTCATTTTATCATTGGCTGAATCAGCACTTACATGGAATCCTGAAAACCTTTGGGGTTCATAAAATCCCTGGCAACACTTTCAGTGCAACATATATGCCGTTTGTCATCTTTTCAGTAAAACCAGGGGTGGGACTCTCCATAAAGGAAAAAAGAGGAAACAGTCTAGGGGGGTCCGGGGGGCATGCCCCACGGAAAATTTTGGGTTGCTACATTCAATTCTGTGCAATCTGGTGCATTTTGAGACTGAAATTAACAAATTTTAAAGGAAAAAGCCAATATTGTTGTTGTTTTTTTAATTTTTTTTTTTTTTTTTTTCAAATTGGAAATGAAATGAGGCAGGGAACAGTAAACAAACAGTAAACAAGTGGGGTAACGTTTGCTCCCATAAGAAAACCTGATACAGAGTAACTTTTATTCAAGACTGGCGCAGCCTTTTAAACTTGAATAAAGTCAGACAAATACATACAGACGAACAATCTAATAGTGGGGGAAAAAACAAGGGCAGGCCAACAACTGAACTGTCCTCACAATAATGACTTGGCAAAGATTTGGACTTAAGGAGGGGGGGGGGGGGGGGGGGCAGTTCGAAGATGGAGAAACTGGGAACATGAAATTAAGAAAATGTATTACAGATATAAAATCTCTTCACTAGCTGCACAAGGGAACCATTGCAATCCCTTTTGAAGGCAGATATATTTGTATAAAAAAAAGGCAAATATATCTGCCTTCAAAAGGGATTGCGATGGTTCCCTTGTGCAGCTAGTGAAGAGTTTTCATATCTGTAATATATTTTCTTAATTTCATGTTCCCAGTTTCTCCATCTTCAAACTGCCCCCTCCTTAAATCCAAATCTTTGCCAAGTCATTATTATGAGGACAGTTCAGTTGTTGGCCTGTGCTGGTTTTTTTCCCCCACTATTAGATTGTTCGTCTATGTATTTGTCTGACTTTATTCAAGTTTAAAAGGCTGTGCCAGTCTTGAATAAAAGTTACTCTGTGTCAGGTTTTCTTATGGCAGCAAACGTTACCCCACTTGTTTACTTTTTTTTTCTTTTTTTTTTTTACACAAAAAGCTATAGAAAATCAACTATACTAATACTTACTATCTTTCACAACTTGGACCAAGTGTAGATGAGAGGAGTTCCTTTTCAACCTAATGGCACACAAAATTTATGCATGATGTCCAGCTCCCAACTGTGGAGCTGGACATCTTGCATTAATTTTGTCCGCTGATCCAGAGCTGTCTTGTGCTTGTTGCTTTTAATGTGATACACCAAAGCAACTTTTCCGTGTGAACAGTAATTTATTTGCACTCGGCACAGATTGCAGTAAGCAAGGCCACAGGCATTAAGTTTGGCTATGAATTGGCCTATCACTTCATCATCATCCACCTTCCTCTCCATCCAGTCCCACTTCCACTTGTTCTTCAAAGAACTGTTGCAGGAAACATTTTCTCCGGGTGAAACGACGTCTCTTCGACATGTCGCCATTTTGAAGGTCGCAAAACCGGAAGGAGAAAGTTACCAAGTTAACTGCGAATCCAAGCCGTTTAAGAACGTCGACCAGTTTGTGGATAAATGACACACGATGTTTTTGAAGACATGAATGAGAATCACAGATCGCTTCCGCGGAACTGACACGCTGTTACGCGGAACGAACAAGGATCTACCGTGGAAATCCGCGGATCCGCGGAAAAATCCCACCCCTGAAAACACAAAGAACAAAAGTGCATTATTCATATTCATCCATTTTCCTATCCTGAGGAACAAGAAAATTGATCCAACAAATTCCAACTAGTTGCATGATGCTCACTGTTTTGTTGCCGTTGATTAAGAACAGAAATGCATTCTGTTATCTGCACAGTCTTCAATGAAAAATAAAAAGGAAAATAAATGGAAAAAGGTAACTTACCCAAATGGATAACGACCGATCTTTGCTGCCTATGGCACAACAGGAATATTGCTGCTGCTGGTTTAAAAAAATCAAAATCACAAATTAGAAACAGGAGAAATACCGAGAAAGACAATTTAAAAGAAACAGGTGACTGTTACCTTCACTTTTCAACTAGGTGATAAAACGACTTTCACGTTTCAGCTTAGTGATGAAGTTTACTTGACTTTCACGTTTCAACTTACCAAACAACCTTATGAGACTTTCATGTTTCAACCTAGTGATAAACATTACAAGACTTTCATGTTTCAACTTCACGATAAACTTTTCAAGACTTTCACTTTTAAACTTAATGATAAACTTGGTAAGACTTTCACTTTTAAACTTAATGATAAACTTGGTAAGACTTTCACTTTTAAACTTAATGATAAACTTGGTAAGACTTTCACTTTTAAAACTTAATGATAAACTTGGTAAGACTTTCACTTTTAAACTTAATGATAAACTTGGTAAGACTTTCACTTTTAAACTTAATGATAAACTTGGTAAGACTTTCACTTTTAAACTTAATGATAAACTTGGTAAGACTTTCACTTTTAAACTTAATGATAAACTTGGTAAGACTTTCACTTTTAAACTTAATGATAAACTTGGTAAGACTTTCACTTTTAAACTTAATGATAAACTTGGTAAGACTTTCACTTTTAAACTTAATGATAAACTTGGTAAGACTTTCACTTTTCAACACAGCAATAAACTTTTAAAGTCTTTCACATTTCAACTTAGCAATAAACTTTACAAATAATTTTTCAATTTTCAACTAAACAATAAACTTTATAACACTTCCACTTTTCAACTTAGCAGTAAACTTGAAAACATTTTTCAGCTTAAGCAAAACTCCATACGCAACTAGTGGTTTCTAGTCCGGTAAGACATGCAAAACAAACAAAACAGTGCTTATGATCTGTTTGAGTATACAATCTACAATGTAGGTATATAAAAATTAACACACCATACAGACACACACCCATGTACCCGCGATCACACAGACGAACATACTTAAATAATGTGCAGAGATAAAAAGTACACTGACCTTTTGAGATGACTTTTTGATTTTCTTGGAAAGTAATTTGGGGTTGAATCTCTGCAACAGACAATTTCACTTTTTTAATGAGATAATGCAGGGATGAGAACAGATTTTAAAAAAACAGAGGAGATTTTTCTGTTGGGGGTCTGGGGGCAGAGCCCCCATGGGGTCAAGGGGCAACGCCCTGCGGGGGTCAGGGGGCAGCGCCCCCTGAAGCTGAAGCATTTTTAATATATAAACAAGAAAAATCCACATTTAAAACCATCAAAATATGTTTCTAGCCCTTATCTAAATTGAACTAAATTTATCTACATTCTGTTATTAAAATCACATTTCACACAAGGCATTACTATTAAAACTAAACTATATTTCAGTTTTTCACAAAAGGCACATAAATACAAAAACAATTTGGCCTTACCTGCTAGTAGTAGTAGAAGTAGGCCTTTTTTCTTTTCTGCTTCAGTGTGTCCTTGGTAGAATATCACACTCTATGCTGACATTTGTCTTTCGATAGGGCCTACTTCTTTATTTACAGTTCTCAAGAGGTTGATCTGTAGTGTAGGCCTCATACGATCTGTGAAACACCTACACCACTGAATGAAGTCTTTCAATTGAATCTTAGTCCAAAATTACACCTCTCATTGAACTCTTTTTTTTTTATACTAACTAATGCTATTCTTAGTCAAAATCAACACTAATTTAACACCAGCAATCGTAATGAAGCCACGACTTCCGAAGCTGATTTTCTTGTTGCAAGCAACACATAACGCCTGCTCTTCACTGCTTTTGCATATGCTATCTCCAACTCTACTCCCACACACCTCTTCCTCGAGCCAGTTTTCTTTCCAATGGTTGGGATATTTTTTCCTTTTTTTTGCGATTTCGTTCGACGCCATGACTCACAAATGACACTCGGTCGATCGGCGCTGTAAGCGGATGTGCAGTGGTTCGCCGAGTCAACCGAGTAAAAACCAGCCCATTTGGGAATCTCGCCGGAGGCGTCTCGCCGAGATTGGGAGCAAAAAAATCGCGATAGGGCCTCGCTTTTTTTTTTTTTTTTTCCGGCGGAGATTTTTTCGAACGGCGGAGATTTTTTTAAAAGACGGCGGAACGGCGGAGAACGGCGGAGCTGTTCTCATCCCTGATAATGAGACCAGTTTACCCCAAAATTGCTATTGGTGAACTTTTAAATGAAAATTAGCATAATTTCCACAAAGAGTGTGTACAAAATTCCAAATTTCTGTAAAAGCAAGGGAGGGTAACGGGGCAGAGAGGGGAGGCACATTCATTTCGTTTTTCACCAACCATCACACTACAGAGGCTTCTCCTGGAAAGTAAATCACCTGATCTTGCATTTACTATGGTGGTAAATACAGGTTCTTTCTAACACAAATTACTTTCAAACCTCATTCATCAGCAGACCACCTTGGCTTAAGGCTGTGTCAGGCCAACTGACATAGGCTAGAACACCAAGACTGCATCAAAATGTTGTTATGCTCTGCATAGTCATGCGGGGATTGCCTTCAGTTGTGACAAGCTCCTAGCATAACATTATCAGTCTCCAAATTCCATCGAAGTCGGAGTGTGGCTGCTGATGTGGCGGGGTAACCAAAAACCGTCACACACGTAATGTTCTCATCCCATAGTGTTCAAGTACTTTGGCAGTCTGGATGATCCCCGAGTCTTTCAGCCAGGATACGACAACAACAACAACATTATTCATCAGAAGACACTGGCACAAAATCTTGCTTTCTCGCCGATTTTTTTTATGTTTCAGTGTATGCTCATGAAGAAGCAGACACAGCTTGACGTGATTTTGCATGTGGAAGTTAGAAAGAGTTGTTGCTCTTTGGTCAAAGTTAGTTAAGATAATGTTGCTTATAGCCCAGCCGACCGCAAAGGGCCACATCAGGGCTGTTTGGTCAAAGTTATACTCAAAAAGTTTAATTAACTTTACAGAACTTCATCTCTAGATTTTTTCTTTGACATGTTTCTTTTCAGAAACAAAAGCAATAGCCCTCCAGAGGAAAAAAAACAGTACACAAAATCACAATTCCAGTATGAAGAGTGGAATTGTGTTTCTTTTCAGTTCATCATCTTCATCGCATTGTTGCCAAACGTATGTATAAAATATGATAGAATCCTACAGGTAAACGGTCACATGGTTGATCTACTGTGTTAGTGGTGTAGTTGATGAAAGACATATATTACAGTCTGAAAATTACGCTACACACATTAACATAATGCATTCACTAAAGAAGAGAGGTGACACTGACCACAACAGTGATGGCTTTGCGATGACCCACAAAGTCCAGGCTGGTTCCCCAGCCACTGCGTTCGATGATCTGCGCGGTGGGCCCGGCGTTGTTCATGGCATGGGCAGACACGATGTGATGGCCGTCGGGTGACCAGTGCAGTCGCAGCACGTGAGTTGTTCCACCACACTAGGGGAAACAAAAACCATAATCGACATGTAGTAATGGCATAGAAGTTGACATAACTAAACTTTATTTTCCTCCTCTGTTTTTATTTTTTATCGGGGGGGGGGGGGGGGGGGGGGGGGGGGGGGGGGGGGAGAGGGGGAGAGAGAGAGAGAGAGAGAGAGGAGAGAGAGAGAGAGAGAGAGAGAGAGAGTGAGTGAGTGTGAGTGTGTATGTTTGCCTGTTTGTGTATACGTGAGAGAATATGTGTGTGTGTGTGTGTGTGATGTGTCTCTGTGTGTAAGTAACTCATGCAAGGGCATGCATGTGTGCCTGTGTATACTTTAGTGTGGGTGTGCAGCTGCATGTTAAACAGGAAAGAAAGAAATGAAGCAGATATGGTTTAGCACACAACGATACAAACAGTTGGCTCTCACAAGGCGTCTCAATACCATTAACCACAAACTAAGGTGAAACAGAGCTCTCATGCTGGTCATAACTTAGACAGGCATCATCATGCACAACGAGGTACACACATGCTGACCTCTTTGAAACAAGACGTGACTGATGTCTCCTCCTTCCAATCGCTGGTTCGCCAAACCCGCAATGATTTGTCGTCGGACTGTTGGGACAGCAAAAATAATAAATATAATACAGTCAGTGTGTCTGAGAAAACGTCATGTGAAACAAAGAAAAACGCAGCCTAAGAACCAATTCACAGGGAGTGATGGTAAATACAGAAATGATAGAGGTTTTCAGTACAGCGAGACATACTTTGGTGACTGACTTTCATACAATTTCAATGGATAGGTTATAGGACCATGCAATGGTTATTTTCACTGTCCCCACACAAATACATCATAGTACAGATGATCCCTGCAAAGATCAGGACAAAGTCAGGAACAGAGAAAGAGAATAGAGAAAGGCGGACAAAACAGAGACAGGAAGAGACAGAGAAAGAGAGCAACAGAGAAAGGCAGACAAAACAGAGACAAAGACCAGACAGAGACAAAGGGCAACACAGAAAGGCAGACAAAACTGAAAGAGACAGGAACTGACAGAGAAAGACAACAACAAGGACAGACAGAACCAAGACAAGAGACAGAGAAAGAGAGCAAAAGAGAACAACAGAGGATGGCAGAAAAAAACAACTAAGACAGAAACAGACAAAGACAGCAAACAGAAAAAGGCAGACAGAACTGACAGACAGCAACAGAGAAAGACAGACAGACAAGGCAGACATAAACAGAAAAAGACAGACAGGAATAGAGAAAGACAGACATGACAGACAGGAACAGAAAAAGACAGACAGCAACAGAGAAAGACAGACAGCAACAGAGAAAGACAGACAGACAGGAACAGAAAAAAGACAGCAACAGAGAAAGACAGACAGACAGGAACAGAAAAAGACAGACAGCAACAGAGAAAGACAGACAGCAACAGAGAAAGACAGACAGACAGGAACAGAAAAAGACAGACAGCAACAGAGAAAGACAGACAGACAAGAACAGAAAAAGACAGACGGCATCAGAGAGAAAGACAGACAGACATGAACAGAAAAAGAAAGACAGCAACAGAGAAAGACAGACAGACCTGACAGCCAGCACAGAGAAAGACAGACAGACCTGACAGACAGGAACAGAGAAAGGCACACACAACTGACAGACAGGAACAGACAGAGAAAGACAGCCACAGAGAAAGGCAGACATACCTGAGAGAGATGAACAGACAGAGAAAGGCTTCAACAGACCAAAGCAGACACACATCGAAAGACGGCAACAGAGAAAATCAGACAGAACTAACACACAGGAACAGAGAATGGCAGCAACAGAGAAAAGCAGACAGAACAGGAACAGTCAGAAAAAGAGAGCAACAGAAGAAGACGGATGGAACTGAGAGAGAAAGAACAAATACAGAGTGACAGAAAAAAAAAGGCCGACAGAGCCAGGCTGACAGGCCAGAGAGCCGGCAACATGAAGAGGACGGCCCAGACTGACCTCACCACGCCCCAGTGTGCCCTGCACTGACCTGCGACGCCAGGTACTTGCCCACAGGGTCCCAGGTCACCCCCTTGATCAGCCCCGAGTGGCCCTTCAGCACCGCCACTTGTTCTGGTCCCCCACGCATCACACAGACAGACAGACAGACAGACAGGCTGACAGTCAGTCAGTCACCTCACACCACGGCTTTGTTCTGCCTTCATGCTACGGATTGAGCAGGCATTCTTTTTTTGTCATAATCATCATATTACTATTTCATCATATTACTATTATTGTTGTTGCCGGTTGTAAAAAAATTAAAATCAACCAGCAGACACACATGCAAAGCATCGAGGTACATAATAAACAAGTGCCATCATTTTTACTACACAAAACTAGGTCACTGAAACTCTAAGACCCCCCCCCCCCCCCTTCCTCCCCACACAATAAAAGCAGAATTCACTCATTATGGTGATATTATTGGTAGGGTCTAATTTCCTAAGAATCTCCAAATAACTACAATATTCCAGGAGTTAGTGTTATTTTAATCTAAGCTTGCAAATGAAATTACCAGCAATCACCTGTCAAGGGGATAGTATCAAATTCACACACTTTTACAACCCCAAGTAAGTGTTTACAATTTTTACAGACTTCAAACGGCCTAAAAATGGTAGCTTAGTTTCTTTGAATTTTTCTAACTTATGACTATACGTATCAACCCAGACAATACATTACAAAATCTGCTACCCTCTCTTCTCTCTCTCTCTCACACACATACGTAACAATGCATTTTTACCAACTGAACCTCAGCCAAACAACTTACCGGGAAACTTGAGGGCATTCCACACCACAATGGTGTTGTCCACACTGCAGGAAGCCAGCCAGACATCGTGTGGTGACCAGGCCAAGTCCAGCACATCTGCAAACACCAGTGCCTCCTGTAGCCATACATATCAACACACACCTACCTAGAGATGTACCTCCCAACGCACACCATTCCTACCTGTAGACACATCCACCAACACACATCCTCCGACGTAAAACTCGTTTCCTTCAGAGAATGCCTTACTGGATCATGTTTCCCATGGTTTAGATTTACCCCCTACCTGACGCAATCTAAGATTCAATTTTACATGATAATAAACATGGTTTATACATACTCCATAATGATGAACATGGGAAACTTACAAACAAAAACGTAGGCCAGTTCTCCAAAGACCACACATGCATATCAACATGTCACCAACTTTCTCTCCTTTCCCTTCTTCCTAACAAGCTTGAACATTAAACAGTAAACAAGTGGGGTAACGTTTGCTCCCATAAGAAAACCTAACACAGAGTAACTTTTATTCAAGACTGGCACAGCCTTTTAAACTTGAATAAAAGTTACTCTGTGTTAGGTTTTCTTATGGGAGCAAACGTGACCCCACTTGTTTACTGTTTACTGTTCCCTGCCTCACTTCATTTCCAAGCTTGAACATGTTTATTGCGGGTTCAAGATATACTTCAATGCATGATTTCTACTCTTTTACTTTTTTCTTTAATGAAATTGAGCACTGTTTTATGCGTAATTTTCACAAAGATGACCACCACTACTTTAAGCATAGCTAACCACAGGATGAGAGTTGTTTGATAGGATCTTGTTTATAAAAAGTAGTACTCTTCATGCACACTTTCCAATAAGCTGAGCATACTTTGAACATTCTTATTCCAATTTAGAAAGTGAGATCTAGTTGCAAAGTGAGATGACTGCTGGTGAAAATCTAAACAAGTCTTAAATAAATGTTAGCGAACTGCCAAAAAACCGCTGACAAATGAATCACAAGACAAAACATGACGCGTTTCAACCTCTTAGGTCTCTTCAGGCAAGATACAAAACAATTAGGACACAAAAATGAACGAGCAATCACTTATCTTCAATCACTTCAGCGCAAGATAGGCGTTAAATCATGGTCCTAATTGTTTTGTTTCTTGCCTGAAAAAGACCTAAGAGGTCGAAACGTGTCGTGTTTTGTCTTGTGATTTGTTTGTCCATTTTTTTTGGTGGTTCGCTAATATTCATTGAAGACCAATTTAGAAAGGACAAGCACTTTCAGCAGGCATTATGAGCCAGAGGATTTAGCTTCTGAGGACATCATGTACGATGTGCTTCAAAATAAGCTCCCCAAAAGTATTTGGTAAAGTTTGTTTCATCTTGCACCAAGTGTGACAGGCAAAAACAAACTGTTTTCACTCTTTTTTTTTTTTTTTTACATTTTTTTTTTTTTTTAACTTACAGAAGATTTTAAGAGAGAAGTGTGAGCACTGTTTTGAGTTAAACTTTAGTGTAGAACTTGTCTTGGTTGGGAATGATGAACAAACAAAAACAGATGCCTCTTTTGATCAGATCAATTTACCCATAAAATACTTTCTTTACAAATGTACGATAAGTAAGATCAAACCCAATATAACACACTTTCTGAGAGATCTTTAAAAAAAACAACCAAACAATCATACAGTTGAAAAATACATGTTTTTAAAAGAAATGAGGTTTGCAGATTTCTTTAAAAAGTGGTACTCTTACCAGTGTCTTGTCAACGACATATAATGATTAAAATAACAATGTAATGATGTATTCTTGTATACAGACGTTTTATTTCGAGTGTAATTATTCAGTGCTTTGCCTTTCTTTTTAAATATTTACTGACAGGTTTCTTGTACAGAATGCTGTAGCATTTTTTTTTTTTTAAATGAATGGCTGTTCTCAATGCAGGTGAGATTTTTGGCTCAACAGTGCAGGTGTGATTTTTGGCTCAACAGTGCAGGTGTTATTTTTGGCTCAACAGTGCAGGTGAGATTTTTGGCTCAACAGTGCAGGTGAGATTTTTGGCTCAACAGTGTGGGTGTGATTTTTGGCTCAACAGTGCAGGTGTGATTTTTGGCTCAACAGTGCATGCAGGTGAGATTTTTGGCTCAACAGTGCAGGTGTGATTTTTGGCTCAACAGTGCAGGTGTGATTTTTGGCTCAACAGTGCAGGTGAGATTTTTGGCTTAACAGTGCAGGTGTGATTTTTGGCTCTCCAGAGTGCAGGTTTCCCAGTGCAAGTGAATTTTGGCTCTTCCCAGTGTCATGTGAGAGACACTGATGGTCAGCTTTCAATGACAGCCACAGGCACATCCAGCGACATCCACTACTAGATCTTTATACAACATCTGAAGCTATCTGGACCAGCAGACTCAGAGGAAGGTGAGTATGGTGCTATCTTTTCCTTTAATATAAATACCATGTGAATGTCATGGGTGTATATATAGTGCTTTAATTTGTTTTAGTAGGCAGGTACAGGCTGATACACAACAAACTACCTTGAAAGAATGCTGTTTATATATTTCCATGTAAACATCAAAACAGAGTTACTGTTAACACACAACACAGCTCCCTACCTCCTGTGTGTCCTCTGAGAGTGGCCACCGAGCGCCAGTGTTCCATAATGGTAACGTTGGAACCAAACGACTTGCCAGAGCCAAAACCACTGTGAACCATACAATACATCAAAGAATACAGTACATATCAACAACCTGACAGACCTAAAACCACTGTGAACCATACAATACATCAAAGAATACAGTACATATCAACAACCTGACAGACCTAAAACCACTGTAAACCGTAACTTACAAAACGCAATACAGTACACAACAACATCTTGCCAGAAATTTGTTACTCTATAGCTTCTTCAGTGGATTACTTTGTTACTCTACAACTTCTTCAGTGGATTACTTTGTAACTCTACAACTTCTTCAGTGGATTACTTTGTAACTCTATAACTTCTTCAGTGGATTACTTTGTAACTCTATAACTTCTTCAGTGGATTACTTTGTAACTCTACAACTTCTTCAGTGGATTACTTTGTAACTCTGCAACTTCTTCAGTGGATTACTTTGTTACTCTATAACTTCTTCAGTGGATTACTTTGTTACTCTATAACTTCTTCAGTGGATTACTTTGTTACTCTACAACTTCTTCAGTGGATTACTTTGTAACTCTATAGCTTCTTCAGTGGATTATGTTGTTACACTATAGCTTCTTCAGTGGATTATGTTGTTACACTATAGCTTCTTCGGTGGATTACTGTGTTACACTATAGCATCTTCAGTGGATTACTTTGTTACTCTATAACTTCTTCGGTGGATTACTTTGTTACTCTATAGCTTCTTCGGTGGATTACTTTGTTACTCTATAGCTTCTTCAATAGATTACTTTGTAACTCTATAGCTTGTTCAGTGGATTATGTTTGTTACGCTGTAGCTTCTTCAATGGATTAAGTTGTTACGCTACACCTTCTCCCAGCCAATCATTACCCAGCACATGTGAGTGAAGTGAATGGCTAATATATTGCACTGAAGAGAGGTTGTTGTTCTTGTTTTTAAGTAATGGAATAACTTACTGGAATCCTATACCACATGTTGAAGACTATACAAAACAGCATGACATTGCACTTAGTAGTATCACTAGGCATGTGTACGTTTTATGTTGTTTGAAAGAAAAAAAAAATTTCTGAACGTTTCTCTTGTAAGTCTGGAATCCCTTTGAAGGGAAATGTCGACCCTTTTGTTCAGCACAGTATGTCAGACAGCGAGCTCAGCAAGAAAACAGTAGGCTGTTTTTCTTTTCTGGGGGAAGGGGGGTGGTTTTTTTTCTCTTGAAACACTGTAACACATGCTGAGCACAGCTGGCGATAACATCATCGTTTCCCTTTCTTTTCCTCTCACCTGTCAATGCATATCGTATTACCTTACCACAGATATACAAGTCATGCTCAGCTGGTAGATATTTTACACTGTGTTCATGTTGATCAGAGAACTCCATGCCGTTTCGACCTCAAAGATCAGCTGGCAGCCAAAACACTGTCCCCGAGCGGCAGTGAAATCAGCTCAACAGTCCTCTCAATGCGGGTGTGGTGGGAACGCGCACGCAACTGCCTCTGGCTCAGCTTCATCACCTGAGACTAGTGACGTGACTAACCATCCCAACACATGCTTCCACAGTACTAGGTCCTTCACCATTTCTGAACCTCCTCTGCAGCAGAGCATACAGAGAAGCAGACGCCAGCGATGACTTGACGAAGAATCAAGTCAATTCCCTTCCCTGTTTGGGGAACCATCATCTGTTGGTCCACTCAATTCAGATTCAATGTAAACAAGTATGCACTTGGCTTCAGCTCTGCTTCATCATCTGAAGAGACTAGTCGCGTGACTTACTGTTCCAGTCCATGTTCAGTGCACCATGTGTATTACAAACTAATGAGCACCGAACGACAAGAACGGACGAATGTGATGGGGCTCTCTGTACAGGAATACTGCACTGATAATGGACTGCCAGAGCTGGAGCTGTGAGGGGACAGGCCCTGGCTGTCAGTGTATGGGATGACTGGAATGAGCAGTGGGGAGCAACTGAGGAAGCATGAACATCTGACAGCCCCCCTCATCCGCCCCTAACCCCATCTCACCCCTTGTCTCCCCACCCTTCCCCAACACACACACACCGAAAAAAGTGGAGGAAAAAAAAAAGGAGAAGACCTACCGACTTGTCTGCCATATCATTATGAGTTTGTCATCTCCACCCGAGGCCAGAAATTTTCCATTTTCAGACCACCGTACACAGTTGACACAACCTGTAAACACAACCAAGCTGTCATGGTTCCCAAACAGGAATTGGGAAGGGGGGGGGGGAGGGGGGACAAAATGATGAAAAAACAAAAACAAAACCTTGTCTAGCAACCAAGCAATGCCGCAGCGCACTAAAAATTCTTTACACTCCACAGAAAAACATTCATTTTTACACAGAAAGAGGACAAAAGTTAGAGTACCATGCAGTCCTATGAGTGGAGCAAGCAAAGGACAGCAGGTGGGTGAAAACGTAATCTTTCTAGGTAATCAGCTGCGGCAGACAACAGTCTGTTCAGCTGCTAAGCAATCAAAAATAAACCCCGTAAGTAGAAAAACAAAAACAAACTCCGGTGTGGTAGACAAGAGTCTGCTCACTTGTTCAGAGCTCATAATGAGCCTAACGAGGCTTCAGTCATGGTCAGCACACTCTGTTCAGCTGTTGAGCAAACAAGTTTAACAAACAAAGAGGAAAAAAGTTAGCTTGGGGGGGGGGGGGGGGGCAGTCTTCAGCTGTTGAGCAGTCAGACATAACAAGAAAGAAAGAAAAAGAACTTGAATACGGTAGGCCCAATCTCATCGGTTGTTGTTAATTGCCGAGCAGTATGACAAACATGATAAGAACTAAACTGTCAACCAAAAGTGTAAGTAACAAAAAACAACAACAACAGAGCAACAAAGAACATAATTGTGGAAAACGGAATCTGTTCCACTGCTGAGAAGTACATGTAATAAGCACGAGAAAAAAACAACAAAGAACTGGACTCTAGTAGGTCGAGTAGGTTCAGCAGTCAAATAGTTGCTCAACAACAGAACAGACTTCCCTACCACGACTAAGGTTTCAGCATGTGTGTGTTGTGTGTGTGTGTGTGTGTGTGTGTGTGTGTGTGTGTGTGTGTGTGTGTGTGTGTGTGTGTGTGTGTGTGTGTGTGTGCAGGCATGCGCAGCATGCATGTGTGCGTGCGAGCGAGCGTGCACGTGTGCGCGCTCGTACATGTGTGGTCCCCCCCCCACCCCCTTGACAGTTGCTTAATAACTGAATAGATTTGGGCATATTACAGACGCATTGTTTCTTCTATTTTTTCCCCGACTTCTGTTACTCAACAACTAAAAATGTGTTAACTTTTGCTTTCCTTCTTGTTATGTTTGTTTGTCTTACATGTAAAAGAACTTCAGTGGTTAAAATGCATTGCTTCTGTACTGTCACTAGCTTGTTCAGTTCTCTGTTAAACTAGTAAGCTGCCTCTTGTCCCAACGTTTCTATTCCCACTGCAGTCACAACATGTTCTCTACCAAAGACTTGTTCTTGCCATTACTGAGAAGTCTTCTATCCTCACATCTCACTAAATACCTGTCCACTGTACAGCTGTTGATGATACTGTCACTATTCATTTATTATCAACAAAGCTGTTTATGTTGGGCCACATTTTTTTCCCTGGTGATTTTAGACTAAAAGCAACCCTAACTTTCCACTGCACCTAATTCAAACATTATCAAGTAAACAATTCCCCGCTTTCCTTTGTCGCAGCCAAACTGGTTTTGTTGTCAGCAAAACCAGCAGTCAGCTGTATCAAAATCAACGGCTTTGAAAAACTGAAGACATGATGGGAGGTTCCCAGTGATACATACACCCTAAGGGGAAAAAGGGGACAACTGTTTTTTTTTTAAACTTAATTTTCCTCCTCTTAGCCAAAGTGTGCACAGGACCAGCCGCCGTGGCGAAGTGGTTAGTGTTGCGGACTCCTGGTTGGGAGGTTGTGGGTTCGATTCCCATCAGAGTCATGGGGGATTTTTCTGCTCTGACCGGCTCCTGCTCGAGTTAAGTTTGCTACGGGCTCTGTAAGGAAGACTGGGACCACAGTTCAGTTTCATCCACTTAACCGTTGAGCGCCTTTAGTCAGTCAGCTGACGCGGAAATAAAAGTGCTTTCCATGTGCCTGTGGGCAGTCCCTGACGTCATGCATTTTTCTTGAGTTTTCATTCGTTACTATTTCTATCAACGGACTCAAATAGAGTTTGCGTAGAAAGCTTATATGTCTGTAGTCTTAAAATAATATGTAAATGACCACACGTGAGGGGAAAGCCCATTTATCCTTATCACTGACTGGGTGACCAGCCAGCACTTGTGTCTCGCTTGCAAAGATGGCGGCGCAACCTTCGTTGTCGAAGCGACCAGCGACCAAGTCAACGTATTTACACAGCTGAGCAGGCTCTGCTGATGATTTTTGACAAACACAATAATCTTTTATTCAACGACTAACTCGAGCATGAAGGTGAGATGATGATAGTGGTTTGGAATTGCCGACCATATTCGTCAGTTATTGAGTAGGGCTCTGTGACCTCAGTGTGCGTTCAGCTGACAGCGTCAGTCGAACGAGCCAGCCAAGTGTGTACTCTGCACTGCGTGCTGGTGTCCAGTGATGTGAAATCGGTGCGAGAGGGGATCGTGGCCTGCTCGCGGCGTGACACGGTGCAGACGAAAAGGTAGGGGAAGATGAGGAGTGAAAGAGACGGTTGAAGTTGAGCAAGGGGGTGTGGTGGGGAGGGGGGGGGGGGGGCGTGGTCGTGGACTGGTCAGTCTGCATCGAGTGTGAGCGTCTTGATAGACTTCCAAACTGTTTTACTTTCATTTACAGGTGTAGTGTGACAATACAAACTTTATTTTCAACTTTTTTGCTGTGTGTTCTTGTTTGGATGTGGTAAATACATATGTTTTTGATCGTGCAAAAAAATCTATCCAAATCTACAAGCCTAAATACTTTTGTATTATCAAAATTAAAACAAAAGAAGCCCAGATTCAAAATCTTCATTCAATTTCCTTCAAAAATGATATAGATTTCATTTTTCTATCTTTTGTAGTTTCTGAGCTAGAATTTTTTGTTAATTATGACCCCCAAATCATGAGATTTCCCCGGCACCTGGGAACACCTTTCTTTGTACTATTGTGAGGCACTGAACGGGTTAAAGGATGCATCTCTGAGGGTGTTGCTCAAATTTCCTGACCAACACTGCAGGTGTCTGTATCTCTCCCGCCTGGTTGATGCCAGGATATATAATGAAAGGAAGTGTAAAGTGCAGCTCTGTCATGCAGTCTCAGACCGGAATGGAAATCCGTAGAATCATCTTAAATCATATTCATTCTCATCGATCAGCATTAAAAAAAGTCTCAAATTCTGTGGCCCTTCATGCCCTGCTCTCATGCTGACCTCAGTTTCAATGTCCTCCCCACGTCTGTGGCCTTAGTTTAGTTCCGTCTGGGTCACCAGTATCGGTGAGTCCATGGGGGCTGTCGTTGGACGGACGTGGTGGCGCCCTCCAGAGGGAGAGCTCACTCAGGCACCAGCTCCGCGACTAAGCAATTATTGTCGTCAGTAGGGGGCTTAGTAGGTGGTGTCCTACGTATGTTGAATCAGAACAGGCGCCACTGAACACCACCAAAGTGACTTGGCAGCAGTGCAGTGTCTCCTCCACTGGGTTGCCTCTTGATGACTTGACACTGACTGCTCCCTGTGGATTGCCGGTGCCGGGGCTGCGGTGGGACTAACCGGGCTGTGGCTGTGGATGGGGTGTCGGAATGAGCGGCACAGGTGCAATGCCACTGAGGTGGCACAGAAGATGGGACAGAAAAAAAAAAAAAAAAAATGTGCTACAGGTAAGGAGAGAACAACTACACAATCCCCACCCCACCCCACCCTGTCCCCTATAGTCTATTTTCCTTCAAACAAGGGACCTCACCCAAATGGCTATCCATCTGACAGAGAACTCTTGGAACACTGTCGTCAGCCTCTTCCTTCTCATCTCGGATAGGGGCCATGTTCCATATCACCACTTTACCGCTGTCACCTGCACAAACAGAGCAACCTCTTTACTGTCACAACATGAACAACACAATGCTGTTGTCTATATCTCAATAACTGAGAGCAACCTCTTTACTGTCACAACATGAACAACACAATGCTGTTGTCTATATCTCAATAACTGAGAGCAACCTCTTTACTGTCACAACATGAACAACACACTGCTGTTGTCTATATCTTGATAACTGAGAGCAAGTTCCTCTTTACTGTCACAACATGAACAACACACTGCTGTTGTCTATATCTCAATAACTAAGAGCAACCTCTTTACTGTCACAACATGAACAACACACTGTTGTTGTCTATATCTCAATAACTAAGAGCAACCTCTTTACTGTCACAACATGAACAACACAATGCTGCTGTCTATATCTCAATAACTAAGAGCAACCTCTTTACTGTCACAACATGAACAACACAATGCTGTTGTCAATATCTCAATAATTAAGAACCTCTTTACTGTCACAACATGAACAACACACTGCTGTTGTCAATATCTCGATAACTGAGAACAACCTCTTTACTGTCACAACATGAACAACACACTGCTGTTGTCTATATCTCAGTTATGAGTATCAAGCAACTCTTGTCTCACAGCTTTCAATCACTGAACCAACACAAATCACAAAATAAAATTGGAGATAACACCGATCAGGGTAAGAGACAAACGGAAAGACTGATAGGTTCTGATCTTGTTACAGAAGTTTCTTAAAAAAGCATATTACTAAACCGCTGAATCTTATTTTGTACATATTCAGCGGGAAATTTGTTTTTCTATTAAACTATGACCAGCAGATTGAGAGAATGTCTGAATGCACCAGTGTAAGACTGAATGACACAGAACTGAGAAAGCCACTGAGACTATAGGTGCGTGTGTGTGTGTGTGTGTGTGTGTGTGTGTGTGTGTGCGTGCGTGCGCACATGTGCATGAGTGTGTGACTATGTGAAGTGGCTGCACAGCTGTGCGTTTGTGCCAATTTAGCCATATCAGCATTTTCTTTTTTCTCCTCCATATTTTTCAATGCATGCTCACGATTATCTCGGTCAACTGCCAATAAGCACCACTCTTTCATGGGAGTGTTAGCCTATGCTCTGAACAGCAAGCCTAATTTGTTCTCACACTACATGTACATAAACCTTCCCCTGTAATGTATACCACCTGCTACCAACATTATCGTATCTAACATTCTTTCCTGCTGATCTATGCCACACTAGTGTCTTTTGGCAGAAACACAGTATACAAACAAAACCTGGAATTGATCCAGCTGAGGTCAGGACAGGCGAGTAAAGTTACACTCTTTCATGACACTTCTTTCCAAAACACACACTGACCCCCCAAGAATTTGAAACTATACATAACCTGGATTTGGTGCATAAACATGTTTTTCTGAACACACGCATACTGATTATGTACATGCGAAATGAGAGTATAGCTATGCCAGCCCAATAAACATCACTCCAAAGCGGAGAAACCAAAATTCCAGTAACTTAAACACAAACACTTCAATCCCTAAATTATTACTTGGTTGATCTCAGACTTGGCTGACATCAAGAGAAAGTTTAACTTTAAGTCTCTCCAATATCAGATGAAGTGTCTGGACTTCATCCATTGGTTAATGAATACAGCCATGTCTTAGACTACAGCATCTTATCTACTGACTGGAGGCCAGAACAGCTAAGTGGTAGAGCGTAATCTTGGTGATCCTGGAGTTGTGGGTTCAAATCTCTGCCAGGCTGTTTCTGTACAGGGGGATTCTTCCCTCTTAGTTAAAATTGGTTCTGACTCCATTTCCCATACAGTCCTTCGAATGAGACTATAAACCGAGGTTCCATGTGTGAATGCATGCATAACATCTTGCACACATGTAAAATCCCATCACTGACTTTCAGAAGAGGAGGCTAATTAGGCCGTTGGTATGGATGACACATTACACATAGCATGCGCCTTCCCCAAATTGTGTATGGCTGCCTTAAAATGGCGGGATAGAAAACGGTCATATACACAAAACTCCACTCCCTTTATTGAGTAGATGGGATTAATCCTTGCCTGTCTATACAGGGAGTGTCTGCAGGAGTATCTGCCTGCATACACAGAAAAAAAAACTACTGACTGATAATGACAAACTTGGGCGTTTTGCACTGTACAACTTCATCACCACATCAGACTTCTTTGAATGAAATCTGGACAGCTCTCCTCTGGTAGAGCATGATGCTTTAGTTTTTACTGCTGCCCATATTTTCCTCTTCTTTTTTCCCCTGCAGATACTACTCTTCGCTCACCTTCCTAAGTGGAGGTTTCTAAAGAATTTGGCCAGGCACCCTTGTTGCCATGGGTTTTAGGAACTGACAATGTCTAAACTCTTTTGTCAAGAATCCCCAAGCTCTTTCAACGCAATGGACAGCTGATGGCCCATTTTGCCCCTTCCTTCTTTCCTTCCAGCATATCCTCTTCTTTCCTTCCCCACCACCCCATGCCTTCATACACAGTGGGCTGACAGAGAGAGCTAATGAGAGCCAAGCGCTGATTTGTGATGGCTGATTTAGTTTCTGATTGAAGATTTTGCTTTTATTTTCCGAACAAAAGTGACAGAACTCTAAGCAACCAAACCTACAAGAAATATACACATGGCGTAGACCCATCCTCCCAAATTCACTCATCGACCACATGAAAAGCTTTTTTTTTTTAATTTCCTAGGAAACTCCAACAGGCTCCCATATCCCCCCCCCCCCCCCCCCCCCCCAATCTGCAAAATCCTCATCTACACAGGGAATTTTCTTTTCTTTTCTTTTTCTTCTTAATAATTGGAGAAGTACAATTGCGCAGAAAGAGGGCAGTGCGCAAAGAGTTTTATCTGCATAGTCACATGTAAATCTCAGTATCACAAGTATGAATGGCTGTAGCTGCTGTCAAGTCAGAATGAATGAAAATGAAGAAACATAATAATTGTGTTTACTGCAGCTACTGTCATAAACAGAGTGACTGATAAGCAACTCTATAATGACTGATAAGCAACTCTATAATGACTGATAAGCAACTCTATTCCATTTTGCTGCACTTGCAGTTCTATCTTGAGCTCAAGAAGAGACACACTTCCCTTGAACAAAAGAAGAACATAAACACATAGATTAATAAGTAAACAAAAAGGTAAGCCCCCATCCCTCATCTCTCAAACACCAAAATCCCCCACCCCCACCCTACCCTTCACATGTACACACACCCACACTTACTCACAGGGTAAGCACAATCACATGTGGAATCAAAAGAAAAGTAATCATAAGATGGTTATAGTGGAAGATAAGTTAACCAATATTTGTTAAGGTCAACAGGGGTTCCATTTATTGCAAAATTTTGCGTAATTATTGCGTTTTTCTGCCTTCCTACGCATTTTTTTCGCGGCCGTGCGTTTAGCGACGCAATTTTCCCAGGACCCTGTTCTCAACCGCAAGCCTATGTCAGAGGGGCAAAACACGGCACAGACCTACAGCAGACTGCTTGACACCGCCAATTAGTGATAGTGCGTGCACATTTTACTCTGTGGCACTCGCTGACTTTTTGCTAGATCAAGAGTGTTCCAAAACGCCTCATCCTTTCTCCCCTCGAAATAAAATGGAATCTTTCCCGCGTCTGCGATGGTGCCATCTTCCAATCGGAATACGTTATGACTTCCCACGCACACACGATCATCCCACGTGATTCTGGATGCCAGAGTGCGCCCATTGATGGGAACTTTACCGTGGTCACAGCGTGTACAGTTTACTTTGTTACGCATTTTTTTCAGCGCTGACGCAATTTTTGCGGAGGCGTGCGTTTCTTGACGCAAAAAATAAAAAGTCAGTGGAACCCCTGGTCAATTTCCACACTGTTTTCAATATTACCTTTTAGAATCAGTACATATCGCTCCAGGTCATACCTAGATTTTACAAGTTTTAAGCATACCAGAGTTCTTGGCGGCATACTTTTTAACTTGCATAATCTTTATATAGCACGTAGCCAGCAAAATCAACATATCCATGGTTGTATCTGTAGTTTGTTGCTCTGATATGCCGAACCGAATCTCTCAAACGAAAACTGTTCGAAGTATGGGCATTTGTTACGCAACTGGGAATATTTTTCTTCCTGCATATTTTTCCTTCAACTTATTTGTATTGTGACAAAACTTCCTCATCACAAAAGATTTTCCAGCAGAAAGTTCAGGCTGCTGTCCTAGGGCCAACGCACAGCTGAAGGGCAGCACCATCCATATTTCTCTTTTTTTCTTCCTGCATCTTTCTGTTTTCTATGAACTTTTGCCAGAAACAACTTCCCTTTTGCCATGTATCTTTTTTCATGCCCTAGGTGCTGGCTGTACATGATAAATCAGTTTCATTTGAAAGACAAGATTACTAGCTGTCACTTTCCCCTCCAAATTCGTATCATAAATCATTACTCTTCTACCAGTCTGATCTCCTGCAGTTCTTAAAACCCATGATGACAGCTGTCAGATGGAGAAAAATTAAACAAAAGCAAGAAAACCTCCATGTCTAACATGACCTCACCTTCCCCCTGGCCTCCAGTGGCAGCTCTGGAACCATCTGGATGGAGGTCGATGGAGAACATCGGCTTCCCTGTGTAAAACAGGTCAGTCACATTATTATTACTTTTGATCCATTTTGAACTAAACTAATTTCAAAGGGAAAAGTATCTTTTGAAGTGAAAACCAGTCAGAAAACATGAAGGCATAAAGCATCTCTTACATCATTAACATGTTCATTTGCATAAAATGTATCAAAAATAGTGCAAGAACAAAAATGTTTGAATATTTAAAGCATGTAAATTCTATCATGTGTACAGGCATGATCAAAATACATAAAGTCATTAGTATGCACCACACTACATGAAGTAACGAACCATACAAGCAACGAGTTTTATTCATGACCAATGGAATTTCTGTTTACTAAGTAACTCAGTAACTGAACACTGATAAAAATGAAACCCCAGAGTTCATGTTTAATACCTGTATATCTTCAATACAGATGACGAAATACTGACTAAACTATCAATAGAAAAGAAAAAAAAAAAAAAAGGGGGGGGGGGGGGGGGGGGGACTGACACAACAGAAAGAGTTAGTTGTCTTTTCTTCAGTTTTAAATCAGTTTTTGAACATTAATTGATTTTAAATCCATCAGCAATCTCATTTTCATCAAACTCTGGATCAGTGGATGTCACTGTCTTTTTTGTGTAGTGGTCAAGTTTGTTTTCTGTCCCAGTTCTCAAGGTAATGTTGCTTATAGCTCAGCTGACCGCAAAGGGCCATATCAGGGCTGCCCAGTTCTTAAAACTGCTACTGTTGATGTTATATACTTAGATTTTAAGAAGGCTTTTGATACTGTGCCACATGAAAGGCTACTTGTCAAACTATCTGCTTACGGTATATCTGGCAAACCATTAAAATGGATACAAGGATTTTTGACAAATCGGGTACAGCTTGTAAGAGTAGGTGGTGAAGGATCAAATAAAACCAAAGTTCTAAGTAGTATACCTCAGGGTAGCATCTTGGGCCCAATATTATTCACAGTGTTTAGAAACGACTTGCCATTATCATTAAAAAGCACCTGTAAAATATTTGCTGATGACACAAAACTATACGATAACACTTCACAATTCTCAGATTTACAAAACGATCTTTATAAATTTCAAAATTGGTCAGATGTATGGAATCTGTATTTCAATATCTCTAAATGTGGTGTGCTACATATTGGAAAAAAACAACAACCAAGAGCATGCAGTTTATGTGAGACAAAATGGCAACTTAAGCAGATAAAGACCCTAAAAGAAGAAAAAGATTTGGGAGTAACTTTCGATGGCATGTTGTCTTTTGATCTACATAATGGCAAAGTAGTTAATAAAGCCAATCAATGTTGGGAGTCATAAGAGAAGTTTCTCTTACTTAGATAAAGAGGTATTCCTAAAACCCTATAAATCTTTTGTGAGACCTCATCTGGAATATGCTGATGCGATTTGGTGCCCATACTTGAAAAGACAGTCATCACAAGAGTTCAAAGACGTGCTACAAAGCTATTAAAAGAATGCAAAGATAAATCTTACGCAGAAAGATTACAATATTTGAATCTACATTCACTAAAAGGCAGAAGGACAAGAGGTGACCTTATACAGACTTATAAACTATTTAATGGATTTGATAATGTTTGTGTTGACTCACTCTTTTCTCTTTCACAACATAATATCACAAGAAATGCAGAAGGAAAGATATCTATTCAGTACTGTCGTACTAACAAAAGAAAATTTTCCTTTTCACAGAGTAGCCCCTTTATGGAATGAACTCCCTACTAACATAAATATAAAATTTGCAGAAGACACTAACAAGTTCAAGAATCTTTTAGATGTAATTCCAAAGTATAAGGAACTTTTCAATCATTCTGATGATTAAAATGCCTTATTAGGCATAGTGTAACAAAATGACAACTAAGCATTCAACACCTGTACTTTAAACAAAAAGTATTTGACAAAGAGAGGATGTACATAGGCCACGAGGCCTAGGCTTTTGAGCCAGTCCCTATTAATATTACTACTACTACTAGTGTTTGTAGTGAACAGAACAATCACCAGTGACTGAAAGCTAAATTTATATCCAACCCGAAACCTATTTCTTTTGGAAATGGTCATCTCATTTCTTCTTCTTCTTCCAGATGGGGATGTTTAACCTGCCCCGTGCCCACAGTCTTCAAGTAGACTATTCTGGCACACAGGTTGCATGCATTGTGTATTTTCGTGTAGCCGGTACTCACCCATCTTAGGACATGAGCATCGGGATCTTTAGAGTCCGTGTATGGTCTTTAGTGCATGTGACACAGACTAGACCTCGGTTTATAGTCCCATCCGAACGACTATAGGGGGGATGGAGTCAGAACCAATGTTAACTCCGAGGGAAAAATCCCCCTATACCGAAATTCGAACCCGCAACCCCAGGATCACGAGTCCGGCGACTCCCTTTCACTAGGCCCATACATTTTTATTGTTTTTTCACTCCTGTTATTGAACACGATAAAATCACTCCCCTCAACCATGTGAAAGTGAGGTTGAAAATTCCCTCTAAAACATCTGATTAGGGTGGGGTGGGGGTGGTAATAGCCGGCTTTTACAATTGCAAGCAAGAGAACACTGTATTGTAATCGGAATGTGCTTACATGATGGAAACATACTGAAAACTGGACTAAATCAAAACGTAGTTTTATGTGAAATTGCAAGAATGCAATATGTGGCTTTATCACACAATCCACCTGCAATCATATGATTCATAACATCTTTGGAATGAATTATTTGTCCAGATCATTCACGATTCTCCACACGTGTGCCCCTCTATCTCCGGTTTCTTCAGCCGATCCCATATATTTCTTCATCACATGCAAGCTGACGACAAAATTTCATCGCTTTCCCTCCGCGTATAATCTGCATGTTTTACTTTCATAGAAATACAACTTTTCATTTCCAGACTAAACCGACATAAACTACTGTAAACTAAGGTAAAGTTCGGCGCAGCTTTTACTCTGAATAAGCAACCTCCCTTTTTTCATTTTATTTTAGTTTTTTTTTGTTTGTTTTTGTTTAAACGTCCTACGCTTATTATCGCCCTGCAGGCCATTTATCGATCGACAATCGGGGAGGCCTAACTTTGGCCCAAGTGGGAAGTGCTGCTGTAACCGTCACCCTCTGTTCACAATGGCAGAAACCGTAAAAAACCTCTGGAAACCTCCAAAAAGAAACGTTGATCTTCTTACCATCATGGCAAACCCAGTCAGGTTTGAGCAGTCTCATGCTGGCAGAGAATGTGCTGCCTGGTATGCCCTTGAAGACGCAAAGTGCAAATCTCGCTGGACAGGCCTATTACATCGTTATCGACCTGTTTTTAACTGAAGCTTTTCGTCGCGTACTGACAATAAACAAGCAACTCAAGCGGCGGAAGTGCACAATGAGAAAGCGCGCACGAGCTTCGGTGCCAAAGTTGAAGGCCGTGTCAAGAGTTCAGTTACCTTGGTCCCAGTTGTTTCCCTTGTGTCCAATGTTGATGTCGATCTTGTAAGAGAAAACACAGGAGAGGACAGATTGAGGGAATGAAACATTTTAATAATTTTCCAGGCACTTTTTTAAAAAAAATTCCTCACAGATACATTAAATCGAGTTTACCCCCCCCCCTCTCTTTAGGTCAAACTGCAAACGTGCAAAATCAAAATGAAAGTCTAATACGACAAAAGCTCTTTTTGAATACAAATGAATCTAGATCAAAATTTTATGAACACAGCCAAATTGTGGGACACACTAGGCCAAATGATAGTACCATTCTGAAACATGAAGCAGAGGTGAGATCGCGTCTTCAATAAGGTAACTTTACCCAGTATCCATTTTTTCAAAGGTCAGTTAATTGCATTCACAAAACTTTAAATTGAAATGTGATTGCCAATGCAAGAATTGTATGGATTAAAGTATAAAACTTGGAAGAGGATATGGGGGTTAATACAGACATTAAATCTTCAACGAATTGGATGACAATAACACTGACAAGAATTGTTTTGGCTACCTACGATAAAACTTGGTTTGTTTTGTTTTGTTTTTGAAACGACCTTTTGGAAGCTCTTAGATATGAAGCTTATGGACAATTTTTAACAGAATTATGCAAAGCTGAACAAAATACAAACACGTTTAAAAATTATCTGGACACACATTTGCATTTTTTTCCTTTTATTTGACGAGTAATCGTTACAAGATTACATACGGGCGTCTGCAGTACACTCATTACAAAACTCTTGCTCCCATGATGAAATAAATAGACGCCCTAATTAACTCTTCAGCGAATGCTGCTTATGACAGCGAATCGCCTTGTTTGTTCTCTGTATGCTCTGTGTTGTCATTTCTGCTATGCGACTCTATCTGTGCCGTATGCAGCATTCGTTTGGAAGTAAGGGCGTCTAATTCATCGTGGGAGCTCGAGTTATTCCTATTCTACCTGTTCGTTAATTTCTACAAGAAAGCTCAGCAAGTCCACGTGCATTTCTAGCAATCACTGTTAGCCTTCACGGGCGAGTTCTAAAATTAGATCTGTTGAAATCGTTCACATTATGTTATTCTGACTATGCCAAATTAGTTACTTTCAGTCCAGATTAAGATTAAAACAGGCCTACAACAGAGCAGTCTTTGTGCTCAAAATTATGTCAGGGCATGCTCGATCGATCAGATCCTTGACGAATTTCAGTTTTTGTAATGAGGATCGTCATGCTTACAACATTTTTACCGCTTCCCAGAATAGATCACTTAAAATCAAGTGTTAAGACGTCCAATCCACGTGGTTTACTGTGGAATCTAATTTCTATTTCTTTTAATGTACAGGTCACTCTGAGTAATTTCAAAAGAAAATACTACAGTTACTGCAGGGACTTCTGCATATCTGTATTAATACAATCTCATAACATCTCTCTGTGTGTGTGTGTGTGTGTGTGTGTGTGTGTGTGTGTGTGTGTGTGTGTGTGTGTGTTAGGTCTTCAATTTAACGTCTATACACATTATGTGATATTAGACGAACATAATCTATAAGAACAGCAACAGCAAAAAATGGAAAACTAACTATAAAACATCGAAGAATAACCGGGCATAACAAGGACGTTACTGAAACACTAGTTCCCATTTTACAAAACAGAAAAAATAGGACTTTGACGCAATGAAATAGCAATTTTACACATTAGTGATAAATCGGTAACAACTGTATCCAGAGAACAATTCGGTAGAGGTGGTAGATGAGGTTTTAACCGTTTGCAGTGGAAAAGTATGTGGGAATTTGTTATCATTTCACCACAAAGGCATGTTATATTTTTGCAAAACTTCGTCTTAAAAGCGTTTAGTTTGATCTTATATATTAGCGAAATTATGATCCGAGAAAACGGCAAACTACATTGATAAAAAGAATGAAGTGTGTCAAAGTTTAATAGCTGGTTTATGCGAGTATCAAGAGAACATCCCGAATTTTGTTGTTTTTTCCTAAAATGTTTCCAGCATGCATTTTCTAGAAGACTGTATCCCTCATGGATAGACAATGGGATACTGATAACCTCCGACTCGCTAGTATTTTTTGCTCCCCGTTTTGCTGCTCTGTCTACTCTCTCATTAAACTGAATCCCACAATGAGAAGGAACCCAACAGAAACTAATTCTTGTACCCCTAATAATCAAGAAATGTATTAGGTGATGAATATCTGTAATCAGATCTTGTCTTACTATAGGGTATGTTTTACTTAGGGCGAATAAAACTGATTTTGAATCGACGCAAAAGAGGACTTGGAATATTGGATTTGAAAAGTCAAGTAGAAAATACAAAGCCATTAGAATGGCAGTTAGTTCTGCTGTAAAAATTGATCTGTTTTTTTCCAAGATAATAAGATTTTTCAATTTTCAATGAAGGAATTGTAAATGCTGCACCTGCTTCTTTGGTATCCAAAAGAGACCCATCTGTATAAATTTTAAGATGAAAGGGATACGAATTTTCAATATACTCTTTTACTATTTGGCCTATCAGGTTTTCATTGTCACTTTTTTTCATCGACGTATGGCTAATATCAAATGATGCTTTTTGAAGTTCCCATGGCGGGCTGGGAGATGCGGGAAATTTAGGTCGATTTATATCGCTGAGGTTAACTTTTGATTCACTGAACAGATCTGAAGTGAAAGTTCCAATAGTTGTGAGTGAAGAAATTGATTTTGCCCTTTTTGGGAAGCTAATGTCAGATCTCAAACTGACTTCATTCTCAACGTTGCTGTCACGTGTTGAAATTCGTAAGACATATTTTGCGACAGCTAGCCGTCGATGTTCATCTAATGGTAATACTCCTACTTCGCTATATGTTCCCAAAGATGATGCATGATACGGCACACCAAGAGCCAGTTTGAAAGCTTTGCAATCCAAACTTTGCATCTTATTAAGTAAACTTTTCGGAGCACTGAAAAAGACTTCCTGCCCGTAAGAGAGTCTAGAACGTATCAGTGACAATGCCAGCTGTTTCAGTACATTAGCATCTTGGCCCCAGTTTTGTTTCTGTATAACTTTTAAAAAGTTAAAGCTTTTTCGAGCCTTTGTTAATAAATATTGTATATGATAATTCCACGACAATTTTGAAGTAATGTATACTCCGAGAAATTTCACCATTTGTCTGTATTCTATAGTCTCGCCATTTATTTGAAAAATGGGTAATTCTGGTGGATCTGGCCCACTATTAAAAAGTAGAAGATTTGTTTTTTTCCGGTGATAGCATTAATCCATTCTCCTTCATGTAGTTACTTAGTTTATCGAGTTCCAGTTGATATAATTTTTTAGAATAGTTAAGCTGTC
>CM031621.1:48574155-48584155 GCA_018398815.1 Conus ventricosus | reverse complement strand
TTTTGTAAACAAGAGGATAGGCTATAAGGCACTTCGAGCTGGATCTCTAACCGCGATTAGATGGTACGTATGTATTCTCAAGAACAACAACAACAATGATAAAGATGATGATATAAGAATAATAATTATGATAATAATAATAATAATAATAATAATAATAATAATAATAATAATAATAATAATAATAATAATGATAATGATAATAATAATAATAATGATAATAATCCGCATGTAGAAATGTATATGTCACTCAAAGTATGTTGTCTAGGATCAATACTTAAACATTTATGTGTCACTTAAACAACGTTCTTTAGGATTAGAGTACAGGTATCTATGTGCCAGTCAGTTTATACTAAGTCTGGGATCAATATTTAGACATGAATGTGTCACTTAAGGAATGTTCTGTAGGATTAGCATGCGAATGTGTATGTGTCACCTCAAACAGGCTGTCTGGGATCAACATGTAGACACGTATGTGTCATTCAAAGCATATTCTGGGATCATCACGTGGACATGCACATTATTTGTTACAAGGTTGATTACCAAAGTGATGTTTTACCAGTAAGCCCTGCACTTTGCAGTAATATCACCTCCGAAGGAACTGCCTACACTGGGTACCATCTGGATCCCCGGGTGACATCTGTACGGTTCTGCCAGGCATCAACTCTTCGTCCTCGTCTTCACTGACAACCTGACAGAAGAACCTTATATACAGCCCAAGAAACGAGTTTTCGCTAATGACAGCAAAATGTACAGAAAAGTTAACAATGGTAAGGATTATATACCATAAAGCGTGATTTCAGCATCTTGTCACATTAGTGGAGAACGTGGAGAACCGAGTTCCATCCTTGGAGATGTGACCTCATGTCCTGCGGGAGGTCTTAGGAATCCATGACTGTAGTCATCAAAAACGACCATGTTTTACAGCACACAACGAACTTAAACTGTTTCCGAAACGACATGATCTACTGCCTTCATCGAACACAGATGCGGATTTGGGGGCAGGGGGGTCTCCACCCCACCCTCTCCGAAAAAACAAAGGACGAATGCCATTTAATTTCTTTGCTTGCAACAGGTGTAAGTACTAAAGGCATTGCATAGCGAGGTTTGAATGGAGTCCAACAGGTTAAGTTCTTTAAGGATTGTATAGGTGCTTTTGAATAACACAAGATTTTTTGAAGCATTAATATGTCAGTCTTGGCACTATAATATTTCATCTCTCTCTCTCTCTCTCTCTCTCTCTCTCTCTCTCTCTCTCTCTCTCTCTCTCTCTCTCTCTCTCTCTCTCTCTCTCTCCCCCTGTGTGTGTGTGTGTGTGTGTGTGTGTGTGTGTGTGTGTGTGTGTGTGCGTGCGTGCGTGCGTGCGTGCGTGCGTGCGTGCGTGCGTGCGTGCGCGCGTGCGTGCGTGCGTGCGTACGTGCGTGTGTGTGTGTGTGTGTGTGTGTGTGTGTGTGTGTATGTGCGCGCGCGCGCGAGCGGGCGCGCGTGTATGTGTGTTAAACAGCAAACAAAAACTTAATACAAAGGGAATCACTTTACAATCTCGTTCATAACTGAGCACCTGAATATGAGAGAGAGGAAAACACCAAGCATCCGCTCATGTTCAGATCTCCTTTCACACCATTGTGACCGGCACATGTTGGACCTGGATCTGAATGCATCCGACACAGCAACATAACTGAAGACTGCACAGGTCGCTTTGAATGCACACCAACATGTCAGCTGCTTTGGAGATTATACAACTTGCTATGAACACTTTCCAGTACTGTCTCTACCATTTCCCATCATATTACTATCATCATTATCACCAATTTTATGACTGTGATTATTATAACTATTTGCATACTTTTTTTTGACAATCTTTCACATCTCCAAAGTTATTATTATCATTTTCATTATTATCATTAAGTTTTCAAAATGTAATATCATTTCCATTATTTCAACATGTATCTTCTCCCCTTCAACCTACCCCCCCCCCCCACCCACCCCCCACCCCCCACCCCCCATTTAGCTCCATTCCATAATTTCAGTTGTTCAGCCCAAACCAAATCTTGCACCTACATCGAAGAGATAAATGACTGTCTCTTCGTCTTTTGTTTTCCTTGTTTCGAATGTTGCTTGTCCTGCTTGAAGAAGACCCAATAGGTCGAAACGCGTTGTGTCTTTGTAATACATTTGATTGTACGTTTCGCGGCCCCACATTTCTGTTTATTGCTCACACTCCAATACATCAACGTCTTTGAGAATTGCGCTGCTGGCTGTTGATACATTTGCTATAAAACATACTAATGCTCCGATGTTTTCAACAACGTGAACTCTCTTTCGTGACTATAACACTGACACTAATTTTCGATTTGAACGCAGTTTAGATTTAATTGCAAAGTGAAGTGACTGCAGGCAGAAATCTTAACAAATCTTGAAAAGTTTTACGTACTACACCCGCCAACATGAACAAACGAATCACAAGACAAAACACGACGCGTTTCGACCTGAGTGTTGTTCTTCTTGCCTGAAGAAGATCTATGGGATCAAAACGCGTCGTGTTCTGTCTTTTGACTCGTTTGTTCATGTTTGGCGGATATAATACTTAAACTTTTTAAGAGCAGTTTGTATTGTTGAAAAGGGAACGAAGGATGTTCCAGTGTAAAAAGTGTAAATTGCCCAAATGGTGCCATTGGTCTCACTGGGTACCAGAACATGTTGGCGTGACAATAAATATTCTGCCGTTGTCTGTATAATTGCTTACAATGTGTCAAAGCATTCACGCGTGAATGTTACAGAGGTTTTATCCACGCCAGCTGTTCGTGCGAGGGTGTGACCTTGTCATTTTTGCATTACTGAATATAGTGATGATAACGCATTTGTTTACTTGCTCTCTCTCTCCTCTCTCTCTCTCTCTCTCTCTCTCTCTCTCTCTTCTGTTCTCTGCTCTCTCCCTCTCTCTCGTTTTGCCCCCCTCTCTCTTCACTGTCAGTATTATCCTTCAACATGTGTCTGTCGTTGTCTGTCCTCTCCCCCCCCCCCCCCCCTCCCCCCCCCCCCTTCCGACCTTCAGAACCACCCTTCTACACCATTATCGTGGTATAATAATTGAATATTAATATACTAATGTCGGCATTAATGAAGATCTCGTTCGCCAAGAGTGCTTCAATTGATTACATTGTTGCTTGTCACTCTTCTTCAAATGTTAACACCAAACAACAATAACAACGACAACAAAACAAGAACAACAACGATTATAAAGGGCAACAAGAATTATGATGGTACTTGTATCTTATTTTATTTTTCGCCACTGTTGATGACATGTTTCAAAGAAGATGATCATAGTTCATTATTATGATCATGATCACGATCATCATCATTGTCATCATCGTCGTCGTCGTCATCATCGTCGTTGTCGTGGTGGTCTCGTGGTCATATCATCATCATCATCATCATCATCATCATCATCATCATCATCATCATCATCATCATCATCATCATCGCCATCACGATCATCATATACATCATCCATCATTTTCCCCGAAGATGGAGTATGGCTGTCTTAATGGCGGGATGAAAAACAAAAATGGTCATACACACAAAACTCCACTGCCTGTATACAGGCAGTGTCCGCAGGAGTATCAACCCGCGTACCCCAAAGAAAGAAAGAAAGAATCAATCATCATCATCATCATATACATCATCATCATCTTCCATCTCGATCTCGATGGTTATACACAATAGATAGTCAATTTATGACGTTCTTTATGGTTAATCATTGTCGATGCTAATTACTTCATGCGATACGCTGACACCCGTATTTGATTGCTGCCCTGTCATAAATAACAACAGCGAACAACGTCAACAACGACAAAACAATGATGCAACGAGCTGTCCATAACTGTTAGAGCGTTCACGCTGTTTGGTTGTTCACGGTTGGCGACTCCCTGCGTGTTTCTGATGTTGCACAACCCACCCCACCCACCACCACACGCACACCCCAACCCTATCCCCACCCACACTCCACCCACACCACTCACACCCACACCCACCCACAGCCCACGCCACACCCCACCCACAACCCCACCCACACCCACACCCACCCACGAGCCCCACCCACACCGCACCCACACCCACACCCCACCCAAACCCAACTCACACCCACACCCCACCCACACCCAACCCACACCCCACCCACACCCCACCCAACCCCATCCACACCCACCCACACCCCACCCACACACCCACACCCCACCCACACCCCACCCACACCCACACCCACACCCACAACCCCACCACACCCACATCCACACCCACACCCCACCCACACCCACATCCACACGCACAGTCCCCCAAACCTTCATTTGCCCTGTCCTCTATTCCTCTCCCTCACTGAGGCCAAGGTCGTCTTTGGGGAAAAAAGGAAAAGAATGAATGGAAAGAAAGAAAGAAAGGAATGACAAAGAAAGAAAAGATGGAAGGAAAGGAAGGGCAGGAGGAAGAAGGAAGGAAGGACGAAGGAAAGAAAGAAAAAAAAAGGAAAAAGAGGAAGGAAAGAAAGAAAGAATGAAAATCTGAAAGAAGTTGAAGCATGATGAGAATATCGGTGATATGCTGCGCGAATGAAAAGGCTACACACACACACACACACACACACACACACACACACACACACACACACACAACACACACACACAACACCACACACACGCACGCAACGCACGCACCACGCACGCACGCACGCACCACACCACACACACACACACACACACACGCACGCACACACGCACCCACACACGCACAACGCACAATCGCACGCACGCACGCACGCACGTACGCGCACACACCACACCACACACACACACACACACACACACAACACACACACACACACACACACACATACACACGACACACACACACACACACATACACACCACACACACACCCACACAACACACCACACCACACCACACACAATACCACACACACACACACACACAAACACACACACACGCACGCACGCACGCACGCACACACATACGCACGCACGCACGCACGCACGCAGCACACCTCACACACACACACACACACACACACACAACCACACACACACACACACACACACACAACACACACACACACACACATCATGCTTAATCCAGCACGATGAGACTTGTGTGGTCCAAGACAGAGAAATTGCCGGAGCCTCACGGTATGTGCGCTTGCAATGGATACAGTGACTTGGATCGGAACAGGCTTACATGGAACTACTCTTCTGCTAGTGTTTTACTTGTGCGGATTGATCGTGTTAGGGTCATCGTTGAAATATTCTATGGCAAAACAAAGGGTGAAAGGGAAGATTGGAGGGGGATAGGGGTGGGGGTGGGGAGGGAAGGGAAGGCAGGGGGTTGCCAGGGAAGAGAATTGAGGGTATCGGGTGGCGGCAACAGAAGATCTTTTTTTTCCGTGCGTCCCCCCCCCCCCCCCCTTTTTGGTTGTGTGATATGTATGTATGTATGTATGTATGATGCATGTATGTATGCATGTATGTAAGATGTATGTATTATGTATGTTGTATGTAATGTATGTAGTATGATGCGTGTTTGTTTTGTTTTGTTTTGTTTTTCTTTTTTACCGTTTGTTTTGTTTTGTTTTGTTTTTCTTTTTTTACCGTTTTTTCTCTCTCTCTTTTATTGCAAGGCCGAGATGGGGAGAGAGGACAGGGGATGGGATGAGGGGGAGGAGGGGAAGGGGTTGTGACCAAAACAAGCAAACAAACAAACAACAAACAAAAACAAAATCAGATCGTTTGCGCTGGTACATCTTTCTTCTTCTTTTTTTTTCTTTCTTGATTATATACCTTCTTTTGTTTGTTTTTTGTTTGTTTCCTCTTTCTTCCTTTCACCGAATCCTCATTCTAGGTCAAGACAACTACTGCACGCTTAGCAGGAAATGGTGACGGTAGACGTATGGAAGGGTGGAAGGGGGGGGGGGGGGATGGGGGTGAAGGGGGGGGGGGGGGAAGCGGAACCAAGCGTGAAGAATAAGGTCGGGCCACAGGAGGCGACCTGCCTGGCCTTGGACACTTTGTTATAAAAGTGGTCCCACTATCTGCGTGCATCGCTGAATCAATTAATATGCTCTGAAGGTGGTAGTTGCGGGGGGGGGGGGGGGGGGGGTGGGGGGAGGGAGAGGGCGGAGGGAGGGTGAGGAGGGGGGGGGAGGAAGGCTGGAGGAGGTGGGAGGGGGGGGGGACTAGATGTTGCGAATGCTGTCGAGAACGGCACGTTTCATTTTCAAACCCTGTCGCCGTTGCTTCCGCTGTGCAAGCTTCGTGTGTGGAGAAAGTGTCAGTGTATGTGAGTAATCATGTTGAAATGTGTGTTAACGTGTTAGGTAGTGTGCTGAATTCCACCCTCTACTTTTTTTTTTCCTTGTCGACTCTTACAACTGAATCTCTTAATGTAGTAGACATTCCACCCTTGAACTGTATAGTTAACATCTGGAGATGGCAGCGTACCAGGAGGGTTGTGGTTTGAATCTCTCCAGAGCCTTGTGTGTGTATGTGTGTGTGTGTGTGTGTGGTGTGTGTGTGTGTGTGTGTGTGTGTGTGTGTGTGTGTGTGTGTGTGTGTGTGTGGTGTGTGTGTGTGTGTGTGTGTGTGTGTGGTGTGTGTGTTGTGTGTGTGTGTGTGAGAGAGAGAGAGAGAGAGAGAGAGAGAGAGAGAGAGAGAGAGAGAGAGAGAGAGAGAGAGGAGAGAGAGAGAGAGAGAGAGAGCGAGCGATTTCGGCTCAGGCCGGCCCATACTCAGAATTTAGTTTGCTTTGGGTTCAAATGGAAGGACTGGAACCATACAGTCGCGTGTCATTCACTGAATGCGTGCTTTTGTGAGAGTGTTGCTGACATTTTCTGACCAACACTGCAGGTGTCTGTATCTCTCGGGCCTGGCTGACTCCGGATAAAATATATGAAAGGAAACGAAGAGGACAATCGTGTCATATTGTCTCAGACCAAAACGGAACTTGATGGGATCATCTTCATCAACTTCATCCTCGTCGATCAGCATGTAAAACAAGTCTCACATTCTGTGGAACTTCAGGCTTCGCTGTCATGGTGACCTCTACGTTTCATCTCCACGCCTCTGGAACGAGGGGTGCGGGAATAATGCCACTGAGGAAGGGCCCTGAAAGATGAGGCCACAAAGTCGCTGAATGGATGGAATGTTTTCTGTGGCTCTAGTCGACACCGTGCAGTTGTGTGATGTCTTATAATTACATCATTGTGTGGTACATGAACGGAGTTGTGTGATCTTCTGTAGCTGCATTATTGCATTATTGTGTGACAGTGATTTGATCAACACTTGAATCTCTAAGTGTGTGCAAGCTTACTTTCCACCGATTGTCTGTTTCGTTGTTTGTAAATTTATTTGTCCATCTATCTATCTGCCTATCTGTCTACCCATCTATCTATCTATCTATCTATCTATCGATCTATCTGTCTGTCTGTCTATCTATCTATCTATCTATCTATCTATCTATCTATCTATCGATCGATCGATCGATCTGTCTATCTATCTATCTATCTATCTATCTGTCTGTCTGTCTGTCTATTATCTATCTATCTATCTATCTATCTATCTATCTATCTATCTATCTATCTATCTATCTATCTATCTATCTATCGATCGATCGATCGATCGATCGATCGATCGATCGATCGATCGATCGATCGTTTCTATCTATCTATCTTATCTATCTAATCTATCTATCTATCTATCTATCTATCTATCTATCTATCTACTATCTATCTATCTAACTGTCCATCCATCTATTCACCTATCTATCTGTCCTTCTATCTATCTATCTATCTATCTATCTATCTATCTATATCTATCTATCTATCTATCTATCTATTTGTTCCCTTTATCTATCTATCTATCTGTTGCATGTTTTTCGCTTCTAATTTGATTCTTTAACCCTTAGACATACTTTTTTTTAAATTATCATCTTTATATATAATTTATCCCACTCCCTCTATATTCTTTGATACTAAAAAATCCACTAGATATATATATATATATAAAATGATTAAAAGCAAATCTTAAAACCGGGACAACAAATTTGTTTCGAGGTCTTTCCTCTCTTCAGATCCCGTGCCAATCCCCTGCTACTGACCTCAATCGTATATAATTATGTGTTTTGGATTTTGAACTGTAATCCAGTTGGGTTGGGGTGCACGTGTTGTGCAAGGGGGGCCCTGTTAAGGTTGTAAGGCTTTCTTTCTTTATTGAGTATTATATATATATATATATATATATATATATATATAATATAATATATTATATATATATATTATATTTCAGAAAACCCTGCTATAACTCTGACTCCGCACCTAGCAGTAGAAGGGGCAAGGATAGTTCCATGTAGGAATATGATGATAATAAATAAAGAAATCCACATGCCCGTGCCTGTTTTCTTCCACTTTATTTTTTTCTCTTGAAGTTGGCCAGTGCACTTAATCAAGCTAAGAACATGTACTCGGCTGTGTTTTGATTTGCCCCATCTTACTGCCTTTAGCCAGTAACATGTTTTGACAGAGCTGACCTGTGCACAGGGATTCCCGATGAAGGCTGAAAAGCCGAAAATTTGAGAAAAAAATAAAGTGGAAGAAAACAGGCACGGGCATGTGGATTTCTTTCTTTATTATATATATATATATAATATATATATATATATATATATATATATATATATATATATATATATATATATATATATTGTGCCTTCTTCGTAATTCATTCATATTTCATTCATATTTCCCTCTATTGAGAGATTTATTATTCAATTATCCGTCTGGTCAAACAAATAAACCGCTCAGTCTATGTATATATTTTTTTCTCTGCGCAGATTAACTTCAAAGTACAGACCCCAGTCGCCATGTTGAGGATTGTGCAAAGAGGCAGGTACCAGCTTTGCTCTCCCTCCTTTCAAGCTCTCTGCCAAACGCAGATCTACAAATCAACAGACCTGACAGAAGAAACTTCAAAGATTTCAACCAATCCGAAATCGACTTCCATAAGAGAAGCCATCCACACCATCTCCTTTCCACCACCTCGTCAGACATTGACCAATCAAATACTAACTGTTGTCAACATGCAAATGGCGGCGCGAAGTTCCACAATCTCGTCTGATGTCCACGGATCGGTGAGAGCGGCGACGGAAGACAAGCTGCAGGACGGAAGTCCACGCCCAAACTTTGATTTGACTTTTGACGACTTTAAGACAGCGTTCAGCAATAAATCCAAATGGGAGCTGATGCGAGCACTCGCCATCCTCTGGATCTGCTCCTTCGACTTCATTGCCAATCATTCTTTGAAGGTAAGTTCGTCTTGAAACCACCGGGCCTCCTCCCCTCCCTCCCCTCCCCCTCCACCACCTCGCTTTCCCGAGTGCCTATCCTAAATTCAGAGGTCGCTGTAAGCAGTTTAACAAAAAAAAATGTAATGTCAGCTTAGCAAAAAATTGCATGAAGTGGTATGTACATTGGGACCTTAAAAGTCAGAAATCAGACATGGAAAAATGCTACAAATAACAAGACAAACTAATATGTGTAATGCTATATTGTTTGTATATCAGTCTTTTCTTTCTCAATTTGAAATAAAAACAACCAATACTCGTGCTAATGGCAAGTTTTCAATTGACAAGTAAGCAAAAAAAAAAAACCCAAAAAAACAACAACCCCAAACAACTGCAACAACAACAACAACTGCGAACAAAAACAAACAAACCCCCCACAACCAAAACAACAACACAACAACAACAAAACAAAACCAAATAAAGAAACAAAAGCCAGTCGACCGTCAACACCCTCTCTACAATGTCATTCAGGATTGTCATAAAGTTTTGACGTACTAATATCGGTGACTGCAGATTAGACCACATCTACTCACTTTTATTACAGAAATCAGATTTAGTCATGCATCGTAGCATCGTCCATTTGATGACGTGCGTGTGTG
>CM031621.1:48554155-48561655 GCA_018398815.1 Conus ventricosus | reverse complement strand
GGGGGACATTTAAATTCTGACTTAGCAAATATATTTCCTTGTTGTTGTGGGTGGTTTTGGGTGTTGTTTTTGTGAGAGAGAGAGGAAGGAGAGAGAAGAGAGAGAGAGAGGAAAAGAGAGAGAGAGAGAGAGAGAGAGAAGGAAAAGTCAGGCAATGGAGGGGGAAGGGGAAGGGGAGGGGGAGCGGGCCCATTTCTTTTTTGGCAACAAATGGCATAAAACAAAAAGATGCCTTCATCCCAGGACATGCCCATTGCGAACCAACAGCTGGACATCGATCCCCGTGGGGGCACGTGTCTTTGGGCCCGATCATGGAAAGGGGGACCACATCTCATGCATTAGGGACCCTTTTTACCCCCCCCCCCCCCCCCCCCCCCCCCCCCCCCCCCCCCCCCGTACTGATACTATTTTGTAATTTCCGAAGCTATACAAAAATACCCCAATTTTCAGTAAATAATTCTTTATTTTCCCTTTTTTGGGTTTTTTTATTCATGAATGATGAAGAATGGATGAAAGAATAAAAATTGGTTTATTGTGGTAAACTATGGGGGCTGACATACATAGAGATTAGAAATGAACATACCTATACTTACAAAGAAAGTAATCGGGGTGTGGGTTCCAGATCACGGGGTTGCTGACCAAGAACACAATCAGCACTGTCAACTGGATTTTCCCCATGTTTGTCAAAAGTTAAAAGGGCAACAGCACTTTTGGCCCCCGTAAGGACTCCCCCCAGAAGAGACCTGGCCAAATGATATTTGTGCTGTTGAGCAGTAAGTAGTAGTGTTTGATGTCACACGCAGGAAACCATACATCTACTTAGCCTTGCTGATGACAACAGCTATACCTACACGTAGCTGAAGTCTGACTGGGTGAATACTTCCTCCTCTCACATGCTTGAGACGGTCGATACACTACGCATCTTGAAGATCAGCCCCAGTCTCCTCCCCTTCCCTCCCTTACAGCTGTGAATCCATTAAAAAGTTACTGACGCGTGACTTCATTGCGTTTGCTGCCGCTATTGTGTAAAGTGAGACGACTATCGCTGTTGCAGCTATGGCGAATCACAACTATCCAACATGGCTTATAATGGTGCCGCCGCTGCCTCTGTATGTGGTGTCACGGCTTTACTTCGTGGTTCATACTTGGATTCAGACTGCAAAGTATGTGATTACCAGAGGCAGTCTCACACACGCAAGAATTCGCCAGAGGCTTGCGTTTACTTGTGGCGAGAGAAGAGCGAGACACGAGCAAGTAAGGGGCGTCAGTGTGGCTTCATCTTCTGACCTCTGGAGGTGTTAGCATTCTGATCGCTTCAAACACCAATCAGAAGACGTGTTTTACTGTCCGTGCACCAACAGACGAAGTGACTGTTGTGGAGCCATTCACTCTCGCATGCGAGAGAACGCAAAGATATGCAAGCGACCTCTCACCACTATCTTACCCTCGCTCATCGCACGAGTGTGTTATGTGAGACGCTACCATTCACCGAACTCGCAAGAGTTTTTTTCTCGTCTCTATGAAACAGGTCTCAGGAATTTGACTGTCCACGTGCGCTTGCGTGCTCACGTCTGTGCGTAGGGATGGACTGACCGGGTGGGTGGGATGGTGGGGTGATGAGGGGTGTGAAAGTGAGGTGACCGGGTGGGTGGGAATGGTGGGGTATGAGGGATGTGGAAAGTGAGGTGACCGGGTGGGTGGGGTGATGAGGGGTGTGGAAAGTGAGGTGACCGGGTGGATGAGATGGTGGGTGATGAGGGGGTGGAAAGTGAGGTGACCGGGTGGGTGGGATGGTGGGGTGATGAGGGGTGTGGAAAGTGAGGTGACCGGTGGGTGGGATGGTGGGGTGATGAGGGTGTGGAAAGTGAGGTGACCGGGTGGATGGGGTGGTGGGTGATGATGGGGTGTGGAAAGTGAGGTGAAGATGAGGTATGGGTATTCAGCGGTCTGTGGTTAAAAAACAAACAAACAAAAAAACAAAAACAAAAAAAACAAACAAAAAAACGAAAAGAAAAACCCACGAGAAGACGGTTGACATTGATAATACCTTTGCAGCCGTCCCTTCAGTGACATTGTTGAGTCATAGGTCAAGGACAAAGCACGGAACGAAAACGGAAGGAGTTTATAACGACAACAATGCTTCCAACTTTTAGTGTCAACTCTGGTCAATACTGATTTGATGTTTAGCTCTGGTGAAAGCATAAAAAATAAACATTGAAAATTCAAGATCAGGGTCAAAAGTCAAGTCAGGGGTCAAGAGTCAAAGTCGAAACATGATAGAACAGAATATAAAATCCAATGCATATAGGCTTTGGGTCTTGCATCCGATTTTCGCCTGTGCAATAATCATCACAGTTAGAACTTGTCATATTGAAGGTCAAGGTCAGAAGTCAAAGACTACGATTACAACATGGCATGATAGAACGCGTGGGAATGACATCTAATCTTTGTATCGTTCAGCGTTATGATTGGTTGTGTTAGAGCAGTAGAGGTCAAGGTCAGAGCAAAAGAACTTGGTCACAGTATAAAGCTATTCAAATAACTCAAAGATGCCTTGGTCTGTTGTTACCACCATCCCACTCCCCACTCCACCCCGGTCTCTCTCCAACGTGACAAACTCTACTCAACAGTTCATTTTGTGGGTTCTGTAGACATCACTTTCACCAACCTTTTCCCTCTTTTGTCCCAACACGATGAACGGGTTCCTGGCACGGAAGTCTATACCTTATGGTCCACTGGTCGAGATTCTGCCGTTACCTGTCCCGGCGCGCCCAGGAAAATCGAGCCGTGTCCATGGCGCTCGCAGAGAGCGCTCCTTGCTCAGTCTGAGCTCCGCCACAGATTCCGGCTGGGAGCTGCCTGAAGGAGTCTTCAGGGATCGGCATGAGGATAAATGGACTGGTTGATTTCAGTGGGCCACGGAACAAAACGTAGAATAGGGAAAAAAAAATAATCAACCAACCATCAGCAGATGATTTTTCTTTTTTTTTGTTTTGTTTTGGTCTCATCTGTAAATTATCTGCGGCATAACTCCCACATTGCCTTTTTTAGTTTCCTCCTAAACAGCAACAGCAAGTTGTCCTGTAGGAGCACAAGGCTCTCAGTCAACAGGGAGAAATCAATACCTGGTCGATATGGAACAACCCCACCAGAGGAGACACAGCACTGCCTTTGAGTCATTTCAGTGGAGCTCTTCGGTGCCTGTTCTGATCCAGCATGCACAGGACACCATCCATACATTAAGCCTCTACTGACTGTAATAATTGCAGAACTAGCTTGAGGCAGGCATTCTCTTCCCAGAAGATCATGTCCGTCAAGCGATGATCTCGATGAGCTTGCCAGTACAGACGTCTTTGTCACAGAATCACCATGGGCATGGGTATGGCAAGAAATCCGAGGTCACTCACAAGAGACAGTGCATGAAGAGTGCTGAACCCGAGACTTGAAATATGATCTGACGACACTAGTGATGACGATGATAAAGATGATGTTTTTAGATGATGCTGTATCATTTCACCTTCACCTTCTCCCTCAGCTCTGGGGGCATCACCGGGCACCACACTGAAGAACAGTTGACAAGGTTCCTCCAGCTCTGTCTGTTGTGCCAGGGCCTGGGCCTCTGCCAGTGTTTCCCCTGTCCACCCAGCAATGTCGTCAGCCCATCATCTGTCCTGTCTTCCCCTTCATCTTCCTCCTTCAACAGTTCCCTGGAGAATCGTTCTAGCAAGGCCACTGGACCTTGTGACATCACCAAACTGATGTAGAAGAAAAGGAAGCTACGTTGTATAATTTACTTCCACACTGGCCGCCGTGGCGAAGTGTCTAGCGTCACGGACTCCTGGCTGGGAGGTCGTGGGTTTGATTCCCATCAGTCATGTGGGGATTTTTCTGCCCTGACTGGCTCCTACCCAGAGCTGAGTTTGCTATGGACTCAGTTGGGAAGACTGGAACCACACAGTCGAGTTTCATCCACTTAATGAATGAGTCTCTGAGAGTGTTGTTCAAATTTCCTGACCAACACTGCAGATGTCTGCATCTCTTGTGCCTCGTTGATGGCAGGATATATAATGAAAGGAGTACAGTCCTGTCTTGCAGTCTCAGACCGGAATGGAAATCTGTAGCATCATCTTCATCATCCTGATCGATCAGCACAACAAAGTCTCAAATTCTGTGGCCCTTCATGCCCTGCTCTCATGGTGACCTCAGTTTTGATGTCCTCTCCATGTCTGTGGCCTTGGTTTGATTCCATTGGGGTCACCGATATCGGCGAGTCCAAGGCGGCTGTTGTTGGACAGACATGGTGGTGCTCTGCGACTAAGCAATTATTGTCGTCAGTAGGAGGTTTATATGTGGTGTCCTGCGTATGTTGGTTCAGAACAGGGTCCACTGAACACCAGCGATGCGACTCAGCAGCAGTGCAGTGTCTCCTCCGATGGGTTGCCTCTTGATGACTTGACACCCGACTGCTCCCTGTGGATTGCCGTGTCGGGGATGCAGCGGACTAACTGGGGCTGATGGCTGTGGACGGGGTGTCGGAATGAAGATGGTGTAGCTGGGCTGTGGACGGGGTGTCGGATGAGTGGTTGTAGCTGTGGCTGTGAGGGATTGTCGGAATGAGTGGTGTAGGTTGCACTGCCACAGAGGTGGCACAAAGATTGGGACAGCAAAAACAGAAAAAAAATTACTTCCCCACAAAACAACAAAGACAAAGCCTGGAGCCTAACAGCCCAAACTGACGGGCAACGGTCTTAGAATTCAACCTGTAGAGCTGAATGATTGTGGGAGTTGTCTCCTATGAATGAAAACTTATTATTTATATCCTAGAGTTGTCAAATTTCATTAAAAATGTCAATTTTACTGTTTTTATTAGGCAAAGTTGCATGAACTGATTGGTGTATTCTCATTTTCCTCCTTGGGTGGACACCTTCGACTCGGCAAAATTTACTTCACACTAATTGGGGAGGGGGGGGGGGGGGGGGGGGGGGGGGGGGCGCACAACAAAAATATGTATATAATGCAGATGTTGTGTGTGTGTGTGTGTGTTGTGTGTGTGTTCACGAAAATGTGTGTTTAAGTTTGTGCATGTGTGTGTGTGTGTGTGTGTGTGTGTGTGTGTGTGGTGTGTGTGTGTGGTGTGTGTGTGTGTGTGTGTGATTTATGTATGTGTGCACATGAGCGTGCATCCACAATCATGCATGCGAGAGAGAGAGAGAGAGAGAGAGAGAGAGAGAGAGAGAGAGAGATTGATTTGATGCATAGTTTTTTTTTTATATTAATCTATGCTACAGCCAACTGTTTGACATCATTATATTGCTGATCATGTCCAGTATTTTAACCTAAGATTTCTTATACACAGTACTTGATTCCAAGTCATAATCCTACTCTATGACTAAATCTTGATGAAACATGATAATTTGGAATTTAACATTTTCAGATATCCTGGGTCCATATGTACACTGGGGTCTGCATACTGAATGTGTGTGAGAACAAGTATGCATGAATACATGTGAAGAAAGAAAGATGTAAGAGACCTGTGGTATATATGTATGTAGTGAAGGTGCACTTTCCTGGTTTTGCTCCAGCCCTGATATGGCCCTTTGCGGTCGGCTGGGCTATAAGCAACATTATCTTATCTGGTTTTGCTCTTGCAGTCAGAGGACAAAACCTGCTTTTTACAATCTACTCACAAAATGATGAACATACTTAGGTATGAATAAAAATCCTGGTCTCTGAAATGTAAACAAACAAACAAACAAAAAAGATTCAGTGTGACAGCTGTTATCTCATAAACTCATGTTTCCCTGATGTTCAGTATGTATTCATCTCAACAGCATTCAGCTAGCGCTACAAATGAGACTGCACATATTACTAAAAAAACACAACCCAAAATACCAAATACCCTCACAAAACAGAAAACAAGCCAATGATCTCCTCACAAAATACAAATAATCACACAAAACAAAGTGCCACCTAACTCTTTTCACATGCACAAACAAACCAGTGAAATTCAACAAGCCTTGTTGAGATGCTTGAACAACAGAAATAAAAAATGCACAAAGATATACGTCCCTGATCAATAGTGAGCATGAGAAATGATAAATTGTATCACACTATAATAATAATATATATGACTGTTACATTCACATTCTTTGCTGTGCGCCTGTTTGAAGCTCAGATCAAATGCACATGACATTTACACGCTGTTCTGCGTGCTGGTTTTCTGGCTCAGGAAATATCAGTACAGAGAAAGAGAGGTCTTCTTTCAGCACCATCATCAATTCACCGTACGTCCCATCATTCACGCCCAGAAAAACACAAGTTTCACAATTTCATGCACAGTGATCAAGTTTTATTCAGGAAAATTTAAGACATGACTGAGCAATGAAAATCAGTTACCAACATGTTATCAACAGTAAAGTTGATATCGATGTACCTTTTTGTCAGTCGTCTGGAAAAAAACAAGGGTGGTGGGTGGTGGGGGTGGGGAGAATCTTAGGAATGGCGTCGTCTACATGTGGACAACAAAAAAGTTATTACAAACCATGGGAGGCTGTTCTGCTGAGCACTTTTCAGAAGATAATACTGGGTTTCATCCAGCTGTCAACCACTATCATTCATAACAACATCACGATGTGTACTGCTCGATGTAACTGAAGGGCCCTTTGTGTCTGTGCTCACCTACACTGCCCCTCAAGTGGCATGTTTGATAATGCTGCTCTTGTGACCAGCACACACTGGGAATTCAAATTCCAGAGTACGGATAGCAAATGCTTCTGTAAAACAATGATCAATAATGGAAAAAATCTCATAGCTATACTGCTGTTCACAAAAGTTAACGTTTTTCATTTAAGTAACAAGAACACAAAACCCCCAACCAAACTTTTCAACAATTCAAAAAAAGATCACCAGATATACGAGGACCATAATCACAATTATTCCATTTATGTTTATCCGATAAATATTTGTGTTTCTGTGCCAGTTTGTTTTTTAATTCCTGCATAACAATTTAGAAGATAGAAACACACTGTAAAGCAGGAAAAATACAATGGACTTTAAGATTTTCTTTTCTTTTTAAAGTGATATTGTTATCAGTCTGTGTAGTAACTGTCCTTTAATAGCCAGGACATGAATATCCGGCTATTGACAATTTTCAGCCTGGTTGCAGTTGATCTCTCCCGGCTGCTGACCACCCTGGTGGAACAGTTCAGAAATTCTAGAACATGCTCTCCTTTCAGTGGAGGATTTCCTCCTGAGCCACGCAGGACAGAGACATCTCCGGCATCGTAAGTCTTTGGACATAACGCTTCCAGAATAACGCAGCACTGAATGTACATTGTAAGGCAAGGAAGACAAACATCAGGGAGAGAAGGCAGCATGATTTCTGGTTTGTCTTGACATCTACCGCCAACATCTCCACCCCTCGTGGAGTTGTCTAAAAAATTCCTTTAAAAAAAAAAAAAAAAGCCAAAACCATACACCCAGCTTCACTGACAGTTGACA
>CM031621.1:48524155-48549155 GCA_018398815.1 Conus ventricosus | reverse complement strand
CTGGGATTAACATTTACATCAACCGGATGCCTACTCTCACTTATACTTTGGCAGAATGATCTGGGATTAACATTTACATCAACCGGATGCCAACTATCTACCTGTTATCATTTAAGTCGACCGAGATATCAACCTCATTCAGCAAGAGGACAATATACTGAGGTATATAGTGATGCTCAATTTTAGCGTTCCTTGTTTCGGAATTGCATTAGATGCTCAAATAATTTTTTCTTTTATCACTAGCTCTGGCCTTGTCTTGATGTTAGCGAGGCGGCACACTCTGACAAACTTGATTTCCCTCTCTCTAAGAAACCATCTAGAAATCATGACAGTTTGGTGTTATTTCTCTACTTTGACAGGTTGTCGATTTCTCTATACTGACAAGTTGGTGTTGATTTCTCTACACTGATAAGTTTGTGTGATTTCTCTTCCTCACTCATATGGTCCTTTGTAAAACGTAATATTAAAGTCTTCTGGTCCTTTGTAAAACGTAATATTAAAGTCTTCTGGTCCTTTGTAAAACATAAGATTAAAGTCTTCCCTTTCAACATTCATAGTACAAGGTTTTACCTCAAAACCTCTTTTTCTAATAACTATACATGCACAACAGCGCTGCAAATCAGTGTCACTGCTCCTCACACACTGTCTCTGATTCTCCCAATGTGCTATCAATGTGTCTTCCTTTCACAAAACCAACACCTTGGTTGTTGCCTCTTTCCAACATTTCTATTCAGCTCCTTATCAAAACCAGATTAAACTATCTACTAAGCCAGCAGGTGTGGAAAAAGTTTCTTTTATACTGGAAACCGTCTCTAGGCAAGAGCACAACACGAACGACAGAACTATTTACTGAAGTCATGCGGATATCTAACACCACTCCTAAAACGACAGAACTATTTACTGAAGTCATGCCGACATCTAACACCACTCCTAAAACGACAGAACTATTTACTGAAGTCATGCGGATATCTAACACCACTCCTAAAACGACAGAACTATTTACTGAAGTCATGCCGACATCTAACACCACTCCTAAAACGACAGAACTATTTACTGAAGTCATGCCGACATCTAACACCACTCCTAGTCTAACTTGCATTTCATGAAGGATCTGTATACAGTAGACATACCTATAGGATTTTTTTTTTAACTGGTAAAGGACTCTTCCCATACACATAAGGCATTGTCTGTTCACAACATATCAAGGTGATGACTGACTACCATGAAAGAAAAACACACTGATTTTCATATTGACAGCTTTGTGAACATTATGAATTATTCAGTGAAACCTTCCTATTACGACTACAAAAAAAAGAAAAAAGAATCATCTCAGTCAGGTTATTTTAACAGAGGTCTGGAGTTTATGACTGCCTGCCTCCAATCAGACCTGTTCAGTCTCGGTTCAAATCTAGTACACCTAACCCTTCTTTTGTGCACAAAACAACAAATACACAGAGTGTTTCGAAGCAATTTCCTCGTTGTGTGAAACTTTAAGTAAGTGAATTTTGAATGATTTAGCTTTTTTTTTTTGTATTTGTTTTTTCCCCTCTGATATCATAAGCCAGTGAAATAAGATTACAGTGAGGACAGTTTTAAATTAAAACGTAACGGACAATCTAAGCAAGCAACTCTAAAAGTATAAATTTAAAGCCATATAATTTTAAACAGTTTAAAAGAAAAATCGACAAGGACACGGTCATGTTTCATTTGCATTTTATCACAAATGTGATAGTACAACCTGTCTGAATAACAAGCGTTCACGAAATGATGAAATTGTGTGTTTGCCTATATCTATTGACAAACCATGCACCATTAGTTAATCCAAACAAAATGAAAATCTAATATGTCATAGGAAAAATCATATTTCTGTACCGTGTGCCTTATTTACATGCCAATCTACAGTTATGACAGTTTGAACAAAGCAGCCCTGATCTTTCGACTGTACAACCAAAATGTGGCAGGCTGAGAAGGTTACACGTGCCAGGACTGAAAGTTAATACAGAGAAGTCATCACTCGGAGATGGTATTGTTGTATCAATGTCTATGTATATTGTTATATCAAATTTTGAACAATTTCCTGGCCATGCTCTCTCGACTCTGCCATCTGACTGAAATCGATTCTTATTCTATTCTATATTTTGTACAACAATCTTCTGCAGGGAAGGCATGAAAGGGCCACAGGGGGAATTAACTCTTGAAAGGCATTTACTTTTGGAGATTGATTTCCAGCCACTTTGTAATGGTATTTTTGCTGCATTTTCAGTTGTTCCTCAGTGTATACCATGTCAGACTCTAATGCCCGCCACACCTTCCTCTCTAGCGCCAAGGTTCTCGGGGTTACCTTGCGCACAGGCCTCGCTGAATGAGGTACAGGAAGCGGCCACCGGCTTCTTCCGGTGGTGGAAGTAGGGAGGGCATCACGTGACTGTCTTATGACTGCATTTGCCACAAAAAATGTCGGCCTGGCAGAGCTGACTAACTGCCGTTGAATGCCATGGTCTGACATGGTAAGTATACTAGCCAAACAGCGAGTATAATAAATACTCCCCATTTTTCTTCGCATGACCTCCAATGTCAAGCGAGCGGAGTTTACATCACACAGGCCTCGATTCCAGCTGCAACACAATTCTACACGTTTACTTCACGGACTGCTTGGAGATGGTCTGAAAGCTGCCAGTCAAGAGGCAGCCTGATTTTGCTGGCAATGTTTTCTCTTGAGTGGGGAGACGGGTTGACAAATGTGTGGAGGAAGAGGAGATGGGAGAGAGAAGGGGGAGGACAGGAGGTATTCCATGACTAACAATCAACAAACTACTGTAAGATTCACATCATGAGATGACTGTCATTAAAAAAAAAAAAAAAAATTCTCCACACTGAACAGCAGATCAAGAATGTCAGGGAAAAAAAAAAGAGTTGTGAAGGAGTAAAAAAGTATCCCCCCCCCCCCCCTCCCCATACAACCAGAGACATGTAAGATCAGTAGAGCAAAATCTCCTATAAAGCGAAACATGTACAGTGCAGCTAAATGATGAAAAGTAGTGTCTGTACACTCCTCCAAACATGGTAACAACAGCAATCTTTGTACAGTGCCTTCAGCCTGGGACAGCATGCCCATACTTGAGCCCAAGTGTGGCGAAATACACACAGGCGTGTGTGTTCCTGCATATACAGCATCAAAAGCTTCATGCATGTATATAAGTATTCACGTACACATTTTCTCTCCCTCACACACACACACACACACGTTCACCATCTCTAAACCATCACACACTAAACCAGTATCATGATCACAGACGCTAGCCTCAGCACTCAAAGAAACAATTCCATAGAAACAAAATAAAAATTACACACAAATCAGACTTTACTAGCAATGTACCAGCAATGTAATTTTCACTTTATTAACAAAAAATTCTCTCTCATTCTTGTACACACAACCCTACGCTCACATGCACTGACACGACCAGCATGTGCATAGACAAACATACATACAACCTCATTCACTCTGTGTATGGACATACACAGGCATACATGCATACAGACCTCTACCCCCCCCCCCCCCCCCCCCACCTCCTCCCAAATGACCCACACACATACAGTGATGCCATGGTTCAGTCAAAATAGTCAGGCAATAACTGACAATCTTTAGTTTTCAGGAAGAAAAAAATGGAATGCACTCAGAAAAAAAAGGTAGTATAACCTTTGTATCAGAAAAACAACAACACTTTCCCGTTTCGTTTTCTGGAAATGTATTGACCTTATTTGCTGCTGTCAGTCTATTACAAATAAGATAGATTATAGTGTAACTCTTCTCCCAGGTCTAGCCTGTCTCGCTGACGGCTGGTCACATGTTCATACAGTGTAACTCTTCTCCCAGGTCTAGCCTGTCTCACCGTTGGTTGGTCACATGTTTATACTGTGTAACTCTTCTCCCAGGTCTAGCCTGTCTCGCTGACGGTTGGTCACATGTTTGTATAGCGTAACTCTTCTCCCAGGTCTAGCCTGTCTCGCCGACGGCTGGTCACATGTTTATATAGTGTAACTCTTCTCCCAGGTCTAGCCTGTCTCGCTGACGGCTGGTTACATGTTTATAGCCCAGCTGACTGTGAAGTCAGACCAGGCCTGCACCGAGTAACTGGCAATGCGTTACTCGCCACCTTTCTCAGTGAGCTGAACTTTTTCTCCACAGCATTTCACGGCACTGTCAGGTGGTCACTATCCTCCTCATAAACGTCAATACACACACTTAACCCTCTCCCGCCCCCCCCCTCCTCCCCCCCCCCCATTTTATTTTGTTTTATTTCATGTCTGTGACCATAACCCCCTCCCCTCCTTCCTCTCCTCCCTCACCCCTTTCCTTTCCCCTTGCACCCATCCCTCTCAGACTATGTCTCTGTACCCAGAATACGTCTCCTGCTCTTGAGCACAGACTGCAAAATCGCCGTTCAACTGTTGCCACTGGGAGTACATGTGCCGTCACTTAATAAAACTGGTCGTGTGGAATGAACAATAGCTGCTGCGGACATCTTGGTACATAAATAACACACGAAACACGCAGTCAAACACTCGCAAACAGTTTAGTTACCATGGAAACATACTACTGTTGGAAGATTGGCTCTAACAAAAACAAAAACAGCAGTCATAACAGTCATGATAAGGTGAGCCACGGTGGTAGAGAGCAGCGTCTTGGTATCAACAATGTGGCCGACTACTTCAAACATCAACTGTTCACAACCGGCTCCTCTGGTCGTCTTCAGTTCCCACGCCAGAGTCAGAGCCAGGGCTCACCTTGAGCCGACAGCTGCCTTACAACTTCACCTTCACCAGCAGACATTGGAATGACTGGCTTAGTCACCGAGCGGTAATGGGAGATTGTGTGGCATCAAGTCCGTTTTGGGCTCGACGCAAGGTTCCCACCTAGGTCTCCAAGTATCTGTCCTACAATGAAAGATGGGAGAGTCTGGAAGTTGCCCACCTACCTGACACGGCCATGCTAACTGCTGTTGCTCTGACAGAGAGAGAGAGAGAGAGAGGAGAGAAGAGAGAGAGAGAGAGAGAGAGAGAGATGAGAGACAGACAAGAAAGAAGAGCAAGAGAGAGAGAGAGAGAGAGAGAGAGAGAGAGAGAGAGAGGAGAGGAGGAGAGAGAGAGAGAGAGCGCGAGAGAGAGAGGAGCAACTGTCTAGAATTTCAATGCTTCACCATCCACATCACAGGACTATAGACGACATCCATGATCTCTGGCAAACAGGTTCTCCAGGCAGCCAATGCCTACATGGTGCTCTATGTGAAGCTGATTTTCCAGCTAGACTCTCACAAAAAGCCAGCATTAGAGCTAATGGTTAACTTTTTAAACAGTTTGGATTGGTAATAAGAGCAGTTAGAACAAAAAATACACTTGAATTAACGGAGTGGGAATGTCAATAGATATGTCTCTATCAGTTCAGTTAATGACATACACACTGCAATACACAATCTATATCTCTATCAAGTTCAGTTATTGATGTATAAACTACAATACAAAATCTATGTCTCTATCTAGTTCAGTTCTTGACATATACACTGCAGTGCCAAGTATTTTCTATGGGGCATCAATAGATACATTTCCCTTTTCAATTACCTACATAAACATTAGGATGTAAACTGTTTTCTCTGCAGTGGGATTCATAATCTAACACACGTTCACATTCGATCCTAGACATACAATCAAAATCATCAACAAGACCTAACAATCAAAATCATCAACAAGACCTAACGGCTGGCGCCAAGTTCAGACACGAAACGTTCGTTGTGAAATCTTCCCAGCATCCCTATGCGACGAACACTGAAGACCCAATGGTCAGTGTCCACAGACTTCAGACTGGAAGAAAACACCATCAGTCTCCCAGTCAAAAGGGAGTTGGGAAGAACAAAGAAAAACAGAACAATTATGTGTGCCTTCAGACAAACATTGAAAAACTATGTGTGCCTACCAACAAATATCCAACTTCTTTTTCTGCCTGCAGACAAGTACTTAAAGCAAGGCATCACTTCAAACTCACACCCCTCAGCCCTTCACACACATGAAAACAGACACAGACTCACCCACCCACTCACATACACGATGGACAAAAACATTTTTCAAACCTCATATACCCACCTTTCCCTCCAGCACAACCACCTTCCAACCCCTCATCCCCAAACCACAACTGACATCGTCACTGCTTCCTCCTCCTCTTCAACAGCTGCTGATCAAACAACACAACTCTCTCCATCGTGATCACTTCTGCAGCAAGTGCTGCTCAAACAGACTGTTCTCCCCTTCGTCCTCGCTGGGGCTGTCTTGGTACACCTGGCCCTGCCGCAGGCCAGCTTTGTTGGCCCACTGGCGGGGCTGGGACCCCCGGTAGAAGTAGTCATCGTCGCTGTCGCTGAAGTCGTCGTCGTTGCGGACCTGTCGGAAGCCCAGGCTGTTGTACTGGAGCTGGTTGCCGTTGCGCCGACAGATGACGGCGGTGATGAAGATGATGAGGATCAGTCCCAGCGTGCCTGCGACAGACAGGGCTCATGGTTTGGACCGGCTTAGAACTACAGTGGTTTGTCTTCCCTCCTACCCCATTTGATCATACTAATTTTTTCTTTTAAGAATTTCACACATGTGAAGCCCATGAAATACTATTTTACTACACTAACATTTTCTCAATCTAAGCACATACGCATGCACAAAAACAACATTACAGATGCCTATCATCTTGGGACCGGAAAATCCGAACCAACACATTGAGGGCAGAAAAAGTACCTGAAACATTGACCGAGTCGGTAGGGGAGATAGACGCCAGGTGTCCATGTGAAAATAACCGGTGAAAGTTGAGGAAAAGTTTGAAGAAAACAGATATTGCATGTGCGTGCATGTCTGCCTGTGCAGGTGCGTGCCTGTGCATGTGCATGTGCATCTGTGTGTGTGTGTGGGGTGTGTGTGTGTGTGTGTGTGTGTGTGTGTGTGTGTGAGTGTCTGTGTGTGTGTGCATGAATCGCCTTATCTCCAGGAGACAGAAAGTGAGTGAGTGAGAAAGACGAGAGAGAGAGAGAGAAGAGAGAGAGAGAGAGAGAGAGAGAAGAGAGAGAGAGAATTGTGTGTGTGTGCATTTGTGTGTATGTGTGTGTGTAAGTGTGTGTGTAAGTGTTGTGTGTGTGCGTTGTCTGTGTGTGAGTGTGCATTTTCTGTGCGTGTATGGTCTCTGTGTGTGCCTGTGAAAGTGTATGTATGTGAATGCCTGTGGGAGGGGAAGAGAGGGAGGAAGGACGGAGAGAGAGAGAGATACAGAGAAAGAGTGTGAGAGAGAGTTACAAGAGAGAGGAGAGAGAGAGAGAGAGCAGGTCAGAGGTCAGCGTGACAGGCTGCAGATCGTACCGGCGACGGTGACCACCAGCATTGGAGACATGCCCATGATGGTGTCGTTCCTCTCCACCTCAAACGTCATGAGACTGGCATGCACGCCTTGCAGGACGGTCAACCTCCTGGCACATGAACAGCAGCAACGGGCATGTTACTAATGTTACAACACTGACTTCTTCAGTGGTTCCAGAGAGGATCACAGCAATGAACAGCAGCAACGGGCATAAGATAAGATAAGATAATGTTGCTTATAGCCCAGCCGACTACAAAGGGCCACATCAGGGCTGTCACCGCGTTAAAATCAACTCACAAGTCAGTCATTCACATAATTCTTTAAAATACATCGAAAAACCATCCGGAAGTTTGTTAAAAATCTTTCCACTGTAAAATCTAAGATCCGATGAAAAATGTTAATCTCTTTCAAGAACTCAAAGATCGCGTCAGGTGGGACATTTCTGAACAAGGTTTTCATGGAATCTACTGTAAAATGTTTGTGCCTCACATCGTGCAAGTCCCAACACTCTAAAAGAACATGTTTCATTGTGAGTGGCACATGACATGGAATGTACCACGGAGCTTCTTCACATCTTTAAAAGGTATGAATGGGTAAAATACGAATGGCCGGTGTGCAGCCGGCAAAGAACTGTTTCTTCTTTACGACCACCAGACGTAGATGAGAGGAACTCCTTAAGGTTTGGATGGATCTGAAAGAGTTTGTTATCCGTCTGTGTATTCCAATCCTCCTGCCAGAGGTCTCTCACATAATTGTTAATTTTGGGTTTCAGATCTGAGCAGGGGATATATTATGTTTGACAGCTTCTCTGTTGTGGCATTCTTGGCTAAACGATCAACCATTTGTTCCCTCCGATGCCAACATGACCAGGAATCCAAGCCAGAATAATGTTATAACCATCCACTTTCAACTTGGTCAAAAGTTCAAAAAAGTGTAAAAGTTCTGGGTGCTGAAGGTTGCGGCCAGCTATGGCCTCCAAAGCAACGGGCATGTTACTAAAGTTACAACACTGACTTCTTCAGTGGTTCCAGAGAGGATCACAGCAATGACTCCAGTCTGAACGTCACCTCTCCTCTGAGACTGTTTTCACTTGTGCGGACTTGGTCACACTCATTGTCGAACTCAACATAGTGGTGTAAACTGCACTCACAGTCATCTTACGTACTTTCGTTACTGCCTTTACATTCCTGTTACTACTGGTGGTGCAATCACTGGCAAAAAAAATGTAAAAAAATGTCGGGGGAAAAACCAGACGTCAGTGCCAAAGACAATTTTTCAGGTGTTTTCTTTGTGTTTGTTATCATGGCAAAGCAAGGTAAGGATATCGGCAATGATAACCAAAAAAAAAGATATATACTGTGACTTAGCAAAGGCTAGCCGAAGACTGCAAAAGTGTTTCAGGTGTTTAAATGCAAATTTCAAAAGTTCTGAAATGATTTTCGACTGATGACATCAGAGGAAGCCAGTATCAAAAAACAGGTTGTATTCCTGGATCTAAAATCAGAAGCAGCAATGCTCAAGCACTTTCAAGGCTTGTTGTAGCAAAATATGGCTAGCTGCTGCATCCTGCAGAATGACCATAATCAGAATGGGTAGTACAATGAGCATCAGAATGAACCTTTTTCAAACAAACATCAGACACACTGAACTCACTGACACCACCAATTAAAACCACATCTCCCACTCCCAGCCTACTTCTGGTCCACATAAGCTAAAGAAAAACTGTCTCTTCACATATACTACCCTGATCTACCTGCCACCCCCTCCCATGTACCATCCCCCTCTCACACACATACACTACTTCACACACCACTTTCTTCCACTCCACGTCCACCCACTGCAAAATTCCAAACTGATGAAGAGTGTCCTCACTTTCTTGGCATCTCGGAAACCATGTCCTGTGACCTTGATGCTGTAGTGACCGGGGGCACGTAGAAGGTGTAGTGGCCTTGATGGTCCACGGAAGCAGCCAGGCCCGTGTTTTCCAAGGTAACCTTGACCCCCTCGACACCTGACTGGGTCTTCTTGCTGACCACCTGCCCGTACAGGCCTCGTCGACCCTGGCAGGATAGTTCCATTCATTACTTTGTCTTTTATTCAACCTTTGTTCACTGTTGGTAACACCGGTCTATCCACACACACACACACTCATGCACACACACAAGACACACACCATACTCACTTACACACAAACATATATCTACACACCACACATAACAAAACACCACACATACATATCACACACACACACACACACACACACACACACAACCCTCCCGTCCACGGTACACAGCACCTAAGCAGTTTGTTTCCCTTGCAGCTGACAAAAACTGTTGGTGATTATCCTCAAGTAGATGACATCTACACTCAACACAGTGCCAGGCAAGGGATCACACTTGGTCACACACATGCTGTCATCACCGTGAACCCAGTTCAGTTCACAGACTGTGCAAACACTCAACATTTCTCCCAATGTGACAGCTGTGTCTACACATGCACAACAACTGTGCAAACACTCAACATTTCTCCCAATGTGAGGGCTGTGTCTACACATGCACAACAACTGTGCAAACACTCAACATTTCTCCCAATGTGACAGCTGTGTCTACACATGGCACAACAACTGTGCAAACACTCAACATTTCTCCCAATGTGACAGCTGTGTCTACACATGACACAACAACTGTGCAAACACTCAACATTTCTCCCAATGTGACAGCTGTGTCTACACATGACACAACAACTGTGCAAACACTCAACATTTCTCCCAATGTGACAGCTGTGTCTACACATGGCACAACAACTGTGCAAACACTCAACATTTCTCCCAATGTGACAGCTGTGTCTACACATGACACAACAACTGTGCAAACACTCAACATTTCTCCCAATGTGACAGCTGTGTCTACACATGACACAACAACTGTGCAAACACTCAACATTTCTCCCAATGTGACAGCTGTGTCTACACAATGGCACAACAACTGTGCAAACACTCAACATTTCTCCCATGTGACGGCTGTGTCTACACATGGCACAACAACTGTGCAAACACTCAACATTTCTCCCAATGTGACGGCTGTGTCTACACATGGCACAACAACTGTGCAAACACTCAACATTTCTCCCAATGTGACAGCTGTGTCTACACATGGCACAACAACTGTGCAAACACTCAACATTTCTCCCAGTGTGACGGCTGTGTCTACAAATGGCACAACAACTGTGCAAACACTCAACATTTCTCCCAGTTGACGGCTGTGTCTACAAATGGCACAACAACTGTGCAAACACTCAACATTTCTCCCAATGTGACAGCTGTGTCTACAAATGACACAACAACTGTGCAAACACTCAACATTTCTCCCAGTGAGCTGTGTCTACAATGGCACAACTGTGCAAACACTCAACATTTCTCCCAATGTGACAGCTGTGTCTACAAATGACACAACAACTGTGCAAACACTCAACATTTCTCCCAATGTGACAGCTGTGTCTACACATGGCACAACAACTGTGCAAACACTCAACATTTCTCCCAATGTGACGCTGTGTCTACACATGGCACAACAACTGTGCAAACACTCAACATTTCTCCCAATGTGACAGCTGTGTCTACACATGGCCAACAACTGAATTACAAGTTCAGACCACCCACCACAAAGATCAAAGGCCACATCACATATAATGAAAGAAAAGTTTGCGTTAGACATTCAACAATCATCATCTGCAGGGGAAAAAATGAAATAGCTGTATGTAAAGGACTAGGGTGTTAAGAGACCATTGCTGGCAATTTGTTCTTCAACAATTTAGCCCCAAATCTCATTCTGCACTAAGAACAGATTAGAAACAGGTAAGGATCACTCTGCAGAGTTACAATCACAGTAAAATGATCTGGCCCAGAATTTCGGTGGTTGTGAACAGGGAGTCTTGCAGCAGGGTCTTCACACAGACTGTCATTCTTCATCAACTGACCGGACGTGTTCCTAATCACTGAAACTGATTACATTGTCCAGAAAATCTTTTCTTCATGACGTGTGTGTGGTGTGTGTGTGTGTGTGTGTGTTGAGGTGTGCGTGCGTGCGTGCATGCATGCATGATGTTGTGTGCATGTGTGTGTGTCTCCAAGCCTTCCAAGCTTGGCTAGCTAAGTGAGAAACTTGGCAAGAAGGGGCACTCCCCATGGGTTAAGCCTTTTGCAGCCATGGGTTCTGGGATTCAGCGCATCCCAGCGCCAGCCGTTTTCATTCACTCCCTGTGACTACTTTCAAGTTCTATTAGTTCTGAAGCAGACCTGTGGTTCAGTTCAATAACGGTGTTGCTTCGATTGGTGCTATGGCCTTGCTGCCGCACTGGCGTCGAAAAGGGTGAACAGACACCAGGTTATAGCACTTACCTCCAGCAGCAGGGAGATGAGGGACTGGCGGTGGAAGTGCCACAGGTCCTGCAGTCGCTCGGCCGGGGGTAGCGACAGCAGCCCGTGTACACCACCAGGGAGGGCTGGTGGGTGGCCATGTAGACGTAGTCCTGGACAGACACAGGGGACCTGGGTAGGCTTACTTCAGTAGCGTGGTTGTCTGATGTGTGTGCATGTGCCTGTGTGTATGTGCATGCACGTGTTTTGAGATGACTGGTGATGGCTATCGTCAGTACTACAAACCATCAGTCTATTGCATTTTCGAGCATGATACTTGCACTGCCAGCAGAAGTGACTTGTATCAGACAATGACTTTGTCACAATACGATAACAGGCTCTCAAAGTCAATGGGTATTGATTTTATTTCAAAGTGTACAGGTTTTCTGTCATGGAAATTTTCTACATACAAATCCAGATTTCCTGTTGCAACAATACATTTGTTTGCAGGTTTATTGTTGTGATAATATTTTACGTACAAAGTGTAGATTTTCTTTCATATATTACAGATACAAGGTGCTTGAAAACAAATTAAAAAAACTGAAACCCCCCAAATTAAATTATTCTGTGATTAACAGCATCAGATGTTTAAAATGAGTGAAAGAGAATATTCTGGCACACATTTGCAGAACCTGTACAAAGTGACCGTAGTCTTGCAGACTGCTGGCTGAGGGAACAGACACCTTTGATATCTATACATTCTCACTGGTGGTCTGCATTACAATATGTCACCTTCACTGAATAAGAGGCGTGTCACTACATTTAAATACAAGTGTTTTGCCCCACACAACCCTGTCACACATATCCATACATTTCTTTTCAACTTAAAAACCTCTTTTCCTTACAGCATTCAAAATTTGGAGAGAATCTGATGTGCTGATGTTGTAAATGATTTCTTTTTTTTATAAGGCAGTCCATCCCACCTTTCAGCAAAACGAGCTTGACCGCAGAAGAAATTACTACAGAAAGAAAATCGGTACTTAAAAGGATAACCAAAATAACAATGACATGACAGATCTGCAGGTGATTTATATAGTCAATGCCTACCTTGCGCTGAAGAGATCAAAGCTAAGTGACAAACTCGTTCATTTTCATTGTCCTATTTGTTTGTGTCTTGCCTGAAGAAGACCTAAGAGATCGAAATGCGTCGTGTTCTGTCCTGCGACTCGTTTATCCACGTTTCTCTTGGCGGTTCGCTAACATTTATTCAAGATTTGTTTATATTTCCGCATGCAGTCGTCTCACTTTGCACCTAGATCTACAAGATAATCCTTACGTATTTATGACTTATTCACTCACGGTTCATTAAGCATCACCTGTCTGATCAGTCCACCGATTCAATACGCACCATGAGAGTTCCGTTCAGAAGACCAAGGTCAGATCCAGCAAACACATGTCCTGATGGGTCTGGAAGGGGATCAAATGGCGATCATCACACATACATCCACTGAAATGACATGGACAATGTAACAGGTAACCTTAACAATGTTGTATGTATATACAGTGCAGGTAAGCTTAATAACAATGTTGTATGTATATACAGTACAAAGTTGGTTTTCTGGCCATTCTTAATTCACTTTTGAACAGCTGCTGTCTTTCTTTTTTCTTTCTTTCTTTCTCTTTTTTTTTTTTTTTTTTAATGCTTTCTCTTTCGTGCCCTCTCAAAGGTTCCACTCTGCAACTCCTGTCATTCTCCCCACCCACCACAGTACACATTTTGCTGCATCAACACTTGACAGGAAACGACTTGATCAGGTCTGTATCAGGTCACCCTACAATAGTACACATTTTGCTGCATCAACACTTGACAGGGAACGACTTGGTCAGGTCTGTATCAGGTCACCCACAATAGTACACATTTTGCTGCATCAACACTTGACAGGGAACGACTTGGTCAGGTCTGCATCAGGTCACCCACCACAGCAGAACCTGCACAGTTTTGGTGATAACACTGAAAACCCTGTTCAGACCTCTACCCCCACCCCTCCCTCCACCTTATAGCCCTGACTCTTCCTGCTTAGTCTTGGCAGGACAAGGGGCGAGACAGAGACTTCCGTCGCCAGAGAAGAGAAGGCTTCTCAGCACCAAGTGTCCGCCATCAAGAGTTAGTTACAATGAGCTGGACATGTCGTTTGCATGGAGGACAGAGGGACCCCCCCCCCCCCCCCCCCCCCCCCCCCCCCCCCCCGAACTGCTCCTGCGCAGCCAGCAGAGGCAGTGTGACCAAGGGAGATAACCCATGATGGGGAGAAAGAGAGCGGGAGATCATGTTGCTTACAGCCCATCCGACCACAAAGGGCCCTATCAGGGCTGTCACTGCCTTGACAACCCATGATGTTCAAGGACATGATGGCTGACCTCAAGAGCTTCAACAGGAAGATAATCAGCGGGAACATCCCACTCTGGACAGACCCAGCAGGAGACACCTGTGCCACCTGGGCCCAAAGCCTGTCAACTTGAACAGACAGTAGCCATCAAGGCGACGGGGATCAGGACGAAACAGGGTCCCACCTTGCAGAACTGCAGCAGCTGGCTGTGTGCCTCACACACAGACCTCCAGTCCCCCCCCCCCGATGGTCCACACAGGGGTAAATCACTGCCTGTCCACCTGTCTGTTGAACAGAACTGCAGCAGCTGGCTGTGTGCTCACACACGGACCTCCAGTCCCCACCGATGGTCCACACAGGGGCAAATCACCTGCTTGTCCACCTGTCTGTTGAACAGAACTGCAGCAGCTGGCTGTGTGCCTCACACACGGACCTCCAGTCCCCACCGATGGTCCACACAGGGGCAAATCACCTGCCTGTCCACCTGTCTGCTGAACAAAACTGCAGCAGCTGGCTGTGTGCCTCACACACGGACCTCCAGTCCCCCCCGATGGTCCAAACAGGGGAAAATCACCTGCCTGTCCACCTGTCTGCTGAACCAACAGCAACTTCCATGAAGGAGCTGGAGACAGGCTGAATGAACCCCTGTCTCAAAATGCAGACCTTGATATGGAAATGCGACAGCATGAGAAGTCCTCTGCTGATAAATTTATACAATGCCAAAGAAGTTCTCAGCTGTTCAATCATTTCAGTACCTCAGAAGTTCTTCACTGAAAAATCAAAACAGTGGTCCGTTGAATTCAGGCTACACTGGCCTGCCAAACCCGACTGAGGGCAGTGTGGGGGGGGGGGGGGGGAGAGACATTAACTATTCTTACACACACATACACAGGGGAATCCTGACACACACGCACACACAGCACACATACACAAGCATGAAAGCAAACCCGCACATCACACAACGCAAACCTTCAACCTCATCCACACCCACCTATGGCATTGTCACAGTCGTGGTCGTCAGCGCCAGCGGCAGGCATGCCATTCACATAGGCTGTGGCCAGGCTGTGGTGAATGACGGTGTCTGTCTTGCCCAGTGGCTGCTCTGCAACAGGCAAGGTGACACCGGACAGTAATACCAGCACTTAGAATAGTAATACAAATAATATCAAACAATGACGTAACAGGCAATGTAACAGCAGACAGTAACACCAACACTTAGAATAGTAATACAAATAATATCAAACAATGACGTAACAGGCAATGTAACAGCAGACAGTAATACCAACACTTAGAATAGTAATACAAATAATATTAAACAATAAAGCAACAGGTAATATAATACTGGACAGAAAATACCAACACTTGCGATACCGATACAGATAATATTCAACAATGATGCAATAGGCAATGTAACACCAGACAGTAATACCAACACTTACGATACCGATACAGATAATATTCAACAATGATGCAACAGGCAATGTAACACCAGACAGTAATACCAACACTTACGATACTGACGCAGATAATATTCAACAATGATGCAACAGGCAATGTAACACCAGACAGTAATACCAACACTTACGATACTGATACAGATAATATTCAACAATGATGCACACGGCAATGTAACACCAGACAGTAATACCAACACTTACGATACTGATACAGATAATATTCAACAATGATGCAACAGGCAATGTAACCCAGACAGTAATACCAACACTTACGATACTGATACAGATAATATTCAACAATGATGCAACAGGCAATGTAACACCAGACAGTAATACCAACACTTACGATACCGATACAGATAATATTCAACAATGATGCAACAGGCAATGTAACACCAGACAGTAATACCAACACTTACGATACTGATACATGTACTATTCAACAATGATGCAATAGGCAACATAACACTGGACAGTGATACCAACATTACGATTCTGATACAGATAATATTAAACAATGATGCAGCAGGCAGTGTAACAGTAGATAATAGTACCAGCACTTACACCAGTGAGACAAACAATAGTAAACAATGATACAATACGCAATGTAACAGCAGACAGTAATAGAAACACTTACGATAATGAAACAAATAATTCTAAACAATGAAACAGTTTCTCACTGTAACTCTTTAAATTCATTTGCACAGATCTGGAAAAGAGGAAGAAAAGAGAGAGAGAGAGAGAGAGAGAGAGAGAGAGAGAGAGAGGAGAGAGAGAGAGAGAGAGAGAACAATAGAGAGAGAGAGACAGAGAGAGACAGATAGAGAGAGAGAGAGAGAATGTTGCTTACAACCCAGCCATTCATGGCAGTAACCTAGTGAAGGATTAAAAAAAAAAAAAAAGAAAAACGAACAAAGTCCTCCATGACAAATCAAGGCACATGAACATACAGTCAACCTGTTTTAGAGGTAGACATCTTTCAACCCCATCAAGAGACTCAACAGATCTTCTGTACTGACAGTCAACCTGTTTTACAGGTAGACATCTCTCAACCCCATCAAGAGACTCAACAGATCTTCTGTACTGCATGTAACGCTATTCTGAAGGTAAAAAAGAACCAAAAAACAGACTGCAATATTGAACCATGACAAGAACTGTTGTTCACAGAAGGGCTCATCATATACAATACACAACAAATCCATCTGCTGGCCACCTTAACCCCTTCACTGCCCAGTGCAAGTGCACCCTACATACAGCTGTACAGTCACTTGCTATGTTTATTTCACTGTATCTTATAAACTTCTTGCAATATAACCTTGGTATTTGATCCACTGATTTGATAGATGTTGTATAGACTGCTGTACAGTCACTTGCCATGTTTATTTCAGCGTTTATTTTATTTCCTTCATTTGCTACCAGGGAAGTTTACATTGTTTACATCTCCCCAAAAAATTCTCCAGGCTACAGGCATACAGGATGCATGGAAAATTTTGCAGGCTGGGGCAATAAAGGGGTTAAAAAAAAAATCTGATTTACACAGGCTCCACATAGACGCAGCTTGTTCTTTTTTCTCTGAAAAAGAAAGGCAGGTTTAAATAAAAACAAACACCAAAACTCACTGCCGCTCCTGGTGGGAAAGGTGACCATGGAGTTGCCTCCCTGCAATGACACGGCCAAGGAGAGAGGGTTGTTGTCCAGCCATGTCTGCAGAGCGATGGTTTCTGGCTCCAGCTGTTTGTTACTGTTCGGCCCGTGGTGAGGTTCTGACAGGGGGGAAAAAGAAATATTTGTACCATACATCAGAACAAGAAGATGGCGAAAATAAGTATGTCACACACGTGCCTGTACAAACCGATACAAAACAGAATGAGACACACCTGTATAAAGGGAAGTGAGGTCTCCCATGAACAGCTTCCAAATGTACATAAAAACTCAAAACAGGTTCATACTTTCAAAAATAGCTCAACATGCCGCACCAGCTATGTGAAGACTTAGTTCTGAGTACCATGATGGAGAAAAAAAAAAGACAGTTGTTGTTTGTGTCGTACCTTGGCTAAAACACTCCAGGAATCATCCGAACAGCCAAGGTACTTGAACACTATGACACAGTAATTCACAGGCATTAAAACTTTGTGACGCTGTACAAACTGGTATCTTTTCTTCAGCTTGGTGCCATTTCTCAACGTCCTTAAGGGTAATGCAAAAAAAAACAAACTAAAATGATTTTGCTGGTCAGAAGTCCATTTACATTTCGATGCAAAGTATCGACCCAATCAACTCACAGAGACGCCAAGGCCTCAAATCACAAAGCGTGGCATTCTGACATTTCAGCCGAGGTCATCCAAAATCTAAGCACTTGACGCCACTTCCCAGCAATTCATTTTCATTTCAACACCCTGTCAAGCTGAGAGACTACGTGAGGACTCCACATGGTTAAAGCAAAGAAGTCCTAATACAGGCGTGCCTATCTACCCACACACCAAGTGACTGACAAGGGCACTTACTGATCCTTTCGAAGTTGCTGTCTAGGTCAATCCCGTGGTTGTTGTTGTGGCCGGACCCCTTCTCACACTTGTCCTCCTTGGCATGGGAGGCCCCGTCAGGGTTCAGCGACGGCACCATGTAAATGTTGATCTCTTTCAGCAACTGAAAAAGGGAAGTGAATAGTTAACAAACACTTAATGATAGTAGCAGTAAGAATGGCTTAGTTTAGTTCAGATTTATTATCAGAGCCAAGCCGACTTCCCTGGGGCAATAGCAGCTGCACAACAAAATGTATTCAGTCTCTATCACTTCCTTTTTTTAAAATTTTTTTCATCTTTCATGTCCCCCCCCCCCTGTGTTCAGTCTCACATCACTTCTCTTTTTCTTTTATTCACCTTTCATGTCTCCCCTCCCCCTCCTCTCCACCCCCACCCCTTCCGCCTCCTGCCGCCTTGTGACATTAGCCTTAATCAAGCAGCTCCTCAATACACATCTACATCCAGGTCTGTCCCTTTGCAGCCCCAGTATCCCCAATTCCCTCAGAGCCATCATCCTCAAGTCTTCACAAAGCAGTCTGCGACAGGACCTTCTGCAGGCCCATTGTGTTTAAGTTCAGCGGTGCTTGCTTTGATCCAACACTGACCGAGCTCCCCGCGGACAACAAAGAACAGCCTGATTGCACATCCTGCATGAGTGAGTGTCTACCTCCGTAAGGAGCCACCACCAGTAGAGCAAGACATCCGTAAAAGAAGATGGCGGTGGACAGGACATGCGCTCCGAAAGCCCCTGGACAACACCACCAGAAAAGCCCTGACCTGGAATCCCCAAGGCAGAAGGAAGCCCAAGAAACACCTGGAGGCGGGACCTGGAGGCAGACACCAGGCACATGGGTTACAGCTGGGGCAAATTAGGAAAGATTGCCCAGGACCATGGCTGTTGGCGGGCAGTTGTTGATGGCCTATGCCCTGGCAAGAGCAATGGGCCTAAGTAAGTAAGTACCGACAGGGTGCCACTAACCGAGCTCCCCGCAGACAACAAAGAACTGCCTGGTCGCAGAGCCTGCACAAGTGAGTGTCTACCTCCGTAAGGAGCCACCACATCCATCCCACAACAATTCCTATGAGCTTGATGGACTGGTGTGTTGTTTGACACAAACCTATGATAGGCATGGACACGGAGAAGAAATCAATGCTGAGGTCATCACGACAGCAGGACAGAAGGTTAATAGAATTTAAGATTGTTTCTTTTTCAATGGTGGTCAATGAAACTAAGGATGATACCAGCCACCGTGGTGAAGTGGTTAACGTCGCGGACTCCCGGCTGGGAGGTCGTGGGTTCGAATCCCATCAGAAGTCATGTGGGTTTTTTCTGCCCCGACCGGCTCCTACCCAGAGTTGAGTTTGCTGCGGACTCAGTTGGGAAGACTGGGACCACACAGTCGAGTTTCATCCACTTAATGGATGCGTTTCTGAGAGTGTTGCTCAAATTTCATGACCAACACTGCAGGTGCCTGTATCTCTCGGGCCTGGTTGACGCCGGGATATATTATGAAAGGAAGCGTAGAGTACAGCCCTGTCATGTAGTCTCAGACCGAAACGGAAATCCGTAGCATCATCTTAATCATCCTCATTCTCATCGATCAGCATTAAAAAAAAAATGTCTCAAATTCTGTGGCCCTTCATGCCATGCTCTCATGGTGACCTCAATTTCGATGTCCTCTCCATGTCTGTGACCTTGGTTTGGTTCCGTCGAGGTCACCGGTATCGGCGAGTCCATGGGGGCTGTCGTTGGACGGACGTGGTGGCGCCTCCAGTGGGAGAGCTCACTCACGCCGGCTCCGCGACTAAGCAATTATTGTCGTCAGTAGGGGGCTTAGTAGGTGGTGTCCTGCGTATGTTAGATCAGAACAGGCGCCACTGAACACCACCGAAGTGACTCGGCAGCAGTGCAGTGTCTCCTCCGGTGGGTTGCCTCTTGACGACTTGACATTGACTGCTTCCTGTGGATTGCCGGTGCCGGGGCTGCGGCGGGGCCGACCGGGCTGTGGCTGTGGACGGGGTGTCGGAATGAGCGGCATGGGTGCACTGCCTCTGAGGTGGCGCAGAGAGTGGGACAGCAAAAAAAAAAACTAAGGATGATAACACGGAATTCCAGTGCTGTCTAAGACTACAGACACTCTATGCTTCCATTCATAATGCATTCTAGCATCCACTAGGCCCTAGAGACACTCACATCTACAGCATTTGTTACAAAAAAAAATCTGTGCAATACTCTCAGAGACACTCATCAAGTGCATGGCACTCAACTGGATGACTCCAGTCTTCCGACTTGAGCCAACAGCAAGCCCAATTCTCTGTAGGAGCCAGCCAAAGCCGAAAAATCCCACAAATAAATGGGTCTGCCGGGAATTGAAACACACAACCTCCAAGCCCCCAATCCTGCAACACGAATCACTCCACTATAGCAGCTGGCCTCAGTCTTCCTTTTTTTTTGTTTGATTGTCTTCCCCAACTAATCTGGGGTCATTCTATATACCAGGGCATCCTCTGAGGACAAGAAAAGAAGAAAAAAACAACAACAAAAAAACAACCTGAAATTCCATGGAGACATGCCTCCCCTCCCCTCATGTCTCTTCCCCACCCCTGGAAAGATTTGAAACTTGACATCAGCCAGAATGGTTCAAGCCATGGCAAATCAGAGCAGTCAGAGATGTATCGACTACATGTTTGTCCAACCCATGACAGGGAGTACTAGTTGCTGATCTCTTTCACTCTTGCCAAAATCTGCAGATGCACAATGTCACAGTGTAACATCATTTTGTCTTCAGTCAGGCAGACAGAATGGAGGCTGCCTACTCTGATGAAAGATTACATGAAGCTTTGTGATGTGTCATCTGCTAGCTTATCATAAACACAAACAGTACATCATGGGTTTCTCTGCTACCTTTTTCTCCCATTGCAATTTTTTTTTTCATTTTTGTGCTGAATCAAAAAAAATTTTTTATCTAGTTTTCATCTTATTTATTCTTCATTGTGTGATTTCTCATGTTCACATTTCTCCGAAATACGCCAATTTGGAGAAAAGTATGAGTCCTGATACATGAACCCTACGAAGTCCTGTGAAGATCTCTGAAGACTGGTCACCCACACAAATCTACCTGTCCAATAAAAATTAATAGAAATAAGACACACTCTAAGACCAACCTATCCAATGAAGATCTATGAAGAAAGATCACATACACACACATATCTATCCTTCAATGAAAATCCATGACGAACAGTCACAGATCTGTGAAGGATTGTCAGACACAGAGACTCACCTGGCCAATGAAGTTCTCTGAGGAATGCTCGCACAGGTAAGCCGCCAACTGCAGCAGGAGTTCCCTCCCCACTGCTTCATCACCGTGAATGTTGCCTAGCAACAGTAATGGACGGAGGTCTGCGGTCGGTGTGCTCAGTGCCAAAACGCAGCATCCACAAGTCTCTGTCTTCTGCTGATTTTCCAATGCTGCAGGACAGAGAGAGCAATCACTGTCACAGCACCACCAATACCCAGGGTAATAAAACATACAGAGATGATGAGGTGTTTGCTTTGAATTCAACGGCATTGCGGTGGAGCTTTGTGAGCCACCTTTATACACTGTGGCAAGCCTCAGCTGAAACACAGGTGGAACATTTAATTTCTTTTCCTCTCTTTTTTTCCTGTCTAAATGCACATACTAGCTTATTCCCAGGGGAAACTATGGTGGAGAGTGGCCTGACCATTAACAATACCTAATTCTTTCCAAACACCAGACATAGCACAGTTTTCTCTCTCCTTGTGTTGTTCTGAAACAGGTCAAAGGTTGCAATTTCCACATAAAACGGCCGAGCGAAGGCAATACTCACTGCCGTTATAAAACTTATAATAGGTAGAGGATGTTGGCATGAACAAAAAAACAAAACAAAACTAAAAAAAACAACAACCAAACAAAAAAAAACTCTGATGTTTATGTGTGTTGAGATTATTCCTTATTTTTCTTTCAATTTCTTTCTTTTTTCTTTTACATCATACTGAAATCATCGTCAGATGATGTTCAGAAATCAAACTTAAAAAAACAAACAAACAAAAAAGCAACAGCAACAAATAACCCACACTGATGGTTAAGCCACATAATCATCCCTAGTGCATTTGCTGATGGAAGTATGGACAGTCCAATATCATGCAATGGTCAATTTGGTACTTTTGCCTGTTTTCCATTTCAGAGTTCAGCAACATAATTTTAACATGAGAAACTTACCGCCTCCATGACTCGCATGAGTCAATACACACTGTGTAAAAAGGAAGGGCAAAGGGTGGATGAGCCACACAGGGAGAGGGGAGCAATACAGATCTTGTTTGCGCTATGTAGCCTAAGCATCTCCACACGAGACGAATCTGACTCTTTCTTCAGTGTAGCACTTTACGCACTGTAATGAGAAATGAGGTAGATACTGTCAAGTGACACAAATGTAAGCTTAAACCATAATGTTCATGATGACCAGCCCCCCCTGCCCCCCTCTACTCCCCCCCCCCCCCCCCCCCCTCTCCCCGGCCCTCTCTATGTCATCTGAATCACCATTATAGTAACAGATATCAAAGTAATGAGAATAGGAATTTCAATGTCTTTTTACAACAGTAGCAAACTGAAAAATACACTGTTAAACCAACTGTAATCTCCACATTATTTCCCTCGTTTCCACACACACATACAATCACGCACACACACACACACACACACACACACACGCACGCACGCACGCACGCACGCACAAACAAACAAACAAACACACACACACACACACACACACACACACACACACCTCGTCAGATTTGTCAGGTGGGGGCACTTCAAGGTGATGTTGTGCAGGAAGCTGGCCCATGGCTTTGCAGTCATGGTAACCCATTGTTATGTTCTTTTCCTGTATTAAGACAAAGTTCACCTCCTCCATGCTGTCCTTCTCCACCATCACCATTTGACGTAGCTGTCTCGTAACCTGTACGCACCACAGCCTCACCATGTATGGAGGACATCAGAACAGACACTCATCAGACCCTCACATAATCCTGATCTACCAAATCAATTCTTAGAAAGCTGGCTCTAAAGCTGTTCTCACTCATGACAGGAAATGGGGAAAAAAAACCAGAACATGGGTGTACTCTCTTTTAAAATATAGTTTGCCTGTTGTTTAAATATCACGGATATGTCTCTTTTAAAACATATCTATTATTTATCTAAAAATGTTTATCGATCTGAGGAATAATGTAGCAGAGTAACTGGTAGATGTATCAGTATTCTGTTCTGACTGTTACCATGTAAGTATTTTCATTTAATGTTTGACAATGAGCATTACACAATACACAATAAATGAATTAAAATGCTCAAATAAAACAACTTTGTGAATTCAGTTATTTCTCATATGACCACGATCAAATAAACAGGTTTGACTGCAAAAAGAAAACATGCCATTTCACTGACCCATGTATTTCAACTGACCAGGTGAGTCCTTTGTAAATTGTCACACTACAGGTGCTTAATTCAGGTGCACTAATATCACTTTCAAACGTTCAGCTGTTAATGTTTCTGAAGTTTTAGGATAATCATAAATATAGTGAAATTTTTAGAGCTATAGATTCAATAATTCTTTTTTGCTGCTTTCTGTCATCTAAGTCACTAGTCCACAAAATGTCCATCAATATCCAATTGAGAAATGAAAAGAAAAACAAAATGGTCACAAAAATTGGATGAGTCCCTGTGACCCTCAACTGAAGACATGTTTAACATAAAATACAAGTTCATTTTCTCACCAGATCATTCGACCTAAACCACAAAATGCTGAGTGAATGTCAGAACAAACATTTGCCATATCTTCTGTGAAGCAGCAAAAGACTTTGGTCAAAATCAATTAAAAAAAAACATCAAATGAACGACGCACAAACAACTTTGCCTCCATTACTGTTCTTTCCGGAAGCAGAACAGACGTGGTTTCAGCAAGGTAAGAGCTCTCACTTCCTGTTACAGACTTTGCAATGGGGTTGCCTGCTAGGCGCAGTTTCAAGCACTTCATGAGTACAGATATGGCGCAGAATGGCACAGTGTATGACTTACGAGTAAATTTCATATACCTCTAAATCAGGCGTGTCAACTTCCTGAAGGTAAGAAAGAGGAAAAAAATCAAAACTGAAATAGAAGACCTGTTCACCAACTGTCCAAAACGGGAATGAAAGAGACAAAAGTGTAACACTGTGTCCCAGGCACTTTTCACTGACCGAGAGATGTGCGAGCTGCACGCTGTTTGCAATGACCCTCACTTTGGTACTGACAGTGATGGTGTGCGAGCCCAGCGTGGTGTGCATGTAGAAGGCGCTGTCGGTGCGGTCATGGCGCGCCTTGCTGTCCACCTCCACCCAGTACTCCGTGATGGGCTGACCCTCCTCGTCCTTCACCGACCCGTGCACACCTGACCACACAGTCTGTCATTAAACCTTGACCTCAAAATACGTGGACACTTTCAAGGATCCATTGCGACAGTACCATCTAACTGATCACCAGCAACCTGGATGGTAAAAGGGAAGTTACAGAATCTGATTCCCTCCCAACTGTGGATTTTAGACCCATCGAAAGTATAAATGGCCCATCTTTACCCTTTTCAAAAGGTGGTTGTCACATTATTGAAAGTATACGAGAAATCTCACATTTTGAGCAACATAGAAACACTTTTAGTGCATGTATCTCACATTTAGAGCAACAGAAAAAAAAAACGTTTCAGAGTATGTGTCTCACATTTAGAGCAATATAAAACATTTTTTGAATTATCATAAATGTCACATAATACAGGCTATTCCTCTGAAGAAATCTTTTTCCTTTCTATCAAGACCACAACTGCAACTGTGAGCCAACAGTCATGTTCTGAGA
>CM031621.1:48486655-48521655 GCA_018398815.1 Conus ventricosus | reverse complement strand
GTGTGTGTGTGTGTCAATTTCTAGCCCAGTCAGGACTACTTTCCATTAAATACACAGGATGCTAACAACATCTTCAGTCGTGACAAGGCATCAAAGAAAATATGAAGTGCTGGAAAAAGCTGTTACACTCTGTATATCCTGCAGACGGCACTTTGAGAATCTGGATTCTTCCTGACAGATCACAGCTAATCTGATGACATTTTCCCCCTAAATTCCAACAAAAGCAGATTCAACTTCATAACATTTCATTTCTCAGTCTTCATAAAGTGTGCCAAGAGAAGAGGTGTGCAGCATGGAGTCCTCAGAAGTTTTACAAACAAGATTCTGAGTATGTGCATGAATTTCTGTGTGTGTGTGTGTGTGTGTGTGTGTGTGTGTGTGTGTGTGTGTGTGTGTGTGTATGCGGAGATGTGTGTGTGTACGTACGTAAGTGCACGCTAGGAATGTGGATAAAGGGACATTATACTATACTTCAGTCAGGGGGAAAAAAAAATGGATAAAAAATTAGAAATAAAAAACATAAAACAGCAAATCTTGACATCTATCCATTTGTTGAGAAAAAAGAAAAGGATGGACCTGCAACAGGGCTCCCACTGAGAACAAGCTAACATTCCTGAAATTCCTAGGGAAGTCATAACCACGCTCCTCCACTTCATGGTCTCATGTTGATCTTTCACTTTTGTTGCTTCTTGCTGACACACAACATCAATGTGGCGTTCTTTTCCCATACACCAGGCCGACAAAATGGCGACTGTCAGCACTTGTGATGAAGTTTTCACAAGATTTCTTGATGTCGAGAGTTTCTGGCCAGCTGACTGAAAGTGCGACCACCACTCTGCTGATTCTGCTGCCACTCTCTTTCCCCCACCCCCTGCTCCCCTCCCAAAAGTTTCCTTCAGTTTTCTCTTTTTTCTTTTTTTCAATGCTTACTTCCATAATTTACAGAAATCTGCAGAAAAGTGGGAAACCTGTTTGGCCATGACCCGACCCGACCCCACTCACACGACGAAGGATCCCCCGGCCTCCAGACTGAGCACAGCGTGGAACTTGTGACGCGCAAACTCCTCCACCAAGGAATGCACCACCACGTCCTGAAACAGCGTGTCATCACATGACTCCTTCGGTCTACTGGTTTCTTTATTCACAGATGTGTTTGTTTTTTCACGATAAAACAACAACAGATTCATATTAAGCAGAACAGCATTTGCTTACACCACAGTTCTAGTTCACAACTGTGTGGAGCTAATACCCCTACTCTTTAAAAACAGTGTAGGTTTATGTATTGAGTGATGTGTTTCTTTTGGACTGAAAAAAAATATACATGTTAAGCTGTACAGTGTTCGTTTACATAACGCTTCAGTTTAACAGTTGTGCACAGGTCACATCCCATACTTTTTAAACACAATGCAACTTTACTTTAAAAAAAAAAAGTTTTGAAAGACCAAGCACTTTCTCTTTTATAATGTGTAGAGTCACAGTCACATAACCAAGAACAAAAAAAACAAAAAAAGGAAAACATCAAAACTTTTTACAGCTATACGTTGCATTTACCCACACTTATCTTCAATACTATAAGAAACAACACACACACACACTCTCTCTCTCTCTCTTTCACAATCTGCTTTCTCCTTCCCTTTCTTCTCTCTGTCAAAGTGCAACCAGTCATGTGACAAGGTTGACCTCTTACCTGCTTGGCGATGAGGTCGTTGAAGCGAGAGCCGTTGTAGTGGATGCCGGCGCAGTCACCAGGGACGGCCTGAGAGGGTCCTTCGATGTTCACCTGAGGGATGATGTGGATGTGGGTGCTGTCCAGAACCTTCTTGCTGTCTGGCTCTGCCTGCATGTACCCTGTGTCACAAAGTGGACGGCTTGTTTCATTTTTTTAAAAATTAATGCTTTTTCATTCATGATTACCTGCCCAAACGAATCCTTTAGTCCTTCTTGGTGTGAACCACACCCTACCAAAGCAGAAACAACTTTTTTCTCTCTTTTTTTTTTTTTTTGACAGCGGGGAGCTAATCCCAACTCATGGTACGTAAACTCCAGAGTGATCTCCCTTGGAAAGTCAACCTCTTCCAGTCGTGAACAGTTCACGATGGTTTTCCTTCCATCTGGCCGATGTATAGGCTCTAGGCACAGAAATGGGAGCATTTTGTGCTTAAGGCAAAAGCAGGAAAATGGTCTTGCAGGCTGTCTTTGCTCCACAAAAACTTGGCCAACCAAAGCAAGCAAACTGGCTGTGGTTTGCAGAAGAGTTTGATGTGGTGAAGTATATGATGCTAAACCAGATTTCTTTGACATCATACAGGAGTCCTGTGACTTTTCCCTCTCAAAATAAACACAAACAAACAAACAAGATGCAAAGCATATAAACGTACTCCCAGTTTATCTTCTGAAAAACGTCACAGTCAAACATGGCCATAACGTATTTGACATCACAATCAAACATGCGTCATAAAGAGATATTCCATAAAGAAGAAAAAAATTTTGGGCCGTTACAGCAGTTAGTAACGGCTATCTCTAAATTAAAACATCCGGCATCATCCGTGACCTATAATGAACATACCTACGAATTTTCAGAAAGATCGGCCCTGAAGTTTTGTCTGGAGCGAGTGGAACACATTTTGACCACGGACAGACACATAGACAGACAGACAGCATTTCTTCGTTCCCATTGTAAAGTACTCCCTGTTCTATAAGAACTGAGAGTACAAAAACACACCACACTTCACAGCAAACAGAGCCTCACCCGTCACCAGATGTCGGGCTAGTCGCACGAGCATCTCGGTGCCCACGGGGTCGTCCCCGTTCAGCCCGCCTAGCAACAAGACGTGAGGCGGTGCTCGTCATGTTGCAGTCCAGAGCCCGACACATGGTACATCAGCATGGCTTTGCCCTGAGCGTGGACAAACATCAAACATATTGACAGGAAAATCAAATATACATCAACAAAGCTTTGCCTTATGTGTGGTCAAACATTACATTTACAGGAACGTCAATGATACAACAGCGAGATTTTGGCCTAAAAATCCCAAACACATCGACAGGAATGTTAAAGATACACCGGGAAAGGGGTTTGTCCTGTGTTTGGTCAAATACCACACATATTTACAGAAATGTCAAACGATACACCAGTGGGATTAGTCCGGTCCCCAACAGGGGGTTTACATCAGCATGGCTTTGCCCTGAGCATGGACAAACATCACACACACTGACAGGAATGTTAAATATACATCAACAAGGCTTTGCCCTATGTGTGGTCAAACGTACATTAACAGGAACGTCAAAGATACAACAGTGAGATTTTGGTCTGAAAACACCACACACATCGACACGAATCCAAAGGATACATCAGCAAAGGTTTGCCCTGTGTGTGGTCAAACAATACATCACCGAAGTTACGCCCTGAAAACACCACAAAATTTACATGAATGTCAAAGGCACATCAGCAAGTGTTTGCCCTGTGTGTGGTGAAACATCACACATATTCACAGTCAGCAAAGGTTTGCCCTGTGTGTGGTGAAACATCACACACATTCACAGTCAGCAAGGGTTTGCCCTGTGTGTGGTTGAAACATCACACACATTCACAGTCAGCAAGGGTTTGCCCTGTGTGTGGTGAAACATCACACACATTCACAGTCAGCAAGGGTTTGCCCTGTGTGTGGTGAAACATCACACACATTCACAGTCAGCAAGGGTTTGCCTGTGTGTGGTGAAACATCACACACATTCACAGTCAGCAAGGGTTTCCCCTGTGTGTGGTGAAACATCACACACATTCACAGTCAGCAAGGGTTTGCCCTGTGTGTGGTGAAACATCACACACATTCACAGTCAGCAAGGGTTTGCCCTGTGTGTGGTGAAACATCACACACATTCACAGTCAGCAAGGGTTTGCCCTGTGTGTGGTGAAACATCACACACATTCACAGTCAGCAAGGGTTTGCCCTGTGTGTGGTGAAACATCACACACATTCACAGTCAGCAAGGGTTTGCCCTGTGTGTGGTGAAACATCACACACATTCACAGTCAGCAAGGGTTTGCCCTGTGTGTGGTGAAACATCACACACATTCACAGTCAGCAAGGTTTTGCCCTGAAAACTACACACACTATTAAAGGAATGTCACAGATGCATCAGTAGTATTCTGCCCTGCACAAATACATATGCATTTACAGGAATGTACAAGAAACATCAGTAAAAGTTCTGCCTAGAAACACCACCACATTTACAGAAGCGTCAAAGACACATCAGCAAGGCTTTGTCCTGCATGTCATTTGACACTGACAGGATTGGAGAGAGAGAAGAGAGAGAGAAGGGGAGAGAGAGAGAGAGAGAGAGAGAGAGAGGAGAGAGAGAGAGAGAGAGAGAATGGAAGAGTGACAAAACAACGAAGCTGCCTCCCCTGTTCCCTCCTCTTGTGCAGTTCACTGCTATTAAGGGGAGATCCTCACAGGAGTTTTTGGAGTATTCCAGAGTTCTTACATGATGATTTTCCATTGGACATTTCTTTTTCAACACCAATCTATTGTTCAAGCAGTTCAGCTGAACACCACAGAGAACACACAAAGTCCAGAGTAGACATCTGGCTGACTCAGCTTCATATCATGTTTCCAAAACACAAGCCACACATTTTCTCTCACACTACTTACTTTTAAGTAAAGCAACTCAGGTATACACACAAACCAAGTCCGTTAGTTTTGACATGGCATGCCATCAAATCCCTGCCGAAGCCTACAATGTCTGGCCACCGAAACACCGACACTGTGATTACCATGACAAGGCTAAAGCCAGCTGGAGGCACCTGAAGAGCATCAAACAGACTCTTTGCAGATCAGCAACTGGAAAATTAACGTTATTTCATCTATATTTTTTTTCCCCCAACTTGGTTGTGCTAGGTCATAGCGAAACCCTGTTCAGTCATAAGGACGACCAGCATCATGCCACTTTCATGCCTGATAAGGCCACAGTCTGATGGGGTTTACAGCCAGACGAACGAATCAGTCAATGCGCAACGCTTACCCTCTGTTCACAACGTGTCGCCCAGTGCCAATCGGGACACTCTGAGTGCACAGTAACACATGAAACTATTCTTTTTTTTTTATACCCTAAAACTACATTTGAAGTAAAATTTAGAAAGAGAGGGGGTTAGTTACCGCCACGGACACAGACAAAGAACAGTACAAGACGCAATGCATTTCGACCCATTGGGTCTTCTTCAGGCAAAAGCGAATAACATTTAGGACAGTGAAAACGAAGAACAAGAAACCACAAATCTTCTCATGCTCGGCGCATTTTTAGTATTAGAATTGAATTTACCTATCAAAATGTTGATTATCAAACAAGACCAGAAGTCTGACCAAAAAAACGAAAAAAAAAAGGATGAAAAAGAATCCGCTAAGCAAGCTATGTAGGCAATATTTGTGCGACCATGACTGTTGCACGTACACAGGGAAAGACTAGTTCTTCCAGCAGATGTAAGGAAACAAGTTAAATGTACACAAACGAAACGACGTACCTGACGGGTCAGATTGCTGGTATCCACGGAACTAATGGAGGGATACTTGCTGGCCAGGTCAGTGAACACAGACTGCAGCTCATCGTTGTTCAGGTACTTGGTGCCAGCCATGTTGGTGGCGATGCCGAAATCCTGGCAGCCGACCACTCCTCCCTGTGGTCAGGGGTCAAGGTGAAGTTGACGTTCACAGCGGCTCCGTCCGTCACCTTCACCACAATGCTCTTGGGCTGGTATCTGACAAAAAACATTGGGAAAATAAAAATTTAACCAAACAAAATAGAGAAAATAAAAATCTAACAGAAAATAAAAATTCAACAAAACAAAATTGGGAAAAAGAAAAATTTAACAAAAATTGGAAAATAAAAATATTAGGAAAATAAAAACTTTACCAAAAAGTTGTAAAAATAAAAATTCAAAAAAGAAAAAAAAAACATTGGAAAAATAAAGATTTGACCGAAAAAACACTGGGAAACAAAAATTTGACCCAAAAAATTGGGAAAATAAAAATTTGACCCAAAAAGTTGGGAAAACAAACACTTCACATGCACACACAAAAAGAGAAAATAAACATTTTACAAAAAAAACATTCAGAAAATAAGTATTTGATAAAAAAAAGGGGGAAAATAAAATAAAGCACTGGCTGGTATCTGGGAAAAAAAATTGGGAAAATAAAAATCAAAGATACACGTGAAAGAATGTGGTCCAGATGACTAGGTAATGCCTTCTCACATACTTTATGGGGCCGGAATAGCTCAGTGGTAGAGCGCCAGACTCATAATCTTGGTGATCCTGGGGTTGTGGGTTCGAATCTCCGCCAGGCCATTTTGGTATTGGGGGATTTTTCCCTGGGAGTCAACATTGGTTCTGACTCCATTTCCCATACAGTCCTTTGAATGAGACTATAAACCGAGGTTCGGTTTTTGAACGCATGCATAACATCTTGCACATAACGTAAAATCCCATCATCAACTTTTGGAAGAGAAGGCCAGTTTGGCCGTTGGTATGGAGGACACGTTACACATAGCACTCACCTTCCCCAAAGTTGGAGTGTGGCTGCCTTAACGGCAGGGAAAAAAAAAAAACGGTCATACACACAAAACTTCACTCCCTTTGCTGGGTAGATGGGATTAATCTTTGCCTGTCTATACAGGGAATGTCCGCAGAGTGTCCGCAGGAGTATCAGCCTGCGTACGCGAAAAGAGAGCAAGAGAGAAAAAAAGAAAAGAACATACTTTATAGGAAATGAAACTACACTGCAAAGACAGCTGAGTTTAAAAAACAACATTGGTATGTCTAATAAGAACTGAACACCAACAGCACCAGAGGTGCATGAACATACCAACAAAATTTCAGAAAGATCGGCCAAGTACTTTCTGAGGTATTCTATAAAGAAGAAAAACTGTTACAGGCTGTTACAGCCGTTAGTAACGGCTGTAACGGTAAACTAAAACATCGGGCATCATCCGTGACCCATAGTGAACATACCTATAAATTTTCAGAAAGATCGGCCAAGCACTTTTTGAGATATTCCATAAAGAAGAAAAACCGTTGCAGGCTGTTACAGCCGTTAGTAACGGCTGTAACGGGGTAAACTAAAACATCGGGCATCATCTGTGACCCATAATGAACATACCTGCTAATTTTCACAAAGATGGGCCAAGTACTTTCTGAGATATTCTATGGAGAAGAAAAAGCGTTACAGGCCGTTACAGCCGTTAGTAATGGCTGAAACGGTAAACTAAAACATTGGGCATCATCCTTGACCCATAGTGAACATAACTACAAATTTTCAGAAAGATCAGCCCAGTAGTTTTGTCTGGAGCGAGTGGAACACATTTTGACCACGGACACAACACACACACACACACACACACACACACACACACACACACACACACACACACACACACACACAAACAGACAGCATTTCCTCGTTCCCATTCTAAAGTACTCCCTGTTCTTTAAGAACTGGGAGTACAAAAAGAAAAAAAACAAATTAATTCACATAACCCTTTAAAATACACCATCTTAAAACACAAAAATTTTGTTAAAAACATTTCTTCTTTAAAATCTTAGATGAAAAATGTTGATCATCAGAAATCCAAAGATCACATCATGTGGGACATCTATGAGCAAGGTTTTCATGGAGTCTGCTGTAAAGTGTTTACGTCTCACATCATGCAAGTCCCAACGCTCTAGGGGAACATGTTTCACTGTGAGTGGTTACATGACATGGAAGCACCAAGGAACTTCTTCACCTTCTAAAAGATAAGAATGGCTGTAAAAAGAGTGGCCTGTGTGCAAAAGGCACAAGACCCTTTCTTCTATACAACCGCCCCTGGAACATGGTAAATACTCTTTCAGCTTCAGACGGATTTGGTATAACTGAAACACGTATTTCAAAAGACAAAAAAAAAGTTTTCTTTTTTTTTTTTCAAATAGAAAAACATTCTTTTTACAGGTTAAAAACACTCACCGATGGGAAGACACAGTGATGGTATAAGTGCCAGGAGCCAACAGACGCCAGAAGTCACCGTCAGACGCCGACCTGATGGTGTGGTTGATGCCCTCTACGCTGATGGTGGCGTTGGTGATGGGCTGCTTAGTGTCTCCGTCAATGACGAAACCACGCACTCCTTTGTGGACCTGCGCCAACAGAAAGTCAATCCAGCTCCTACATCAGCATATCTACAGGGCGATATGCATCTTCAGAAGATGGACCGGACGACAGACTGATCAGTTAATTAAAGGGCAGTAACTCTTATGCAGAGTGGAAGAAGCTCATGAGTTTTCATGCAGTTCCCTCTTTTTGGGTTGTTTTTTTTTCTTCATAAAAGCACTCAAATCCTTTTTTTTTAGGATGGTTGTGCCGTGACATATCCGTATTTGTTTGAGCGCTATCCCCATGTTTGTACACTGCACGAGTTTTCCCCCCTCACAGCACTCGGTCGTACCGAGTTCCCTGTCTACACTGTGATTCCTGTATGTTTTTAAAATTTATTTTATGTGCTGTATTCAATTACTGTTGGCGACATACTTGGTGTATTCAATTGCTGTTGGCGACATACTTGCTAAGTATTCAAAGAAATAAATATATAAAGAAAATCAGACTTACATTCAATAGCCTGGGATATACTTTGATGATATGCAGATAACAGCCTAAATAAAATGCACAGGCATGAAAACTTGTTTGTAGTCTGACAGAAAGGATTTGGTCACAATGTGCCTACAAACTGACACAAACACAACACTCATCTTTCACACAGATGTATAAAGTACACATTTTACTATTAGCTGCAATCTATAGCTATGGATTTACCTGAAATTTACATTAAAAAAAAATGTCACTGAATACAGGCAACTTCTCAGAATCGCACTGTGAGAAGAAATGATACAAACTGTGATTTAACAGCTTCTTGCAATAGCACATCCTGGTTTCATTTGAAAACGAACAAGACTCCTTCTCCTCTAACCCTAGCTTGTGGCAAAGAGGACATGATATGGTGAACTTGCTTCAGCAGACGAATTAAACACCAAAAGTGCTCACATCAAACAACGACGAAAAACGTTAGTGGTCCACGTATCTTGTTCCTGGTTTCATATACATAGCTAAACTGAACTGAGCAGCATTTTTGTTCTTTTTGGATGACAGTTTATAACAAAAACAAGAAACAGTCCTTCTGTGAACACAGGAAGAAATTCATTTCATATTGTTTCACAGTTTGGCCATTTAATTATAAAATGACATTCATCTCCTACCAGATTCAAGCCACAATTTGTGGACAATCTATCCTTGCTAGAGCACTTTACGTCTGAGACCATTTCATAAATATACAGTGCAGAATTGGTTAAGGTCCATATTCACATTTAAAGCATCACAAGATGGATCTATACACAGTAACATGTAGACACTGGCAGCCAAAATACACAATTACTTCTGCAAGCTGGTGATGATGAAAGACACTGAAACGTAAGCGCAGTAAATTTGAACAAGATGCAAAGCATATAAACGTACTCCCAGTTCACCTTGAATACGACGTCACAATCAAACATGCGTCATAATGCATTTCGTCTCTTCGGCTTATGACACAAAGAAGCTTTGACGTCATTTTTGTTTGCATTATCATTTTCTAGACATTCCATAAAGAAAAAAAAACGTTTTGGGCCATTATAGCCATTAGTAACGGCTATTCTGGCAAAATAATACATCGTTCATCATCCATGACCCATAATGAACATACCTACAAATTTTCAGAAAGATCGGCCCAGAAGTTTTGTTTGGAGCGAGTGGAATACATTTTGACCACGGACAGACAGACAGCATTTCTTTCGTTCCCATTGTAAAATACTCCCTATTCTATAAGAACTGGGAGTACAAAAAGAATAGTGATTAGTTCTGCCAGAAAATCTAGACAAACGCAGTAAGGACAAAACATGATGCATTTCGACCTCTTAGATCTTCTTCAGGCAAAACAAACAACATTTAGGACAATGAAAAAGAAGAACAAGCAACCACTTATCTTCCCATATTTGGTGCAAAATGGGTGTTGAATGAAAACGAGGCCATTGGAAAGGGGACCATGGAGTTAAAATAATAATGTCAATAATAATAATGTTAACAATAATAATAATAATAATGATAACAATAGCAATGATTGTGATGACGATGAAGATATTTAAATAAGACGAGGAATGCATTTTTGGTGATGATATGACAATAATAGTTGCAGTATTAATAGTGGCTGCACACAGAAGGGGGAGAAGGGACAGGGTTAGAACACAGTAGAACAGCACTTTTTTTTGCATCCCCCCCCCCCCCCCTTTTTTTTTTTCTTTCCCTTTTTAAAATATTGTTTTAAAATATTGGTACGACTACAAAAGTAGAGATAGTACTAATGGTGAGCGCAGCAGTCTCTCTGACCTGGCCCATGAAGACCAGCAGGGAGAACTTGTTGGCCTGCCAGAAGCCGGGCAGCTTCTCCGCCTTGGGGAACTTGACGCAGCCCATCTCCACCGTCAGCTCAAAGCAGTTGGTGTGCAGGTAGTTCCAGTCCTGCATGCCGCCTGGAGGGAGACCAAATAAGGTTAAGTAGGCAAGGACATGGTGCCTGGTGACTGGAATGGTCAGAAAACAATGGAGTAACACACAACATAATATACAGGGATTTTCATCATAAGGTAAGGTAAGGTAATGTTGCTTATGGCCCGGCTGACCACAAAGGGCCACATCAGGGCTGTCACTGCGCTGAAGTCAACTCACTCTCATCGTAAAGCAAGTTTTTAGGAACACTTGCTTGTCCAATGAAGTGCCTCACAAGAAAGTCTCCCTACCCTGAAAAATGCCCATGACAATGAGGATGCCCATATAAAAAAAACAAACAAACCCTGGCTCCCCCATTCCAAGCCAAAACCAATTTCATCCAGTCGCAATGCCAGCACCGCAGGTAGTTAGTTATCTGTTTCACAAGGAAACCCGCCAGAGGATACACTGCATTGCTGCTGACTCACTTTACAGTGTTCAGTTCTGTTCCAACACATGCACAACAGCACACGCTATTGTTCCCAACAGATGACAACTGCCCAGTCACCGAGTCAGCATCCCTCTCAAGAAGCTGCAACAACATCCATCCAACCTACCGATACCATGAAGTGAACACGGACATGAACGAGGACGGGAAATTGAAACTGAAGTGACCTCAACTGCATGCATGAGGAATCCAAGGAACTACAGACTTTATCATTTGTGATGATCAATGAGGATAGTGATAATGAGGATGATGCTATGAAATTCCATTCTGGTCTGGGACTACGTTATAGGGCTGTATTCTACACGTCCTTTTATAATATATCCTAAGACAGACAACAGCAGTGTTGGTCCAGAAATCTGAGTGACTCTTAGAGGCACCCACTAAACGGATGGAGCTTGACTGTCTGGTTCAAGTCTTCCCATTTAAAGCCACAGCATCACTGGACTCTAGGTAGGGGGCAGCCAGGCATAAAAATCCTACAAACAACTGCCTTTGTTGGGATTTGAACACACCACCTCCTAGCCCACAAGCCCATGATGCTAACCACTGCACCACGGCTGTTGACCTGTTCTTCACTGACAGATTTATTCATGGAAAGGCAGCGTCACAGACACACTGACTGACCACTTGAACAATGATCTGCATGCAAGGACTTGGCAGACCTGGAAAACTGCAGAAAATTTCATCTTCTGACTGTCTGAGTTGGGGCAAACACTAATACTTAAAAAAAAAAATCGTCTCATTATTGTAGTGGATCTGGATTTTTACTCAGCATTCAGGTAAGCAGTGCCATGGCTGATTTACTGGGACTCTGATGGTCATGACTGTAGCCACGACCAGAAATTACTTATCAGTGTATAAGGAACATGACGACTACATTTGTTGGCTAACCATTCTGTTAGGACACTGACAGACATAACTGTTGCCAGACTGGAAATTACCAGTCTACCAGGAACATGACAACTGTGCTTCCTTTACACTAAGAAAAAAAACCCAGTCAGCACACAGTATCTGCTATGGCTTATCAAATAGGATTTTGTTTCAATCTTGACTGATCTCAAGAAAAGAACGGTCGATCTGAGCATGTTCAAAATATCTGTTTATCACCATGAACCGCATCACCAACATCCATGCATTCAATCTGAAATTCATGCATTGCATGACAGACCTGGAGTTGTGTACTATCCTGGTTCTCTGAAAAACATATGTGGTATGTTGTGAATGGATCATCTGCATTAGCAATACCCCTTTATGTACCAAAAAAAAAAAAAAAAATTGAGATGTAATCTCTTCTTGTGGTCACATACTCTTGGCATCTCGCTGCAACAACCAGGGTACCACTTACCATCAACGCTGTACCAAGCGGCGCCGTTGGTGATGCCGTCCTGAAAGTACTCCCCACTCAGCTCTTTGCAGGGATGGCCCTCGTGCATGGTGGAATGAGCCTGGCAACACACACAATCACACTACTTTCACCGCTGGACCAGCCCTCTGTCTCTTTCCATACTTACCTGACCAAACAAATGCCTCGTCTCCTTTTGGCAAGGAAAATCACCATGTCAACAGAGTCACACACAAAAAAAGTCACATACAACCTACGAAGGAGTTGCCGCAACCTATCAAACAGTCACACAAAACTACCAAAAGATTCACACACTACTATTCAAAGACTTGCATACAACCTACCAAAGAGTTAACACAATCTACCAAAGAGTTACACACAACCTACCGAAGAGTTACACATAACCTGCTAAAATGTGACACACAGCCTATCAAAGAACTACACACAACCTACTTAAATGTGACGCACAGCTTACCAAAGATTCACACACAAAACTACCAGAGTCGTACACAACAAACCAAAGAGTCACACACAACCAACCAAACAGTCACACAAAACTACCAAAGATAATACATAATCCATCGAACAGCCACACATTACCGTCCAAAGAGTCACATATATCCTACCAAACAGACACACATAACAGATCCGAGTAACACACTGTCTACCACAGTCACAAACAGGCTACAACAGAATCACCTACAACGTATCACACTCGCACACAACCTATCAAAGAACCACACAAAACCTGTTACAGAGCAACACAGAGCCCACCACACAGAGTCTCACACACACACACACTGCCAGAGAGTAGCACACAACCTATCAAAGAACCACACAAGACCTGTTACAGAGCAACACAGAGCCCACCACACAGAGTCTCACACACACACACTGCCAGAGAGTAGCACACAACCTATGAGTGAGTCAACACACAACCCCTACCACAGAGACACACACAACTCACTAGTCACATGCAGCCTACTAAACACTCACACACAACATACCACAGTGTAACACACCACCTACCAAACTGTCTAACACAACGTACTAAAGACACACACACACACACACACACACACACACCCCTTTGAAACAGTCACGCACAACCTACCTGTCAACCACAACCCACCAAAGAGTCGCACAACATCTAGCAAAAGAGTCACCAGAGTCACACACATACACAACCTACCAGAGTCACACACAACTCACTGGAGTCACACACACACACAACCTACCAGAGTCACACACCACCTACCAAAGAGTCACACAACATCCTCCAAACACACGCACAACTCACCAGAGTCACACAAAACACAACCTACCAGGGTCACACGCCACCCACCAAAGAGTCGCACAACATCTAGCAGTCACACACAACTCACTGGAGTCATACACACACACAACCTACCAAACTGTCACACACAACTCACCAAAGAGTACGCCTCGGCCAGTTCCTTGAACACAGCATCATCCGGCGACTTGCTGTACACGCTGGTGCCCTCCACAGTGTCGTCGTAGGGATAGTTGGCCACCAGCGAGCCGCCGTGGAGGTTGGCCGACAGCACGAAGGGGAGCGACTCCACCCACTTCATCACTGCCAGGGTCTCCGGCTCCTGTTTCTGGTTGATTCCATCGTTCCGGAACTGGTCGGGGAAGTTGCGGTTCAGGTCGATGCCATGGGCGTTTTTTCGACCTGCGACCCCACTGATGTCTCCTGGGAAAGAAAAACCAAAAACATATATATGTGTACATATCTAAAATTATATTTGGAATAAGGACCTCAAAACCTGCTATATTCGAACACAAAGTTGCATCTTTGAGAATTCTACTTCAGTATCCTTATCAACACCGACTCAGGTTCATACACACTTCCAAATATTAAATTTAAAGACTTTTTTTTTTCAGAAAGAATTTTCTAAGACTCTTAACATAACATTCAAAGACTATAACAACAACAAAAAAAAACAACAACAACAAAACTTGATGCATGTTTCTGTGGCTTCATTTAATCATTTCAGCAGTATCCGTTTCCCAGCAGACGATAGGAAAGTGGATACTTTTGGCAGATACAAAATAACCTCAAAATTTCTTTTTTTTCCCTATTAATTCTCAAGATAATCTTATGACTTTCTCATCAAAATAAAAACTGCTCCATCCAGGAGCTGATTTTCAAGCACTTTCAAAGCGCTCTGAGGTATTAACAAGCACTAAAGTTCTAATTTCAAGGACTTTTGATAAGTCCCTGAAAATGGATCCTCCAAATTCAAGGACTTTTAAGGACTTTCAAGAACCTGCGAAAACCCTGCCCAGTTCCCCATAACCCTCTGGGTAATCAATGCTGGAACACATTAAGAAAGGAAGATTAAAATGTAGTTCATTCAGGCACTTTCATACCCAGTTTAGTTTTCACAGGGAGATCACCGTTTCTCTCACTGATGATTGCTAAATGAATGACCGTCCACGACTCCAATGGAATGTCTCAAACAAAATGGAAGAAAAAACAACAACAAACAAACCTAAAAGAATACAAACATCTTTTCTTCTCTTTTCAATCTCCCCCCCCCCCCCCCCCTTCATACACAACCACTCCTGTCCCTACCCTCTCTTATTTTTTTTTAATAGTTAATTCCTATATATATTCTTCATGCTGTTAAAGCATTACCATTCTCAAAACCCCCCAAAAAACTACAGCTCTCACTCTGGTTTATCTATCTGCATGTCCCTCTCATTCATCAGTAAACCAATGTAATGTGTAAAAAAAAAACCCAGGCAAGCCCTTTACAACATAGTGTTTTTAAGTAAATAGACTGATTCTATTTGTGCTACAAATAGATCTATCCTATTTTCACACTGCCCTTAAAAGGAGCTGTGCAGACTGCTCCTTCACCACCCTGGCCTCATGATAAAGTTCCTTTCATACCATCCACACTGAGGCAGTTTGTGTAGCCTGAGCTGTATCTGTGTGCTGTGTGTAGCCTGTCTGAGGCCACAAGGCTGCAGGTGTGTGTAGCCTGTCTGAGGCCACAAGGATGCAGGTGTGTGTAGCCTGTCTGAGGCCACAAGGCTGCAGGTGTGTGTAGCCTGTCTGAGTCACAAGGCTGCAGGTGTGTGTAGCCTGTCTGAGGCCACAAGGCTGCAGGTGTGTGTAGCCTGTCTGAGGCCACAAGGCTGCAGGTGTGTGTAGCCTGTCTGAGGCCACAAGGCTGCAGGTGTGTGTAGCCTGTCTCGAGGCCACAAGGCTGCAGGTGTGTGTAGCCTGTCTCGAGGCCACAAGGCTGCAGGTGTGTGTAGCCTGTCTGAGACCACAAGGCTGCAGGTGTGTGTAGCCTGTCTGAGACCACAAGGCTGCAGGTGTTGTAGCCTGTCTGAGGCCACAAGGCTGCAGGTGTCTGTGTTCCCTGGGTATGACTGATGTCAGACTATGTGACCCGCCACAATCCTACACTGTAGGTGTCCGTCTCCCCTCAGCCTGGCTGATCCCAGGCTATGCAGCCTTCCACAGCCCTACACTGCAGGTGTCTGTCTCCCCTCAGCCTGGCTGATTCCAGGCTATGCAGCCTTCCACAGCCCTACACTGCAGGCGTCCGTCTCCAATGAGCCTGGCTGATTCTAGGCTATGCAGCCTTCCACAGCCCTACACTGCAGGTGTCTGTCTCCCCTCAGCCTGGCTGATCCCAGGCTATGCAGCCTTCCACAGCCCTACACTGCAGGTGTCTGTCTCCCCTCAGCCTGCTGATCCCAGGCTATGCAGCCTTCCAAAGCCTACACTGCAGGTGTCTGTCTCCCCTCAGCCTGGCTGATTCCAGGCTATGCAGCCTTCCACAGCCCTACACTGCAGGTGTTTTGTGTTTCCTGCACCTGGTTGATGCCAGGCTATGTGACCCTCCACAGACCTACCCTATAGGTGTCGGTATCCCATGGGGGCTGGTCAAAGCCAGACTATGCCATCTTCCTCAGACCTACACTGCATATGTCTGTACACCCTGGGCCTGACTGATGCTAAACTATGCAGCCGTTCACAGCCCTATACTGCAAGTGTCTGAATCCTCTCAGCGTGGATGATGTGACCCTACACCAACCTACACTGCAGGCGTCCATATCCCCTGGGCCTGGTTGGTGCCAGGCTACGCCACATTCCACAGTCCTACACTGTAGGTGTCAGTATCCCCTAAGCCTGGCTGAGGCAGAACTTTGTGATCCTCTACAGACTTAACCCAGCATGCATCTTATCTCCTAGGCCTTGCTGATGCCGGTCTATGTGAACCTTCACAGGCTTGCACTGCAGTGTCTGAATCCCTTGGGTCTGGCTGAGGCCAAGCTACATAACCCTCCACAGTCCTGGGCGTAGTTGATGCTAGGCTTCCCAACTCTCCTAACAGAATCAGTCAGACGTCATTCTGATGGTCTTTACCACTGCAAACAGACACTTGGAGTGTTTCATTTCTTTTTTTTCTTTTTTTTTTTACTTCTAAGATAGGCTGATCCAGTAGTCACCCTTCTTTGTGAGGCAACTATGGGAGATTTTTTATTCATGTAGTGTGCTCCCTTTGAAAATCTGAGGATGTCAAAACGCTTGAGGAAAGATCTTCTCAAATCAGGTCATGTAGGGCCTCTCGTCTGGCAGACTGCAGCTTTGGTACACAGGCTTTATAAGCAGCTTTGGCACACCACTTTGGCATGCAGTAATTTGGATGTAGCATTGGTATGCAGCTTTGACATGCAACTTTGATGTGCAGCTCTGGCACACAGCTTTGGAGTGCAGCTTTGATATGTAGCTTTGGCACACAGCTTTGGCGTGCAGCTTTGATGTGCAACTTTGATATGTAGCTTTGGCACACAGCTTTGGCGTGCAGCTTTGATGTGCAGCTTTGGCGTGCAGCTTTGATGTGCAGCTTTGGCACACAGCTTTGGTGTGCAGCTTTGATATGTAGCTTTGGCACACAGCTTTGGTGTGCAGCTTTAATGTGCAGCTTTGGCATGCAGCTTTGATATGCAACTTTGGCATGCAGCTTTGATATGCAGCTTTGATATGCAGTTTTGATATGCAGCTTTGGCATGTAGCTTTGATATGCAACTTTGACATGCAGTTTTGATATGCAGCTTTGGCATGTAGCTTTGATATGCAGCTTTGGCATGCAGTTTTGATATGCAACTTCGGCTTGCAACTTTGATATGCAGCTTTGTTACCTAGCTTTGTCATGCAGCTTTGATATGCAACTTTGGCATGCAGTTTTGGTATGTAGCGTTGGCATGCAGCTTTGATATGCAGCTTTAATATGCAACTTTCATATGCAGCTTTTTGTTATGCTGCTTTGATATGCAGCTTTTTGTTATGCTGCTTTGATATGCAGCTTTGTTACCTAGCTTTGTCATGCAGCTTTGATTTGCAACTTTGGCATGCACTTTGGTATGTAGCTTTGGCATGCAGCTTTGATATGCAACTTTCACATGCAGCTTTTTGTTAAGCTGTTTTGATATGCAGCTTTTTGTTATGCTGCTTTGATATGCAACAATGGCTTGCAGCTTTCATCTCCAGCTTTGATATAGATCTTTGACAAGCAATTTGGCATCAGCTTTGACATGTAGCTTTGATACACAGCCTTGGTATGAAGCTTTGATATATAGCTTTGGCATGTACACCTTGGTATATATGTTTGGAACGTAGGTTTGACATGTAGCTTTGGCATGAAGTATGGTTAGGTAACTTTGGCATGAACCTTTGATATGTAGCTTTGGCATGTAGCTTTGGTATGTAGCTTTGGCATGTAGCTTTGGCACACATATTTAGCATGAAGACTTGGCATGTGTCGCTTTGGTATCTAAGTTTGGCATAAACTTTGACTTGTGGCTTGCCATGTAGCTTCAGAACATATTTTGTCATCTATGTTTGGTATGCACATCTGGCATGCAAGTTTGGCGTGCAACTCTGGCATGTAGGTTGGGCAGGTAGCTTTGACACACAAAACTGGTACGCAATTATTGACATGCAATTCTGACAAGCATTTTTAGTCCAAAGGTATGATAGGCAGCTTCGGCATATAGCTTTGGCATGCAGATTCAGCACGTAGGGTGGGCATGTAGCTTTGACATGCAAGTTAGGTATGCAGGTATGAAATACACTTTGGTACATAGGTTTGGGCATAAGTCTGGCATGTAGTTTTGGCATAAAGGTCTGGCACTTAGCCAAGGCTTAACACAGGTCTGCAGTGTTGAAGAGGGAATGAAATACACTATCCACCACCACCACCACTGCCCTCCTCCCGTACCAGAAAATCACCAAACAGCGACAGACGTTCTTGTGTTAAAGTAGACGATCATGTATAATTAGGAAAGAGAGCATGGATACAACTCTTAACGTGGTAGTAAGCAGCTGAAATTGAAGCCCACTGCAACCTCACCTTTATATTTTGCGTCCCATCAGAACCTCAGTTGGAACGTCCCTTCTATGTCCATGCATGTAATAAGTTAGGTGGATACAAAATTCCATCATCCTGACAAAATTTTCACTAGCCTGATATCTGAATGGTATTACCACATCCCCCCCCCCCCCCCCCCCTCCCACAACAGGTTGCAAGCATTCACAATGAAAGCACTCTGAGAAAAATCCTGGCCCAGCAAGTTTCTTCTACATAGATGTCACTAGTCAGCGCCCTTCAGGGTCTGTTTCTTACCAAGTAACCCCTTCCCATTCTCCTTACATTTGTTTATCTTTTTGGAACTTCTTTGTAAAGACTGCAGATGTGTTTTCTCATTACTATACTGGAGTGAAGAAGACTTTAGAGGCAAAGTGACAAATAGTACTGTTGACACAGCAACTGAGCTTATGGATAATGAGAACTGACCAAAGAGAAACGCCAGAGGATGCTCTACATCTACAAACAACTGTAACTGTAATGCCAGTAAGATTATACCAACAGTAATGGCTTCCTAAGCAGCGAGAGAGAATGACAAAATCTACAGCCATATCAGATCAAAACTAAAGCATTAAGTTTTTGAAAATTATGTGAGAAATGATTGGTGCAGACACAAAAGTTCTGTGACACCTGATGGGCTACTAAGTTTAAAACCCACTCTCCAACCTGTATTTACTTTCCCATACAACAATCCGACGACTGAATTGATCCAGGTCTGGAGCTAGCAGATTTGTGGAGATGTCACTGGATGGCTGCATGGCCATTTCCCTCCAGTTGATGAGCTCATTCAGTTCAAACGATGCAAAGTCATTAACATGGGGTGTGAAAGGTGGTTTCCTATACATGCAGACCTGTTTACTTCCTCCAAAACCTAAGTGTAATATGGCAAGCTGAGACTGCAAAATGTCCATGGTCCTCATATGACGTCAGCAACCCAACAGACTTTTCCAACATGCTATCAGCTGTACTTTCCATTACAACGTTTGCAGCTAAAAACCACTCTTTCAAACAAAGCAGTGAATGTAGCCAGCGCCTTTTCTGACAGGATGAGGCAGATGTACCTTTCATGAGAGACAAGAGTGATTGGTCCGTTGTTCTTTTTGAACAAACTGATTTCTTTTAAAGACATGGTAAGTTCTGATTTGCATTCAGGTTCTTTGTGTCACCTTCGAAACGTCATCTTGGATCAAAGTGACAATGTTCCACAGAAATCCATCATCCCTCTTCACTCGGTGCTGTTCAGCATCACAACTGTGTGGAAGAACTACAGCGGTGCCATACTACTGCAGCCACATTCAACTGCAGCTGGCGCTCATTGTACTGAACCAGCCAGCAGCGCCCTAAAGACCTCAGCGAGTCCACGGAAACCGCTCTTGAAAAAGAGCAACACTGGCAATCTTTAAAACGGAATGAATCATATTAGAAAGTGTAATGAGGCCTTCAAAAACATCCTTTATTAAGCTCAAAGTGGAGGGTAAACAGGTCTGCATGATAACATGTTAAATCACAACAGGCGCTAACAAAGTGACTCAGCTGCAGTGCAGTATCTCCTGCAGTGGGGGGGGGGGGGGGGGGGGGGGAACTCATGATGACCCCCATACTGATGGCTCCTGTGGGACTGCTGGTGCTGGGACTGCGACTGATGGAACTGGGTGTGGCTGTGTGTGGGGCAGGAGGTGTGAGAGCCATGAGAGTAACGCCATTCAAAGGGCAAAGAAGATGACATTTATAAAACAACAGAGGACAGACAGGTGCTGATGGAACCGTCCCAGGTGACACTGCCTATCGGCACTCATTAAACACACACACAACATTCAAGTTGTTCACATACAAAGGCATGTCAATAACCAAGGAATTGTGGTGCATGAATGGTGCAAAAAGTAATAGAAAAAAAAGAAATGATGTAGAAAAATTAAAAATGAAAGAAACAAGAAATTAAGTGGTAAAAAAAAAAGAAACAGAAGAAATCAAATAGCAAAAGATGAACAGGTAAAAAGCAGACAAAAAGAAAAAGAACTGGCTTTCATCAACTCAATAAAGACAGCACACTGATGAACATGAAGAGGGGGGGGGGGGAAGCACAACCACTCTGTGAACAGCAGAAGGAAAACACAAGGTCAGAGAATGACGATGAACCGTCCCAACCCTATCTGGTCCCCCCCCCCCGCCCCCAAGACAATTCCTTTGGCATTTGTTCTTTCACAAAACTAGACAATTAGGCTTGCCTCTCCTGGTCTTTCTTTGAAACATGTGCACCACCACCACCAGTCAACATGCATTTTTATGTGCTCTCTGTCAGACTCACAGCTACAAGAATGTGAACATTATCTGCAGCTGGTTTTTTTTTTTCTTTTCTTTACAAGACTTAGATCCTTCTTTAAACAATAGCAATCAATATTGCGATAACCATAACAGTATACTTTTCACCGAGTAGATAGAGCAAAAATTCTGCTCATGAGATATCCTTTCTTTAAGTCACACAAGCAACAATATGTGTTCTTGGGTAATACTGGTAATATCAAATCATCTTCACAGAGGTACTGCAATCTTTTAGCTAATTCTTTCATCAAGAGTTTCAAAGATCTTACCTGTGGCATTGCTTAATTTCTCAAAATCTGAATGCAACAAAGACAGAAGTTATATTTCCTTTCTCTTAAAAAGTAAATCTTGAAATAGTACCCTCCGCGAGAAAAAAAAATGTAAGGGGGGAAAAATATTATGAAGTGAACAAACAGGCACACGCTTGGAAACATGTAGAAACATGAGCATTTATAAATACAAAATAACACAAACATATACCACGCACTCATACATGTACATGCATGCATGCTCATGCATGCTCATACACACACACACACACACACATTAAAAAAAGCCAATGAATGCAGAAACATAATTAATCCTATCTACATAATCCAACCATGTAACTGTTTATCTCAATTGCTCAAGAAACATTTAAACAAAATTCAAAGCGGTTTGTGACAACTGCCTTTTTCTCCATGCTCTTCTTTGCTCTTTATCAGTTCATTCCAGTGAAAAGATGTTTAAACGCGAACCCGATCCTTACAATACAGAAAAAGAAAAAGACTACCATGGCTCAGTTTTGGTTCAGTTCAGCCGTTTCGTTTCACATCTTTTCATCATAGATGATATCAGACGATGTCTTTTCATCACAGATGATATCAGACGATGTCTTTTCATCATAGATGGTATCAGACGATGAACAAATACAACTTTCTGTTCATTTCACTCATTAGTTTTCACATACATCTGTACTAACTTATGAGACAGAACCTAGGATTCAAGTTAGGGACCCTCATAACAATTTAGCCGCCTTAGACCGAACAATATTAATGGCGGTAATATCAATAAACGAAGGATCACACAAACACAACTTTCTATTTCCATAGTCACAGAAGGATCACACAAAACGCAACTTTCTATTTCCACTGCTGCCTGTTCTCTATGGTATTTGAACCTGCGATCTACTGCTTCAATGGAGGGCGATGTACAAGAACACCACCACATTCATTTCAAACTGTCATGATCATATCCTTTTATTTTCCAAAATCTTACCTTCAGTCTTCACAGTCTGTGTCTATCTTTACACCTTTACAGTAGTGTGTTGGGTCTATCTTTAAACTCTAGAACAGCATGTAGGGTCTAACTTTATACTGTATTAACAGTGTGTGATATATTTGCACTCGATGACAGCATGCTAAATTTATATTTATATTCTATGATAACGTGTTGGGTCCATCTTTACCAATGTAATAAGAGTTCTGTCTACCTTAACACTCTACAATAGTGCATCTGGTCTATTTTGACACTCTGTAACCGTGTGATGGGTCTATCTTAACATTGTACAACAGTGTATTAGGTTTATGTTTATGCTCTACGTAAGTGAGCCAAGTCTGTCTTTATGTAACAGTGAGCTGGGTCTATTTTTACACAGCATGTGGGGTCTATCTTTAACACTGTACTAAGAGAGGGTGGAAAGCATACCTTAACACTGTTTAACAGTGTGCTTGGTCTACCCTTACACCCTGTGACAGGGTGGAGAGTCTACCTTCATACTGTTTAACGGGGTGGTTGGTCTATCGTTACACTCTAGATCACCGAGGTAGATCCGCCTTCACCCTGTATAACTGGATGGTGGGTCTACCTTTACATTGTAGAACTGGTTGGTGGATCTATCATTACACTGTATGACAAGGATGCTGGGTCAACCTTCCTATTTACAACAGGGTGGATGGTCTACCTTAACACATTACAACAGGGGTGGATGGTCTACTTCCACACATTACCACAGGGTGGATGGTCTACCTTCACACATTACAACAGGGTGGATGGTCTACTTTCACACATTACAACAGGGTGGATGGTCTACCTTCACACATTACAACAGGGGGGGTGGTCTACTTCAACACAGTAAAACAGGGTGGATGGTCTACTTCCACACATTACAACAGGGTGGATGGTCTATCTACCTTCACACAGTACAACAGGGTGGATGGTCTACCTCCACACATTACAACAGGGTAGATGGTCTATCTTCACACAATACAACAGGGTGGATGGTCTACTTCCACACATTACACCAGGGTGGATGGTCTATCTACCTTCACACATTACAACAGGGTGGGTGGTCTACTTCCACACATTACACCAGGGTGGATGGTCTATCTACCTTCACACAATACAACAGGGTGGGTGGTCTACTTCCACACATTACACCAGGGTGGATGGTCTATCTACCTTCACACATTACAACAGGGTGGGTGGTCTACTTTCACACAATACAACAATATTCAATGTGTCAAGGCCTATAGTCCCCACTATTGTTCCAACGTTATCAGCGTGTCGTTGAAGACACTGACGCAGCAAGACGCAATTTTGCGGGCGCGAGCTTGCCAGAGTTGTCCCTGTTTGGTCATAGCACGCTGACACAGTGGTTACACATCACAGGTAGAATCACCGCTGAAGAACATCGTCTCCAGATTTTCTTCCTTTTCCACACATTAAAACAACTGAGGTGAGGGGGTCGCGATGGGGTGAGGGTGTCGCGGTGGGGTGAGGGTGTCGTGGTGGGGTGAGGGGGTCGTGGTGGGGTGAGGGTGTCGCGGTGGGGTGAGGGGGTCGTGGTGGGGTGAGGGTGTCGCGGTGGGGTGAGGGGGTCGTGGTGGGGTGAGGGTGTCGCGGTGGGGTGAGGGTGTCGTGGTGGGGTGAGGGTGTCGTGGTGGGGTGAGGGGGTCACAGTGGGGTGGGGGCCAGTACTTTTTCCAATATTTCAAACCCTGTAGTCCTCACTATTGTTCCAACATATCTGCATGTTGTCCAAGACAAACGCTGCAAGACGCAATTTCACGTGTGAGAATTAGTGAGAGCTGTCACTCTTCAGTAATAGCATGCTACTAATACAATGCTTAAACACCAGAGGCGCACTAACCAGTAAAAACCTTTGTCCCCAGACCTTTAAAAAATATTCTTTTTTTTTTATCACATTACAACAGTTCTTGTTCAGTAATTCAGGGCCCTAGTACCTGATACTGTTCCAACGTATCAGCATATCATTGAAGACACAGATGCAGCACAACGTGATTTTGCACACACAGCTTTACTTTTCCGTCCTGCACGAGACACTAACTTAGTGAAATGGCGAACAAACAAGGCTTACACATTTCTGACCCAACATTTTTGTTGCTGTAGTCAGAGCAGAGGCATTTATCAAACTTGTGTACTAGTTAACTAGGGAAAATTAAGTTCCCAGAAAGTGATGTCGTCATTTTTTGCACAATTTTGTGTGTCTGTCATTGTTCTAATATTGCCTGACCACTTGCATACAAGCTTTCATGCCGTATCTACAGGAAAACAAACCTAGTCGAGATTGGTATCAAAAGAATTGTCGGGAATTCGCCAATTCAGTCATACCAAGAGCGCAAATATCTTACATTTTTCATGACAACCACTAATTCTTAAACTGACAGCCCCATTTGTAATGGCCACTCAACAATGCCGAACACATTGCTGCCAGACCGGCTATGCACAGATAACATTCAGTTCGCCGAGTACAGCACGGTTAGCTGGCTGGTGGGCAGCGGCCTGCAAGAAAACCCTCTTTCTCTGACCTGCATTCACGGCTTGGCCTCTACAGCTGCGGGAAAGCTGTAAAACACCCCTGCCTCTCAAAACTTGTAACTTGCTCTGAACAGCCGTGCACAGTAAACCTGGCGCAACTAATCACCCCCGTTAGGTCATAGCAAGCTTATGGTTACATACCAGATGTGCAATTACTATTCAAAAACTTTATCTCCAGACTTTCTTTTTTTAAAGTTTTTTCTTTCTCTCTCTCTTCAGTTTGTTGTACTCATTGTATTTTCACTAAACATGTACAAACTATGGCGAAATGATATGGCTCAACAGGTCTGGGTCTACTTTCAGATACTGCACAGAGCGGAAGGGTCTTACCTTCATGAGCGACCTTGTAGCCGTCAGGGTTCATGGAGGGCATGATGTGGATGCGGGTCTGGTCCACAAAGGAGGTCAGGAAGGGGTCATGGCCATAGTTGCGGCACAGCAGCTGCAGCAGGAGCAGCAGCATCTCCCGACCAACCACTTCGTTGCCGTGCATGTTGGCGATGTATTTGAACTCTGGTTCACCTGCACAAAGTTGTCAGCCAATTTTCTTTCAGTGTGGTGTATGGCTTTTTCATTTCTTTTGCTCAACCTGTTTTTGTCATTTTTTTTCTTTCTTAAAACATTGGGAGAGAGAGAGACAGAGACAGAGAGAGACTCACAGAGAGACAGAGAGAGAGAGAGAGATGAAGAGAGACAGAGAGAGAGAGAGTGTGTACATGTGTGTGTTTTGTTGTGTGTGTCTGTGTGTGTGCGTGCGTGCGTGCATGCGTGCGTGCGTGCGTGTGTCTGCATGTGTGTGAGTGTGTGTGTGAGTGAGTGAGTGTGTGTGCGTGCGTGCGTGTGTGCGTGTGTGTGGTGTGTGTGCGTGTGTGTCTGTGTGTGCATGCGTGTGTGTGTTTGTGTCTGTGTGCGCATGCATGCGTGCTTGTGTGTATGTGTGGTCAGCATTCTGCCTGTCAGCATTCTGCCAGTTTTCTGCAACCGTGTGTCAGTCTTGCACTGTCAGTGACTTGACCTTTTATGCCCACGTAGGCTGATCATCACATAGACATGCAGACCAGACAGCACTGCGCATCCTCCTCCTCTTCGCACATGATACAGGAATGCCATCAGAAGTAAAGAAAGAAGAGGGATGAAAAAAAGAACAGAGAGAACACGAAAGGAGAAGGGAGGGAGGGAGAGGGTGATGATGGGGCAGACTGAGAAGGGGAACAGCAGGAGGGATGGAGGGGAAAGGGAGGGGAGGTAGTGGAGAAGGAGGGAAAGTTAAAAAAAAAAAATTACACTGGTCTGCAAACACAGGCTGATCGCCCACTTTCTCCATGCAGATGTTGCCAAGTTCAAAATCAGGGCTGCATTTCGTGCCCAACGATGGCAAACTTGGTGTAAAACAAACTTCTCCTGAGCAGAGAGTGAATATGTCAATACCAGTACGGGCATGAAAATTACATATGTCACCTGCAACTCTTCGTGTGTTTCACCGTACCCAGTTTCACAGATAAGATAATGTTGCTTATAGCCCAGCCGACCGCAAAGGGCCACATCAGGGCTGTGTTTCACAGATAATAATTCAGACAAAAAATATGGACACAAATTACAAGCTATATACTACTACTACTACATACAAGGAAAATGTCACACACACAACACAACACACACACACCAACACACACACACACACACACACACACACACACACACACACACACACACACAAAAAACGTCAACACACACACTGTCAAACGTGGTTATTCATCTGTACGGGAAAGGTTTCGTGCAGCACTCGGTGTTCAGTGATAGTTCTGACGTGGCTTAATTTATTTACACATGTGGTATTGTGGCTCCAGAGGAGACCGACATGATGAAAAACCAAAAAAATACAAAGATACTTTCGACGTGGCTTATATTGACATGAGCGTTAAATGCAGTGTTTAGCGCATGTGGCGTGTGGTCTGCGGGCCTGGGTGTGAGGCCCGGTCCCTGCGCGTCACTGGGGGAGACAGGTGCTGAGGTGTGTGGTGTGGCTCAGAGTTTCAAGATTGTCTATGTTTTCAACGCTTGAGAGTTGCTGACAGTGACAGACATGCAGTGCTGGATGGGGCTTAGATAAGGTCGCAAGCAATGGGACATTTTTGGCGGACAGAAAAATTCAGCCGTATGCAGACTCTCGGAACAACATTGGTATTTGCATTGATTTTGTGTGTGTGTGTGTGTGTGTGTGTGTGTGTGTGTGTGTGTGTGTGTGTGTGTGTGTGTGTGTGGTGTGCTGGTGTGTGCGTGCGTTTGTGTGATGTGGGTCGGAGTGCCGTTGAGTGTAATCTGGGTTACTGTGGATGTGTGCGGCGGAAATGTGCCAGCCCCGCAGATATCAAGGCTGTTGCTGGTAGTTAGGTGTGAATGTAAACTAGTCCATATGCCATATGCATTGATTGATAAATATTTGTTGATTGCACCTCAGTGAATGTGTACTAGTCCATATGCGATGTGCATGTTTGATTGATAAATATCTGTCGATTGCACCTCTAGAAAACAGTAAAATATCAATCTATATATATATATATATATGAATACTGTGTCGTCTGTTCTGTTTTTTATTGGGGTGGGTAAATGCTTAAGTCACTAGCGTGACAAATATGGTGGAGATGCGGGGTAGGTCATTTGGTGTCATCAGGGCAGGTCAGTAAATTGTTAATGTAGAGCAAGTGGGTGACTGGAGGGTGCACGCCATATTGAAGGGGTGGATGTGTGTCGCTCTTGACCGTCAAGTTACCAAGATCATTGTATTGTATTGTTTAGTCTTTTATCAGTGTTTCCCATTGTTTTGTCTTGGTTTGGTGCAGCTGAGTTTAGAGGATGAATGTGGAGTGTTGGAAGCATAGGTTAAACAGGGCAAGGTTGTTAAAGAAATATAAATAATTATCAAAGAAATAAATAAGAATCACAAAAGACTTAGTGATAGGTCTTTTTCTGTAAACATATTATTTCATGCTATGATTATCTGATATGTTGATTACTCTGAAAAGGAAAATTTAATCATGGGTGTGGATGGAAACATGAATATTTCAGGTACAGGAATTCTGGACTGTTTATACAGGTGCATTTAGTACAAGAGGGTGTATCTTGGGTATTACGGATGTGTATTATTGTGTGGCAATGAATGAAAGCTGCTGTCAGAGAAAGGACATTTGTTTTTATGATGGCGATAGAAAAAATGTAAGATTTGTGAAGGACTGAGCTCGACTATAACCTAACTGGTGTAATACAAGCATAAAGATAGGGGAATACCCTAGACGCAGGCGCTATATCCAGGTAAGTATGGAGCGAATACCTAGTTCTGACCTTTGGCTGGGGTCCCATGGCTGCAGACTTCCCTGAGGAATGAAGATAGTGACGCTTATTTGTTGGCAGACATTGAAGAAGACTTTACTACTCATGTGTTGGTTTCTCCAGGATCCTGTTCCAGTTCCCATAACATATAATTTGAAAATGGTGTCTCTATCAGAAGAATACATCCAACATGCTCTCAAAGGCAAACAGAGATGTCGGAATACTGTTTCCTCTTCAGACTGAGAACTGGCCACTGCCGACTGCTGGGCTACCTCAGCCAATGAAGACTGCCCACACAGACGATTGTCCATGTGGCACTGGATCTCAGACCCCAGGACACATCCTCCAACACTGTCCAGCTCATGATGTTCTACGGCGTCACACCTGGCCAGAGGCTGCAGAGCTGCAGATGCAGCTTTGGGGCAGCTGTCAAGACTTTGAGAAGACTGGAATTCATTGCGGAGACATGACTGAAGATCTGACACAACTGAATTTGAACTGTTCGAAGAACCACAGCCAAAGTTCTGAAAATGATCCATAAATGTAAAACATGACCCAGCAACACTGACAGGGATCTCTACAACACACACAAAATTTCTTCATTCATGCACTAAAATGCCACTCTCTCCAAAAAAATCTTGTTTCATGCGAGGACTTCACCCTTCAAAATAAAAACCTGGTGGTAGGTTCACTCTCCTACATCCTGAAACCATATTCACTTTTGAGTTTGCACGAGCCGTCAACAAATGTGGGAATGTCTACTGGTTAAAATCAGGGCTCCCCATTTCTTTAGTGTGAAAGTGTTGCTTCACTCTCTGTTTCAATTTGCAGGGAGGTATTTTCACCCCAATCTGGCAGTTTTGAACAGAGAAAACCACAAAGGCTGCTTTGCCCATGCACTGATCTGTGTGCCAGTTAACATTTAGTTATCTATTTCTTTTTTTTCTTTTTTTTTAAAACTAATGCCAAGCTATTTTCTGTTGCAAGTTAACTTTTGTACCTATTTTCTTTCTTTCTTTTTTTCTTAAACTCTTGCCAAGCTATTTTCTGTTGAAAGTTAACACTTTGCATTTACTTTCTTTTTTCATTATTTCTTTTTTCTTTTTAAACTAACACCAAGCTATTTTCTGTTTGCAAGTTAACATTTTGTATCTATTTTCTTTCTTTTTTTCTTTAAACTAATGCCAGCCTCTTTTACCCATGCAATGATCAATGTGCAAATTAACATTTTGTATTTGTTTTTTTTTCAATTTCTTTCATTTTTTCACTAATGCCCAAACCCTGAATGTACTAGCTGTTCTTGTCTTTACTGCTCTAGTATTATTGAAGCTGAACATAATATTAGCTGTTCAGCATTCCAGCAAGGGACTAGACTAAAGGCACCTTAATTGGTGGCTTCTTTCATATCATTCATTTCTTTCTGACATCTTTACATTTCACTGTAAAGCTTTAGTTTTCACTGCTATCAGTGGATTTGAAAAGGTCGCTCCACAAGCTTTGAAAGTGAAGATACAGTTACCTTCTAAAACTTCGGATATGGGGAGAAGCTACCCTCTTCTCCCGCGAACAAGAAGGGGACCCAGTTGTAATGGCAGGATTTTCATTGTTAAACGGTCAACATCAGGCTGACTTTCCTCGCAGACTTTACATGTCAGCTCACTGCTGTGAATCAGGCAAGCAACACCACCAAGTCCAGTCAGCACACTAGGCAGAAAAGATGAGGCACCTCAAGCGTCCATCAGTTGATATGAGGGTATTCTGTCACCTATGCCTTATAATAACACCGCATGAAAGGCTGGCCTTTTCTTTGTTACTGATTCATTTTTATCACTGTTTTTTTTTTTCCTTAGCAAATGTCATACAGGATTTCAGACTGGGGAAAAGTTGACCAGTCCTTATGAAGAGAAGTCAGGAAATACAACCTCGCTTTGAATGGCTTGGTCCCATGCATCATGAAACAAAAAGTCCCACTGGCTGGTAGATGACTGCATGAGAAAAATGTCATGGTCATGGACCCCAGTGCTCTCCCTTGATCTCGCTCCAGGTGAGTTCATTTCCAACATCAGGATCAAAATATTACTACATGGATAAACAAAAAGATTAAAAAGAAATACTGCTCGTTGTTTGCCTCTTCAGCTTAACAATCTTACAATTATTCTGACGTTCACTATGACATGTTACGCTCAAAACGAAGCAGTCGGCAGGTCTGACATTCAACTGGCAACGGTGGAATGGTGGATAAGGGCAGACCAGTCGTCAAAAGTCAGAACTGTTCTAATCCATTGAGACACACACCACGCTACAAGACACAAACGAACCCATCTTCCACACCACCACCACCTCCCCCTCACCAGGTTCGTGCTGCCCGGGGTGGTCCGTCACTTCCATCACCCACAGGTCCCTGCCTTGCACCGACTTGCCCACCGAGTACAGGCGCATGATGTGGCTACAGTTCCCTTGCACCTCCCGCAACAGGCTCGTCATGGCTTCGTGGCTGTGGTGGCGGAACACGCTGGGTTCGCTGAACTTGGTGTCCGCGCGCTGGCTGTAGTCGTGCAGGCTGTTGATAGAGGCCACAAGCTCGTCCAAGGTCAAGGTCTTCTTGGCTTGGGCGTCGGCAGGTGGCTTGGGTGTTTGGCTATCAGAGGATGAGGAGGTGTTGGAATCCTTACAAGCTTCATCGCCACTGAAAGAAACAAAAAACAAAAACAAATAAAAGAAATTCACAATTTTTCATTAAAAAAAAAAGTTAGTTTCAAAATAATGAAGTGACTCGGACACTGAAACAAACCTAAAAAAGAAAAACTTGTATTCCACTGACAAAACAACAAACAAATTACAAAGACAAACCACAACAAGTTTCCACCTCTTTGGTTCTCTTCAGACAAGGCATTCATCCAGTTTGAGGGGATAAGTGACTGTTTGTTCTATGTTTTTATTGCCTTATGTTGTCAGGATCCCAGTCCCCTCTCAGCACTTTATCAATCCCTATTCCTGAATATGAAGGATTTCTTGAGGTTGTTATCAAAATGTTGCACAGTACTGCTACAGACCAAGTCGTCCTTTTTCCTCTCTGATCTTAAAGTTAAATGCTGTGTACAGAAAGATCGCCTAGTTCTTGACTGTGTTTAGATACCGAAAGTTCCTTTGGGGGGAAAAAAAACTTTAATGCTGATTAGCATAAAATGGAAATGCTTGAAAGATAGAGAGAGAGAAAGAGACAGCAAGAGAGAGAGCGAGAGAGAGAGAGAGAGAGAGAGAGAGAGAGAGAGAGAGAGAGAGAGAGAGAGGAGAGAGAGAGAGAGAGAGAGAGAGAGAAGCGAGAGTGAGAGCACATGACAAGTTTCCAATCTGAGAGTGTGTGTGTGTGTGTGTGTGTGTGTGTGTGTGTGTGCGTGTGTGTGTGGTGTGTGTGTGTGGTGTGTGGTGTGTGTGTGTGTGTGTGTGTGTGTGTGTGTGTGTGTGTGTGTGTGTGTCTGTGTGTGTACGCATGGACCCTTAATGCATGCAGTCACCTCAGTCCTCACATGTTTGACAAGAGTGCAAACTGGAATTCTGCAGCCTACAGGTCTTTTATGTTTCGTATACCTTTGGACTCATTCTTTGAACAGAGATGAGGAGAATAAAAATTAGAACACAGCAAACTAAAAGAACAGGACAGCGAAAACAGACTGGGAGCGGAGGGGGGGTGGGGGTGGGGGGTGGGGGTGGCAATGGGTTTAGGTCACCAGGTTCATGTCATGAGCATTCTCGACCCACAAACAATGGACTGTGGTGGGGAAGTGGTCCCACGACAAGTGTGTATCTAACCCCGGCTGACTCACTGGCTGCTACACAGAGGCTGGGCCAAACACACAGTCACTACGTTTATCGATGTACCTGTGATGTGGGAGTTGGGTCACCAGATGAGCAACTGCCGAGTCACCACACTAAACATCCAGAGAACAGGGACAGCATTGACTCTACCTTAAACCACTGGAAGACACTCCTCACAATCACAACTACTTTGATAAATTTAAGAGCTCACAGACGTTAGAAGAGGCAAAAAGAAGGGTGATGGCAAAGGGCCATGTTTCACTGGGGGAATAAGACAGAGGGAAAGAAAGGATGATCTGAAATCTCTATCTGATAAGGAAAGGAAAGGATAATCTGAAGTCTCTACCTGAGAAGGAGAAAAACAATCATCTGAACTTGCTACTGCCCTGTAATTTACCCGAGATCCTTGCCCAGCCCTGCCCAAGAAGTCACCGTCTCTCGCCACTGTTGATGGGGGAGGGGTGGGGCGGTGAAGGGGGGGGGGGGGGGGGGGGGAGAAATCATAACTGAAACCTGACAGCTGTCTTCATGTATGTCTGGAGACTACCATCCACATCGAGGTCATCTCACAGAAGGATCTGGAGATAGATCAAAGTCACATGATGTCAGGGTTAGTGTCAGGGAAACCCATTGACATATTTGGCAACAAAGCGTGATCCAATGTTTGTGCCACGTGATGGGACAGTATCATTCTGTGGGTGGCTAACCGGAGGAAGTAATAGACTGTTGTCCCTCTGAAACCATCCATCATTCCTCGACACTGAGCAGTTGGAAGTATCAACAGTCCACATCAAACATCCGTCATTCCTCAAACTTAAGAAGATGGCAGCATCAATAGTCCACATCAAACATCCATCATTCCTAAATGTTGCAAAGATGCCATATCAATAATCCACATCAAACATCCATCATTCCTTGATGCTGAGAAGATGGCATTATCAACAATCCACATCAAACATCCGTCATTCCTTGATGTCATGAAGATGGCAGTATCAACAATCCACATCAAACATCTGTCATTCCTTGATGTCATGAAGATGGCAGTATCAACAATCCACATCAAACATCCGTCATTCCTTGATGCTAAGCAGATGGCAGTATCAACAATCCACATCAAACATCCGTCATTCCCTGATGCTAAGCAGATGGCAATATCAACAATCCACATCAAAGAGCCGTCATTCCTTGATGCTGAGAAGATGGCAACATCAACAATCCACACTAAACATCATTGTTCCTTGATGCTAAGCAGATGGATGCATCAACAATCCACATCAAACATCCGTCATTCCTTGATGTCGTGAAGATGGCAATATCAACAATCCACATCAAACATCCGTCATTCCTTGATGTCGTGAAGATGGCAACATCAACAATCCACATCAAACATCCGTCATTCCTTGATGCTGAGCAGATGGCAGCATCAACAATCCACATCAAACATCCGTCATTCCTCGATGTTGTGAAGATGGATGCATCAACAATCCACATCAAACATCCATCATTTCTTGATGCTGAGAAGATGGCAGCATCAACAATACACATCAACATTAGACATGGAATGTCAACTGGTTGCAGATCCATTACACAAAATTGCTCAAAGACCAGCAAGATCTGATGTGATTCAACATGGATCCGGACCAGGACAACAAGTGCATGCCGAGCCACACGGGGCCATCAAAACGAAATCAACCAGCCCCCCAATGAAGACCTCACCTCAGTGCCACAGTCAAAAAAGCTGCCCACATCAAAGACATAGCAACAACATTTTCTGTCCCTGCGTACCCCAGGGGCTATCGCCTCACACCACCATGTGTGCGCTCATTCATTACTCATGCCCGCCCATGTCCCTTTTCGTGACAGGCAAATGGTCACAACAAGATGTTGATGATTCCGGGAACGACACTGATTAATCCAACAGCCAACAAATCTAGGTTTGCAAAGGAAGCATTATCAATGCCTCTGTTCACGATATTTAATTGCTTATGTGATTGTGTTAATAAAGGATTCGGTACATGCATTCCGTAGATGTCTGACATCATTTTACTCTGATGGAGCAGCTGACACTGACAATAGGAGACAGCCTACTGACATTTTCTATGATAGGAATCTCCCTTAATTTTGATTTGGCAGCAGTATTTAGAACACAGTATGTAAGTCAGTGTGAGTGAGTGGCGTGTGTGTGTGTGTGTGTGTGTGTGTTGTGTGTTGTGTGTGTGTGTGTGAGAGGAGAGGAGAGAGAGAGAGAGGAGAGAGAGAGAGAGAGAGAGGAGAGAGAGAGAGAGATACTATTCCAATACTAGTGGGCGTGGATGTGTGTGTGTGTCAAAGCATGTCATATATTTTCCCTCTGTGTGCAACATTTGCAGCTGTGTATGTATTACGAGTCAGCATGACTGTTCAGATAGGTGCATGTCTGCGTACATAAGGCTTGATACACAGTCTTTTCTGCAGAGGGGGGGGGGGAGGGGGGGGGGGGGGGGGGGGGGGGGGGGGGGAGCACAGAAAGAGAGAGGGAAGGGGCCAAGACAAGAGAGAGAGAGATAGACAGAGACAGAGTGAGAGAAGACATACAGACAGACAGGCACATGGAGTGTGGTGGAATAGCAGGACATACAAACGCAGTACCAGATCTAGCCAACCTTAGGAAATTTAAATTAAAACAACATTTTCACTTTAGCTCTGCGGCACTGCAAAAACGTATCATATGATGTTGAGATGAAATAGGCAGAATGAGCAAGGAAACTACTAGGATGGGTTTTGGTCAGTTGACTTTGGGCAAGCAATCGAGTTCCTACTCTTTCAGACTGTGTCTCTGATGAGTCCGACCAGCTGAGGCGAAAAGGCTCGATGCAGGCAATGACAAATATATCTGCCTTCAAGGGATGCGAATGTTCTTGATGCAATAGTGA